>CM057230.1:87576879-88149379 GCA_029891385.1 Erythroxylum novogranatense
TGCGTGTATGTGATTTAAATACACGCCTGAAAACCCAGATTTTCCAACTGATAATCGTTCCAAATCCCAGATTTCTCCTTACAAATCACTCCTAAATAAATTCATACTCATCATATAACAATCCCTAACCTCAATTTCATCAAACAATTAAAATCCCTAAATTCAACCCTAAAATCACCGTCGGAAACCCTAATTCATAAATCCTTAAATTTTCAAATTCAAACAACAATCTAACTCCATAAATCAACAAATCAAGTTATACAAGACAAGATCAAAGTAGCTTACCCGATTAAAAGCTCCAAATCTTCAAGAATCACAAATCTCTCCTCTTTCCCCACTCACCAAGCAACTCCCAAATAAAGCCCAAAATCATCTTCTACTTACACCAAACTTAAGGGAATGATCAAGGATGAAAAGAGAAACAAATTGCAAGAAGAGATCAAGAAGCAAATTGAAGAAAGATCCACGATGAAGAGAAGGAGATCAAGCTTTTCTTTCAAAAGGAACAAACTTCGTGGGAGGAAAAATTCAAAGGCTTGGGTTATATACCAAAAGGATTAAGGCTTGTTTGGCTAATCTTAATTGCCACAAGCCTGATCCGAATAACCTCAATCCAATTTCTAATTCTAATTTCTCCAGAATTCCAATGGCTAAACCCTAATTCCTCAAAGCAAATTTCTAACCTGTCCGTACCATTGGATAATCAATTTCGGAACCGGATATTTAATTAATCAGTCATCGATCAATTTTTCGGTCCGAGCCTAATGCTCCAAAAATTCCAGAAAATTCCTATAAATCCTTAAAAATAGAAAACTCATTATCATATACTCCAATTTCACAATTCCACTCTCTAACTTTCATTTCTCATTCAAATTCAATTTTCGAGCCTATTTAACCTAATTATCACACATACCTAATCATCTCCAAATTTCATTTTACAATCTCCAATTTCTCATCTCTAATACCAATTAAATTTCTCACAGCCCACTTAACCCAAATCAATTTCCAAATTCAAATTATCCAAATCTAGTCGGAAACATGTCATATATGCATGTACGTACAAATGCCAATATGATCATGCCAATTATACTATAATTAAATCATGCATGAGCATGCCGAATACGAATGCAATAAACTGTACACATCCCATCGATAACAGGATGTTACACATTTAATTCATGAATGCTTGCACTTTGGAATAAGGAATTAGTAGTGTTTAATGTTGTACTTAGGTAATGTTAATTGGAACAATTGCAATGTTACTTTGAGGGTAGTACATGAAATGGGTGTTTTGTGTCTGATTGTGTTAATAATAGACATTGTATGAGATTATGTATGACTTGTGTGATTGAGGAATGCGTATGTGCATATCCCCTGCAATCGATTATTTGTGTTGGTTTGGCATGTGGGAGATTTAAATTGAGTTTGCGATGTATGTGGTATTGGGAATAAGTGAAGTTGATGTGTTGCTAAACCATCCTAAGTGTAGGAATGATGTTCAGAAACTTCAACGGCAAAACTGTACTGATCTAGATGGAATTAGTCAAAGTGGTCTTAACGAAAGCTGTAGCTGATGTTTCCAGCTTTCTAATTCCGTAAAGTATGCAATTTTTTGATGTTGAGGCTAGGAGTTATGATCTATTTTGGAAGTTTTTCAGGAAGAGGTGATTAGGACAGAAAGTTTGATTGAATTTTTGACCATTATAGAGACTGATTTTGGCTTTAAGTTCTTCATGTAAGTGGTAGATTGTGTTTTTACCTTTTCATTGATATAAAGTATGGAAATTTTGGACAATGACGTAGAAAGTTATGAGGTCTAGAAGTTCTGTTGCTGTTGAGGTGGGCTGATCGATCAGCCATCTTGTGTGGACTTTTTGACCCTTTTATAGGCCGATATGGTTTTTAAGTCCTTCATAAAAGTTGTAGAGCGTTCTTTTATATTTCCATAGATACCAAGTTTGTAAAATTTGGAGTTCTGAGTCAAAAGTTATGAAAGTTGGAAGATAGGATGTTGGACTGGGAAACCTTTGATGGCCGACCGACCTCTGCTGGCCGACCGACTGAGCGAGCGTTGGCCAATCGACCGAGCCAGCGCTGGCCGATCGATTAAGCGAGAGTTGGCTGACCGAGCGAGCGAGATCTGGCCGATCGACTGAGTGAGAGCTTGTTGGGCCCGGGCCCCGGATGTCCGATTCTCGAGGCGGCCCCTCGGGTCGCACCGGCGACGGGTGCCCCATAACGACGGACCCGATCCCAACATCCATACAATTACATAAGTACAATACATATACCAATACATACACACATTCTACACATGCATCCCATCCATGAATTAAACACCCCACAGCTAAGGGGCTTCATGCCATTACAATTTCAAAGAAATTCAACAAGCATTCTCAAATGCAGCATAATACAAAATAAAATTTAAATCCCAAAATACAAAAGTATGCTCCATGATGAAATGCTGGTGGGCTAACCAAATTACTAACTTAATACAAGGCTCCTAACTAGCTTGAAGTTTTCGATGCCTTGCAAGGTCGACAATCGTCTCGATCTGCACCTGAGGAGGGGAGAGTAATGGGGTGAGCTGCGAAGCTCAGTGGCATATACGTTTATAGCCATTGGCAACGAGCCACACAATCAAGCATATATGTATATTCATCTAGCAAGTCATCAATCTATCACATTTCAATCATCACAAAATAGTTCATATGATTGTACAATATAGCACTTCAACATGTATCATGCTCATCAATTCAATCATGTATGCACAAACAATTGGCTCGAGAGTTCCGTAAACGATCTGGATAAACTGAAGTTAAATCCGTAAAACTATCCGAGTCCGATTTCTCAAGGAGCTCATGGCCTCAAGCGGGTAGCCGGGAGAAGGCTTTATGTCAACGTGCACGTGACTCCATCCGTAACTCTCTTACCCAAGCAAATCACATAACCCATTCGATTCGTGCTCAAAGCATTTTTCATAGTTTTCTAAATTCTCATTCTTGTCCATTGGCATAAGGTCTATCAAGCCATGCATAATCAAAATCAAAGGCACATTCAATATTTCTCATGTAATTCAATACCAACAAGGTCATATCATGCAAGCAAGTAAGCACACACAAGGCAATTTGCCCATACACATAATAACCATAAACATATTACCCACCTAGTATCGCTTGAGTATCAGACTCACTGCTGTCCTTCCTCTTACGATTAGGTCAAATCAACTTGGTTATCTATAATAAACCAAGTTCTCATTTAATTAACAATCCATAGAAAATATTCCATAAAGCTTGACAATCAAAATAAAGCATTAAAGGTCTCCATCCGACTTCCAACTAAATTCTCAAACCCTTCGAAACAAATTCCGAACTTTCCTCCTTCATACAACTCGTAGCCCTTTATTTCTAGTTCACAATGAATCCAAAATCACCTCAATCGGACCTCTGCAGCCCAAGATACGCCCAAAATACGAAAAATCTCACTTCAGCCAATTTGATGTTTGTCGCGGCGAAGGCCTTCGCACGTCGCAACGAGCCAAACTCCTTCGTACGTCACGACGTCGTCCTTCACGCACGTCGCGACGAACGCTCCCCTCTCGCACGTCACGGCGAACAAGCTGCCGCACGTCGCGACGAGCAAGCTGCCACACGTTGCGACGAATAAACATTAATTGGTCGCGATGTTGCCTTCCTTCCTCGCACGTCGCGGCGTGTTCATACGCACGTCGCGACGTGCGGGTCTGGAGAACTACTCCGAAACCCAGATTTCTGCAATTTTCAACTTCTATCCCTTCCCAAACTCAAATGCACCACATCTACACTGTAGATCCAGACTTATACTACATTTCTAACCCATTAACAACTCAAAATCAGTCGCAAATGCATCAACCCAAGAAATCTCACCATTCTTACCCTAAAACCGTCGATTCTAACACATTTAAGCCATCTTAGGTTTAAATCTAACTAAAACGAGATAGAAAGGACGTAAACTTACCGGGTATTGCTCCAAAACTGTCGAAATCTCCAAAAATCGCAACTCTCTCTTCCTCTTCTCTTCTCCCACGACGGCACTCCTCTTTTCTTCTTCTCCTCTTTTTCTTTTCCTTCTTTCTTCTTTCCTTTTTCTAATTTCTTTCTCTTAAACCTAAAGGAATGGGAAAAAGACCATAATACCCCTCTTAGCTAAGCCCAAATCCATTCCAACACAAGTAAACTTCCTAAAATGCCCTCATAAACTTTTACTCATTAATTCTCATTCAACCATACTAAACTCAAGTAAACCCACTAATGTTCTCAAATTAATCAAATCAAAGCATAAAACCACAATTATCACAATTCATGTTTAATAACATCATAAAAAAAATTCAGGGTCTAACAGAGCTAGCCGACCGACCGAGCATTGAATTGAAAATGGCAGATCAAACCAAATGGGATGATCGATTAAAAGGTTATGAGTTAGATATTTTCTAAACAGACTTCAGTATTTTAGAGATATCATAAGCTATAGAGCTCCAATAGATCTGATTCTTTTTCAAATGAAACTAGAGACATGGATCTATAAGTTATCTGAAAGAGCCGATTGACAAATTAGCCTCTTAGATGTTCAACTTCTGGAGTGAAGTTACATGTAGTGTTCAGTCTTGATTTAGTTTTGGTCCAAACGAAATATCAAACAGACTTCGGTATTTTGGAGATATCATGAGCTATAGAGCTCCAATAGATCTGATTCTTATTTCAAATGAAACTAGAGACATGGATATATAAGTTATCTGAAGGATCCGATCCATAATTTATCCTCTAAAATGTTCAACTTCTGGAGTGAAATTACGAGTAGTGTTCAGTCGTGATTTAGTTTTGGTCCAAACGAAATATCAAACAAACTTCAGTATTTTGGAGATATCATGAGCTATAGAGCTCCAATCGATCTGATTCTTATTTCAAATAAAACTAGAGACATGGATATATAAGTTATCTGAAGGAGCTGATTGACAAATTAGCCTCAAAGATATTCAACTTTTGGAGTGAAGTTACGTGTAGTGTTCAGTCGTGATTTAGTTTTGGTCCAAACAAAATATCGAACAGACTTCAGTATTTTAGAGATATCATGAGATATAGAGCTCCAATAGATCTGATTCCTGTTTCAAATGAAACTAGAGACATGAATCTACAAGTTATCTGAAGGAGCCAATGGACAAATTAGCCTCTAAGATGTTCAACTTCTGGAGTGAAGTTACGTATAGTGTTCAGTCATGATTTAGTTTTGGCACAAACAAAATATCGAACAAACTTTAGTATTTTGGATATATCATGAGTTATAGAGCTCTAATAGATCTGATTCTTATTTTAAATGAAATTAGAGACATGGATCAACAAGTTATATGAAGGATCCTATCGACAAATTAGCCTCTAAGATGTTCAACATCTGGAGTGAAATTACATGTAGTGTTCAGTCGTGATTTAGTTTTGGTCCAAACGAAATATCGAGCAGACTTTAGTATTTTGGAGATATCATGAGCTATAGAGCTCAAATCGATCTGATTCTTTTTCAAATGAAAATAGAGACATGTATATACAAGTTATCTTAAGGAGACGATCGACAAATTAGCCTCTATGACGTTCAACTTCTGGAGTGAAGTTATGTGTAGTGTTCAGTAGTGATTTAGTTTTGGTCCAAACGAAATATCGAACAGACTTCAGTATTTTGGAGATATCATGAGCTATAGAGCTCCAATCGATCTGATTCTTGTTTCCAATGAAAATAGATACATGGATCTACAAGTTATCTATAGGATCCGATGGACACATTAGCCTCTAAGATGTTCAACTTCTAGAGTGAAATTACTTGTAGTGTTTAGTCTTGATTTAGTTTTGGTCCGAACGAGCTTTGGCCATAACTTCTTCATTTCTAAACTGAATTGAGTGATTTTTGTAACATCCCGTCACCGAAGGAAGGGTTATATTGGTAAATTGAGACGAGATAGGATTTATACCGCATAATATTTGCTGAGCATTCTTTTGACCTCTAATTTTAGAGGAATGAGTCTTTTGCACATGCACTTATAGGTACATGCATTCATGACATTTTCCCGGCTTTTGATTTTGATACTGATATGAATTGAGAAATTATGAGATAATTAGAATTGATTATGATTTATTAGAAATTTTGGAATAATTGGGCTTGATGATTGAACTGGAATTGTACTAGAGTGATCGCCAATTGGCAGTGAACCTTAGAAATTTTTCTGGAAATTCGGGAGAAATTGTACGGATCGAAAATGTTCCGGGTGACTGACTGATTGACTGCATAGTGCTAGAATAGCTGGTAAATGGCAATGAAAAAATTTAGATATATGATCTTGGAGATTAATCCGTTGAGCCACTAAAATTTGGAGACGAATTGGACTAGAAATGAATTAAAAAGAGATAGAGATTTAAATGTATTGTGAGGAAAGAAACAGAAGGCTTAAGGGTTTATCCTTTAAATATATTAGGTATGAAAATTCCAAAGGAAAAATTCCTCTTCTCTCTCTTAGGGCGCGATCGTTTTTCTTCCTCGGAGACTTTCGATTTTTCCTCCTTCCTCCAACGAATGATCTTCGTTCCTCCCTCCTTGTGTAAAGCTTTGCTTGATGCTTAAGGGAGCTGATATTTTGTGTGGATTTAAGAGCTAACCGTGGAAGATGGAGGAAGTGAAAAGAGTTGGAGGATTTTAGGAGATTTGAGGATTTGAGCTTGAATTGGTAGGTAATTGATTGTATGTTGTTGATTTATTATGTTTAAAGCATGCATGGGTTAATTGTTAAAGATTAGAGTGTTTGAGTTAAGTTATGACTGGTTTTGGAGTGAGAAATGAGAGAAAACTGATCGGAGAAGACAAACCAGGGCCCGTACGTCGCGACGAGAAAATAATTAGATATCGTGACGAGAAAAGGGTTAGACGTCGCGACGAGCGATAGATTGGGACGTCGCGACGAGCAAGATTATACGTCGCGACGAGCCATTGGATTGACGTCGCGGCGAGCGTCCTCACGTCGCGGCGAGGCTGTTTTTGCTGAATAAATATAGTTTGGTTTTAGAGGCATAACTTTTGGTGTAGAACTCCAATTGGGATGATTTATGATTCGTTATGATCTAGAGAAAGAGGTCTACAATTGAGGAAAAGAATGAGAGTTTGAATTCAAGTTTTTGAGATCCCAATTATAGAAATAAAGTTAAAAATGTGAATGAATTGAAATCTTAGGATTGTTCTTGATAATTGGGGTATAGTGAGAGACTTTGAAAATAAATTCAATGTTACTGGGAATTTAGAACTGAGCATAAATGATAAATTTGATATAGAGAATAGTGATATTGATTCTGAGGTAATACCACAGCGAAAATGACTTGATAATTGACTGAATATTAGAAATGGAATTGGGGAGTTCCGTAATATGTTATTGAATGGAAATGAGCCGATATTGATCAATTGAGTGAAAGTTAGATACTGAGTAAAAGAAAATAGAAAATGAGAAATGATACCAGGAAAATCATGAATAGGCATTGTAAGTCTTTATTTACGACATGTGCATTATTAAATTATTTTGACTGTGCATTTAATGAATGACTATTTGATTGTTATAGAGGCACCGTTGGATCGTTATTCCACGGACAGTGTTGGAGCTTCCAGGCAACAACTAGGAAGTTCAGGTGAGTAACCTAGTTGGTTTCTCAATCTATGTGTGTTTAATATTATGCATTGATGCCATGTGGAGATAATGGATGGATATGTGTGATTGATTTTGATTGATTTCGGACCATGGGTGTCCGAAATATTGGAAAACGTGATATTGAAGTGTTAATGTGTGTAAATGATTATGATGCATCAATGCAATAAATTGTAAATGCATATGACTAAAATACCAGACCGAAGGTCCGAAGGAATAGGAAATGGCATTGAATGTAAATGGAAATTAGAACATATGCATTCATGCATGATGGCATGATCAGATAAAGGCAGTTGTGACCGAAGCAATGCCTCAGAGCTTTAAGCTCAATGCAACAGGACCTCAGGTCCAACGTATATGAGAGCTTTAAGCTCAATGCACAGCACCTCTGGTCAAATGTTTATAGAGTCATTGGCTCAATGTATCAGGGCATATCATGCCCAACGTTTATTAGAGCCTCAGGCTCAACACAATGTGCCCATCACTGGGACAGTTTCAGGAGCACGGTCACAACAACGAAATGAAAATGAAAAGTGTCACATGTGCATCCTAAAAATGTATCTGTTCAATGTGAATTGTGTTAAAAAGGCGAAATGCCTTATCTTGGTAAAATTGAATGCATGTGATATTTTCTGAATGTGAAAAAATGTGATACTCTGTGAACTGTGTGAATATGCATGAATTGAGTGAACCATCGATGATGATTTCCCATTGAGTTCGCAAACTCACCCAATATTGCAATTACTTTTCAGGAATTGAAGAGTACCCCGTTAGTGAAACGGGAGTATGAGTACTGCAAGCAAGGCAGCGTTGGTGTTGGACCCCACTGCCGGAGCCCAACATCGGACATGAGCGCGAGGTACTGTATGCATGAGGTGAAACGTGATAATTATACGTTTAAGGAAAAGACCCGCGAAAGATTAATGGGCCTACTGGAAAATAAACTTGAACCCTGCTTTCATGTGATTTAAACAACAAATCCATAATTCATGCTCCAAAAGATGAGTTTCATAACGCTTGAAGAACATCTCAAACCAAATTACAACTTTGAGTTTAAGAGCCAAAAATACAAAATACTCTTGAACCAATAATACTTGAAATGTAACTAAAGCTCAACAATAAACATGACAAAATGGAGTGCTGCCATAACTCGTGACTCACTCGATTTCTTGCTTGTCACCTGAATGGGGAGATAGAGGGGGTGAGCTATAAAGCTCGTGGGAACATATTTATAATATAGGAATAAGCAAAAGTATTAAAATTTAACTCATTGTCGTGATACTTGTTGAAATCATAGTAATTGAGCATGTATGAGTTATAGCTTGAAAATGCTTCATTCGTGAACAATTCATGATGCATGATTCATAACAACAAATCATACACATATAACATAGCATAACATGATGGTTTGGGTTGTCCCTAGTTCATGACGTACTACACACTCCCATCGAAATGGTTATGTGTAGACGTAGTTTCGTGAGAGAATCCTTGTGAGAAACCCTGTGCCGCTAGCGGGCAGACGGAAAAAGTCTTTTCGTGAGTTAATGTGCACTTGACTATTCGTGAGGGACATACCGCAAGCCCACATAAATATGCATGATTCATGTTCTTGTAAACTTGTTTGCCAAACTGACACTTGCTTGTAAACTTGCTTGTCATATATTCGTAAAACATGATTTCATGTACATGTATTCTTGAAAGGAGAAAAAACCCCTTTTTGGAAACCTTTACATAATTCATGAGTGCAAATCATATAGCAACCTATAATCATTCATAATAGTATGTAATGCAATCGTTGATGATGCAATTTAAATGCATTAAATCTTTCTTGATTTGAACAAAACAATGAGTGACTTATATCTTCTATTATAAACATAAACCCACCTTGATTCCTTGCTTGTTCTTGCCTAGGAATGAGTTTCCTCTTGATCCTCTTGATCCTCTTGCCTCACTTGATTTCCTAAAATAAGAACCAAAATCCCATTCAATAACTCATACTGAAACAATATTTTCATTCTTAACTTCCATCCAAAATTTCATATCCTTAGAAACTGATTAAGAACTTCATTACTTCACATAACTTGTAGATCTATGTCTCTAGTTTACAACGCCTAAAAAATCACCTCAAAAGGACTTCTGTAGCAAAAGATATGCTCAAAACACTAAAAGACATCTTTGCTGGAAAACTGGCCTCGCCGCGACGACGTGCAGTCTGGCACGTCGTGGCGTGCGGCCCTTTTGCACGTCGCGGTTTGCGGCTCGGCATGTCCCTAAGTGCGGACTGATCCATGTCGCGGCGTGCGGCCTGGCACATCGCGACGTGCGGACGGGAGGGTCGACTCCGAACCCAGATTTTTCGACATTTTCAACCTTTAATCCTCCCCTTTCTCAACTACAACACATCTAACCCTTGAATCAAGTCCTATACTTGCTTTCTAAACTCATTCTAACACAAAATCATCAACCAAACAACAACCCATGAGTTTCTACCAAAGTTTCTGAAAACCCTAACTCAAACAATTCTACCCCATTTCAAGCAATACTAAGGTTCAATCCATCTCAAAGAAGGATAAAAGAGCTTAACGTACTTGATGAATGCTTCTAATCTGTCGAAAATCCTCAAGAAAGCAATCCCCTGCTTCTTCCTCAAGCTCCCACGATAACTCTCTTCTCCTTCTTTCTTCTTCTTCTTATTTTCCTTTCTTTTCTTTCTCTTCTTTTAACTCCTTAAGCCTACAAGATAGCACATGGACTAAAATGCCCCTCTTAGTTAAGCCTAAAACCTCTTACCCTTGAATGACTTGCCCATTTTGCTCTCAAGCATTTTTACTCCTCCATAACCATTTATTCCATACTAAACTCAAATAATTCTTAATTTTCCATTAATACTTTCAATAAAATCAAACTATGCCATAAATCATACAACTAACATAATTCATACTTAATAACATCAAGAAAAACAAATTTGGGCCCAACAGTTGGCGTCGGGATCAGCCTCATGTCTGCATTTGAGTCATTTTGGTTATATGTGAAAAATTGTATTTTCGCAGATAAATATTGTTATTGTATTGGGCCCAAATTGGTTGTGAATATATGTATGTATGAATGGTTTTATGACTAAACTTGGATTTTGACTGAAAATGTTTTTGTATCATGGCCCAAATTGTTTACCAATATATGCGCACTCTATTGTTTTCAAAAAGAAATTTATTGGTTTTCTGAGTTTTAAATTGATGTGACCGTTCTAGCATACTACCCTCATAAGGCATGGGCTCGGATATTACCATCGATATCGGGTTCGGGTCTTGCGGGAGTGGGATGCTACATTTGTGGTATCAGAGCCCAGAAGTACAATCTTACATGGGCATTCTGAAACATGAGTCAAGTTACATGCATTTAAGTCATATCGCGGCAGACAGTGACAACTGATCCCTAGTATAGTATATGAGTCATATGCATAAGTATGTCTCAGTCATTTAAGCGGTTAGAAAAGTGAGGAAAAGGATAATGTGTTAGAATGTGATAAAAGGAAGTAATGGATATCGTGAAATAGGAAAAAGTGTATGGTTCGATCTGATAGATGAATATTTAGTGTACCGGTATTGGCAGATATATTATGAAACACAATATTAGAATTATATTGAGGTATATCCTTAAATGTGGGATAGATATGGATGTATGTAGTTGCGGATTGATAGAGGAAAATGAAAATAGAGATATGATCGAAATGACAAGATTGAAAGTGTATAAGCAAAGTGGATGGAAATAAAATATCCTATGATCTTGAGAAGTTACAATTGGGTTTGATTTCTGTGGCGAGAGACATGAATAATGATGTATGACTTTGAGTCAAATTATGTTAGCGGGGAAATCCAGAATGATTGTATATCTATGATATTGATTTGAGTGCGGAAATACATGAGTATAATGCAATAATGACGAGATTGAAATGTAAGACAATGAAAATGGTAGATGAAAAAGTTGTTAAGGTTCAGTTGATTTGCCTATGTGAATGCATACCTGATTATGGAAGCCCCATGGCAAGTGAAAATATTAAGCTGCAATTGATGATTGTCACTGTAAGTGTACATTTGATAGTGGATTCACCATTATAGGTGAAATGATTAAGCATAAGTGAATAATATGCGTGAATATGATATAGGAGGTAATCGGTGGCCTATTAAATAAGTTTCGATCATAGTTCCGGTAGCCCCAAGTCCAAGATGAGTTAAAGTAAAGCACGAGAATGCTTGTAACGATCAATTGAGAAAGAAGTAAGATTATCAATGATGATAGCATAGGTAATGAGCTTGAGGGAATAAAAGAGGGACATGAATATAGCAAAGTCCCCATGATAGAGGTCTGGTACTAAAAAGAGAAAGGTTATTTAGATTTAAATGAGATTAAAGTGTTCTTAGTAGTATGAGCTACTAATGGGTATATTGATGTGATAATTATGGTGATGTATGCCAAGATATTAGAATAGATTAAATTGTTTAAGTGCCTTGCAGAGCCTCATTATAAGGGATGTTCTGATTTTGTAAGGCATGGCATAAACTGCTCTTATGGAGATATTATGCATAGTTGAAATTGATCTTCTCGAGGTATTAAGAGTGACTGATATATAGTGATGAAAAATAGTTGATTGATAAAGTTTTATGAATAGTATTAATGATTGATAAGGTTTAGTTGATCTGATAATTTGATTTGAGAGTAATCATTGAAGAGATAAATTTGAAATGAAGTACAAGTAAATTTTGGAGTCCGAATTCTAGCAGAGACTCAAGCGTAAGAGATAAAATATGCTACTAAAAAAGTGTACATTACATTAAAGAGATGACTCTGATTATGTAAGACAATTACTGAATATCAAGGAAATATTAATTGCGAATATGAGGAGAATATAGGTTCGCATATATTTTGTGTAATTATGTTCTGAAAGTACGAGAATGATATGATGAATGTTTATTTAACCCAGAGAGTGATCTATCGCCAATAAATTGGGTTACGTGGAGAAATTAGAGTAAAGGAACATGTGTCAGAATATGTTATGATGAAACTGAGAAAATTATAAGAAAATCGCTCCTCATTGGAGACGTTCGATAAAGAGCTATATGAATCAATTAAGAGTATAAGGAATTTTGGATTGTAATTGTTAGAATGAAGAGTAAAGTGTCTCAATTGTATTTAAATTGGAAAGTGACTATAATCATCGATGATCGATTAAATGCATTGGGAAAGTGAAGAAGATAAATTGGCACAGTTGAGGGAATTGGTTATCATACAAGTCTCATTAGAGTAAATCTTAACCTGATTGAATGAATAGTGGATGAATTGGTATACGAACATGGCTCCTTGGGAGACTAAATGATGATAGAGGTGTTGATTAAATGCGAAATTTCAAGGGATATGTGTATATGGGATTTGGAGTTAATTAGAACTAGCTGAATGCTGGATATGTTCAAAAATTGTCAAAGATTTTCTGGTTTTAGCAAATTGATAAGAATGTTTGCGGAAACTGTGTGAATGTTATGACTGATGATTGTAAAGGAGACATTTGGAGAAAATTTACAAATTGAGTATTGATCGTATCGCCTTAAATGGAAGAAAATGCAATATATCCTGAAGTGTCCCAGTAAAAGTTATGATGTAATCTGTTGAAAGTGTATAAGTGATTTTAGTACCTAAGGATAAATATAACTTCATGGGTGGTATTATGATTGATGTTTTGAAATTTGTTATACTGAGTATTGCTATAATAGCTTGGAGACATAAATCATACAGAAATATTTGGAAGATGTTTGTGGATATATATAAATCGATAACGGTCAAGAGATTTTGGAAATTTGAAAGAATTGAAACGCATTATGTGATTGAGTATTTTATAATTAAGATAGTGATGAAATTAAATGTATTGAATAGAAACTGCAATGGTAGAAGATCACAATTCGGGCGATAAGCTTGTATTCCTAAGTACAAATTATCGTTCTAGCTAAAGGGGCAAAAAGAGTGTATTATTAATTAGTGGAATTTCAGATCAGATGTGTATATATATATATATATATATATAGGATTCGGCAAAGATCAAATTGAGGTGTTTTTAACCTTATCGAGGAATTGAAAATAACGCCAAGTGTTGAGGAAAGTGATATGTATAGTTCGATTAAGAAATATGTGTAGTACAGACTAAGGAAACCTTTAGAGAAATCGTGAAGAACAATCAGAGTCTTATAGTTTAGTAAGAGTACATCGAAAGAGAAATTGATGGTTTAGAGGGTAAAATCAAATGATTATATGTATGAATAATCAACAGATTTAACTGTTAGAAACAAATGTCAAGCTGGTATTTTGGGGTTCATAGGGACATGGAATTGATGTATAGTCCGGATTGATTGTGGACATAACAATTGTTGTATGGGTGACACTAATTGCACAGTATATTATGTTGATGAGTAAAATGAATCTGTAATGGGGATTGAGAAATCCAAGTAAAAGGTTAAGGATTTGAGTGGATCGAGGCTATTAGAACCATATAAGATTAGTGTTTTAACACTAAGGAGGCGTAATCTGATAGGCGATAAATGAAATGTTTCGAAGTGTATCGCCTCAGCCAAAATGCATAGATGGAGACAAAGGTAAATAGGAAAACTAAATTCGTGATTAAATGACCTCTATGTGATGGTGGCATGAATAGATTGGTAAGACAGTTTAAAACCTAAAGGATGGTTCGGATCCAAAATGATATATAGATAGGATTAGGAAATATTGTTAGGATCTGATATATGTGTTATTGATATTGAAAGTAACGAATTTCGAGTAATCATAAGAAAACAGTAAGGCAATGTAGAGTTTGAAAAAGGTGAGTGGTTCATTGATTGTTTTGATTTCAGTTAATTGGCAGAAATTATTCGTGTAGCGAAATAAGTGGATATCTGAGAGTCATTGATCAAAAAGACTTCCCTGCCTTCTTGATCAATCGTATATGAAATTTTGAGGCCGAAATTTTTATTAGGAGGGGAAAATTGTAACATCCCGTCACCGAAGGAAGGGTTATATTGGTAAATTGAGACGAGATAGGATTTATATCGCATAATATTGACTGAGCATTCTTTTGACCTCTAATTTTAAAGGAATGAGTCTTTTGCACATGCACTTATAGGTACATGCATTCATGACATTTTCCTGGCTTTTGATTTTGATACTGATATGAATTGAGAAATTATGAGATAATTAGAATTGATTATGACTTATTAGAAATTTTGGAATAATTGGGCTTGATGGTGGAACTGGAATTGTATTAGAGTGATCGTCAGTTGGCAGTGAACCTTAGAAATTTTTCTGGAAATTCGGGAGAAATTGTCCGGACCAGAAATTTTTCGGCTGACTGACTGATTGACTGCATAGTGCTAGAATAGTTGGTAAATGGCAATGGAAAAATTTAGATATATGATCTTGGAGATTAATCCATTGAGCCACTAAAATTTAGAGACGAATAGGACTGTAAATGAATTGAAAAGAGATAGAGATTTAAATGTATTGTGAGGAAAGAAACAGGTGGCTTAAGGGTTTATCCTTTAAATATATTAGGTATGAAAATTGCAGAGGAAAAATTCCTCTTCTCTCCCCTAGGGCGCGATCGTTTTTCTTCCTTGGAGACTTTCGATTTTTCCTCCTTCCTCCAACGAATGATCTTCGTTCCTCCCTCCTTGTGTAAAGCTTTGCTTGATGCTTAAGGGAGCTGATATTTTGTGTGGATTTAAGAGCTAACCGTGGAAGATGGAGGAAGTGAAAAGAGTTGGATGATTTTCGGAGATTTGAGGATTTGAGCTTGAATTGGTAAGTAATTGATTGTATGTTGTTGATTTATTGTGTTTAAAGCATGCATGGGGTTAATTGTTAAAGATTAGAGTGTTTGAGTTAAGTTATGACTGGTTTTGGAGTGAGAAATGAGAGAAAACTGATCGGAGAAGACAAACCAGGGCCCGTACGTCGCGACGAGGAAATAATTAGACGTCGCGACGAGAAAAGGGTTAGACGTCGTGACGAGAAAAGGAGTTTACGTCGCGACGAGCGCACGTCGCGACGAGCGATAAATTGCACGTCGCAACGAGCGATAGATTGGGACGTCGCGACGAACAAGATTATACGTCCTGACGAGCCACTGGATTGACGTCGCGGTGAGCGTCCTCACGTCGTGGCGAGGCTGTTTTTCCTGAATGAATATAGTTTGGTTTTATGGGCATAACTTTTGGTGTAGACCTCCAATTGGTATGATTTTTGATTCGTTATGATCTAGAGAAAGAGGTCTACAATTGAGGAAAAGAATGAGAGTTTGAATTCAAGTTTTTGAGATCTCAATTATAGAAAGAAATTTAAAAATGTGACTAAATTGCAATCTTAGGATTGTTCTTGATAATTGGGGTATAGTGAGAGACTTTGAAAATAAATTCAATGTTACTGGGAATTTAGAACTGAGCATAGAGGATGAATTTGATATAGAGAATAGTGATATTGATTCTGAGGTAATACCACAGCGAAAATGACTTGATAATTGACTGAATATTAGAAATGGAATTGGGGAGTTCCGTAATATGTTATTGAATCGAAATGAGCCGATATTGATCAATTGAGTGAAAGTTAGATACTGAGTAAAAGAAAATAGAAAATGGGAAATGATACCGGGAAAATCATGAATAGGCATTGTAAGTCTTTATTTACGACATGTGCATCATTAAATTATTTTGACTGTGCATTTAATGAACGACTATTTGATTTTTTTAGAGGCACCGTTGGATCGTTATTCCACGGACAGTGTTGGAGCTTCCAGGCAACAACTAGGAAGTTCAGGTGAGTAACCTAGTTGGTTTCTCAATCTATGTGTGTTTAATATTATGCATTGATGCCAAGTGGAGATAATGGATGGATATGTGTGATTGATTTTGATTGATTTCGGACCATGGGTGTCCAAAATATTGGAAAATGTGATATTGAAGTGTTAATGTGTGTAAATGATTATGATGCATCAATGCAATAAATTGTAAATGCATATGACTAAAATACCGAACCGAAGGTCCGAAGGAATAGGAAATGGCATTGAATGTAAATGACTGTAAATGGAAATTGGAACATATGCATTCATGCATGATGGCATGATCAGATAAAGGCAATTGTGATCGGAGCAATGCCTCAGAGCTTTAAACTCAACGCAACAGGACCTTAGGTCCAACGTATATGAGAGCTTTAAGCTCAATGCACAGGACCTCTGGTCCAATGTTTATAGAGCCATTGGTTCAATGTATCAGGGCATATCACGCCCAACGTTTATCAGAGCCTCAGGCTCAACGCAATGTGCCCGTCTCTGGGACAGTTTCAGGCGCACGGTCACAACAACGAAATGAAAATGAAAAGTGTCATATGTGCATCATAAAAATGTATCTGTTCAATGTGAATTGTGTTAAAAAGGCGAAATGCCTTATCTTGGTAAAATTGAATGCATGTGATATTTTCTGAATGTGCAAAAATGTGATACTCTGTGAACTGTGTGAATATGCATGAATTGAGTGAACCATCAATGATGGTTTCTCATTGAGTTCACAAACTCACCCAACATTGCAATTATTTTTCAGGAATTGAAGAGTACCCCGTTAGTGAAACGGGAGTATGAGTACTACAAGCAAGGCAGAGTTGGCGTCGGGATCAGCCTCATGTCTGCATTTGAGTCATTTTGGTTATATGTGAAAAATTGTATTTTCGCAGATAAATATTGTTATTGTATTGGGCCCAAATTGGCTGTGAATATATGTATGTATGGATGGTTTTATGACTAAACTTGGATTTTGACTGAAAATGTTTTTGTATCGTGGCCCAAATTGTTTACCGATATCTGCACACTCTATTATTTTCAAAAAGAAATTTATTGGTTTTTCAAGATTTAAATTGATGTGACCGTTCTAGCATACTACCCTCATGAGGTACGGGCTCGAATGTTACCATCGATATCGGGTTCGGGTTTTGCGGGAGTGGGATGCTACAATTTTGGTGTCTATAGAAAGCTCAGATAGAGAGGAACATTTCTCTAGGAGAAAGTTTTATCATATTGCTTCTTTTACCGTATCGAATTAAGGAGCGACGGTGTCAATTTTTAAGGTAAAAATGAAAGGCATTGTTGGACGATCACTCAAGGTTCTAAGTTATAAGGCTTACATGTAAGGGCAAATTAGACATTATGCACTCATTAATGGCATTTTGGTAAATCAGACAAGTGGGGTTTTGTTTAAATAGAAGAATAAGAGAGCTGTCGTGGGACTTAGAAAAAACAGAAGAGAAACAGAAGAAGAGAGAAGAGTGAGAGCTTTCGGTGGAGAAAGGAGGAAGAAGAAAAGCAAAACTAGGTCTTGATTTTCTAAGCCCTTCAAGAGGCATTTTCATGGTGCTCAAGAAGAGAAAAACGTGGAGGATGATGAGAGCTTCTATCCAAGCCAAGAAATTCATTGATTGGTGAAAAATCAAGGTAAGATTGAGATTTTTGATGTGTTAATTTTTGAAGGGTTTTGGTTCATATAGCTTAAGATTGGTATAGGGTTGTGTTTCCTAAGCTCAATTTTAGTGTTTATGCAATATGTGATGTTGAATTTGGGTAATTATGGTTTAGGGAATTTTAACTTTGATGAAGAAAATATGTAATGGAGAAATTGATGCTTTGAACGAGTTTCAAGCATAGATATGAGGTGAGTGACCTAGACGGTTCCTCAATTATTATGTGCTTAGAATTCTTTCTTTATAAAACTGTGGTAAATAATGGTGGGTTAGTGAATTGCGTTTGATTATGGATTCCGGACAAAAGGTCCGATGAAATGGGAGATTATGACATAGAAGTGCAAATTGTCTGTGAATTTGGACCCTCCGTGTTTGAAATGTGCATAAATAGGATTGTGATTAAAATGTGATTGTAAACTATTTGTGTGATTGTGAACTATTTGGGATTGATTGTGATTGAAATACTACATTTTTTTCGACATACGCATTCCATATGCATTTGAGTGAATAATTTTGATTTGGTGAAAGGTAAAAAAATGCCTTATACTTATTTGATTGACAAATGTGTATTTGGATATGAACGAAACTGTGAAATGCTCCACTTCAAGGGTGGAATGTCGGACTACAGTCCGATGATATAAGAAGTGATTGAAAGGGATAGATAAGTGTGGGTGATTCATTGTGACATATGCATTACATATATGAATGCATGATTAGATAATGACCGTTGTGACTAGAGTAGCCACCAATCAGAGCTACAAGCTCAACGGTTAATGAGCCCTATATGGGATAGCTATCAATGAGTCCTGCATGGGACAGTGACCAATGATGTAACATCCCGTCACCGATGGGATGGGTACAGCTCATTTCATACATATTTGGCATATGTATACATGATTTAGTTATGTATAATTGGCAATGTTTGTACTGGCATTCGTACGTACATACATGTATGACATATTTCCGGTTTGATTTTTTTTGATAACTTGGATTTGGAGATGATTAGGGCAAATGTGATATTTAGGTCAAATTAGGCTTGAGAATTGAATTTGAGTTAGAAACGAGATTTAAGGAATTGAATTATGAAATTGGAGTATACGATCATGAGTTTTCTATTTTTGAGGATTTATAGGAATTTTGCTAGAATTTTTGGAGTATTAGGTCCGGACTGAAAAAATTAACCATTGACTGATTAATTAGATTTTCGGTTCCAAAATTTGATTAACCAATGGCAATAGAGATTAGAATTTTGATTTGAGGAATTAGGATTTAGAGCCATTGGAATTCGGGAGAAATTAGAATTTAAAAATGGATTGAGGTTGTTCGGATTGGTCTTGTGGCAATTAAAATTTCCAAACAAGCCTTAATCCTTTAATATATAAACTCTTACCTTTGAAATCTTATTCTTCCACGATACTTGGCTTTTGAAAGAAGAAATTTTCTCCTTCCTTCAACGTGGATCCTTCCTTGATTTGCTTCTTGATTTCCTTCTTGCTATTCGCTTCCTCTTCCATCTTTGATCTCTTCCTTTGGCTTGGAATTGGAGAACATGACAATTGGGTTGATTATTGGTGTTTACCGTGGATGTTGATGAGTTGGGGTTGGTGTGATCTTTGAAGATTTGAGATTTTAAACAAGTTGTTTCTTTCTTGCTCTAGATAGATAGATTTATTGATTGATTTAGTTATATGGATGATTTAGTTTGAATATTTGAGGATTTGAAAGTTAGGGTTTCCGATGAAATTTTCGTTGATTTTAATGTTGAAATTTTAGGGATATTGGTTGTTTGATGAAATAGAAGCTAAGGATTAGTTGCTTGATGTATATTGAGTTGTTTGCAGGTGTTTTGAAAAGGAAAAATCTGGATTTGGAAAGTTGCAGAATCGAAAATCTGGAAATTTCTGGGTTCGAGCGTGTTGCTGGAGTCGCACGCCAGGACGTGTGATGAACACGCCGCGGCGAGCGAATTTCTCCTTACACGCCACGACGAGCGCGGAAGGCACGCCGCCTTGAGCAAGAGAGGACTACGTCGCGACGTGCGCGATGCGAACACCGCAGCGAAGGAGGAGTCGTTCATCGCGGCAAAAACGATGGGCTCGCCGTGGTAAGGGACCAGACGCCGCAACGAGGGAGCCCAATTTCTGAAAATTGATTTTGTTCTTTTTGAGGTTTTTGAATTAGGGAATTAGGAATTTATGGATTCAATTGGGTATGGATTGATTTCAATTTGGAGATTTTGAATTCGGATTTGAGAATTGATATTGGGATAATATCGGATTAGTGTCGGAAATGTCATAACATGTATAGTACGTCAATTATTCGATACATAAACGTTCTTGAGTATTGGAATTGATACCATTAGTAATGTTATTTATATTTTGATTATTATAGAGGCTCAAGTGGATCGTCGATTGTCCGACGTAGGCGACACTTCCCGGTAGTAGCTCGGAAGTTCTGAGGTGAGTAACCTAGTTGGTTTCTCAACCTTGATGTGTTTAATTTTGTGCACCTATACCATGTGGAGTTAAGGATGGATTATATGTGTTTGTTTTGATTGATTTCGGACCACAGGTGTTCGAAATATTTGGAATGTGCTATGGAAGTGTCAATTCTGCATAAATTGTCAATAAGTGGTTTCAAATGCAAATTGGATAGTGAAATTAGGTTGTGGCACGATTTGTAAGAATTGTAGCATGTGCATTCATGCCATTATGCATGATCAGATAATTGACAGTTGTGACCGGTGCAGCCACCGTATTAAGAGCTTTAAACTCAACGCACAGGGCCTCGTGCCCAACGATTTTCAGAGCTTTATGCTCAACGTATCAGGGTTTTAAGCCCAATATTTTCAGAACCAATGGCTCAACGTAAATGAGCTCAGGCGCACGGTCACAATATTCACGTAAAATGAAAGAGTCACATGCACATTGCATATATATTAATGTTTAAATGTGAAATTGAATGCATGTGATTCTTGGCTGAGATAATATATGATATAGTGTGAATTGTTGGAATATGCATGAGTTGGGTGGACCATCGATGATGGTTTCTCACTGAGTTCGCAAACTCACCCAACATTGCATTTATTTTTCAGGACAGCGATAGTTGACTCCTAGCTCCAGTTAGCGAGACTTTTCCTGCTGTGTGAGTGCCGGCGAGAGGAGCATGGCCCACAGGTCGGTCAACTGGGATCTTTTGGGGGATCTTTTAGGGGATGATCTAGTTAGGAGTTATGTTAGTCCTTTTAGTTCTGTACAGTTGTAATCAGACCGAATAGTGAATTTGTGGTTTTAAAGAAATGAAATGAGAGTATCTTTTGGTTTTTAAAATTTAGTGAAATTGATATTACTGCTTTATTTTATTGATGCCATGAGGTTTATAAAAATGATCGAATCGTAGTGCACCCTCATCATAGGTTATGCATCGGTACGACCTACGGGCATCCCGGTGTATACTCTACGGTAAGGGGGCGCTACAAATGAGCCCTACATGGGACAGTTATCGATGAGCCCTACATGGGACAGTTATCAATGAGCCCTATATGGGACAGTTATCAATGAGCCCTATATGGGACAGTTCAGGCACTCGATCGCAACAGGGTAACAATTGGAAAGTGAGTCTCATATGCACTGCGTATGCATGACATAAATGATTAAATGATATTGAATGTGAAATAATTGAACAAGTTTATGTGATTCAATATGGTTGTTAATGAAATGATATGAATATGGGAAATAATGTGATATAGGAAATAAAGTGAGATTGGTTCAGTGATTGAATGTGAAATAATATAAACATGTGCGATATTGGAAATATATGAAATGAAATGTGATTTATGAAATATATGTTTTATATGATATGTGATGTGTAGCGCCCCCTTACCATAGGGTACACACCGGGACGCCCTTGGGTCGTACCGATGCATATCCCATAGTAAGGAAATGCTACCGCTCGCAACTATCACTAAATACTCACATGGCATCAATATAATTAAACTGCAATACGCAAATCACTAAAATTTAAAGCCACAATAATACTCTTTCATTGCATAATATCAATCCAAAATATAGACCAATCTATCAGTCCCCTAAAGTCTCAATACAACAAACCAAAAAGGAAACTGATAAAGACGTCGATACTAAGTCATCCTCAAAAGTCGCTCCAGCTGACCAACCTGTGTGCCATCGCTTCACTTGTCCAAAAACTCGCACAGCAGGAAAACACCTATCTTGGGAGCTAAACACC
Organism: Erythroxylum novogranatense; assembly: GCA_029891385.1. Lineage (NCBI taxonomy): Eukaryota > Viridiplantae > Streptophyta > Magnoliopsida > Malpighiales > Erythroxylaceae > Erythroxylum > Erythroxylum novogranatense. The sequence continues at coordinate 87,599,366 of CM057230.1, forward strand.
TACTAACGCTGCCCTGAAAAATATTAGCAATATTGGGTGAGTTTGCGAACTCAGCGAGAAACCATCATCGATGGTTCACCCAACTCATGCATATACACATAATATATCGCATAGTATACTTTAACGCATATTAAAACACTGACACAATTCACACATTTATATAATAAAATAACTCGGGCATGTCACTTCACGATTGTCACATATCACACGCATTCTCAATTTCACTACACAGTCAGATGCATAATGTATACAAATTCTCATTTTTATGATGTTGTTGTGACTGAGCGTTAACACTTTCCCCATTCGGGCACTTTTCACATTTTCAGCAAGTAGGAGAGCCCTCTGGGTACGCACTACTGCTCACTCACATTAGGAATAGGAGAGTCCTCTGGGTATGCATTATTCCCTTTTTCACTGATATTCGAGCTTAAAGCTCTGGTCACTAATTGCTCCAGTCATAACTGTTTATTTACCGCTTATAATCATGCCTAGCATGCACTCATATTTACACAGTCACTATCTCAGAGTTCGATGCGCTAATTTGCAATCTCATACACTCACATTTGCACAAGCAATAATATATATACCTCACTTAATTCCATTTATCACATTCAGCACATATGTTCACACTCTCAGCACATTTATTTCACATTTATAACACTCATAAGAACAACAATTCACATATTCACAGCACATTTAATCAAACAAAGATCGAAGAACCAACTAGGTTACTCACCTGTAACTTCCGAGCTACTGCCTGGAAGTCCCAGCAATATCCGTGGACTGTCGATCCAACGGCGCCTCTATAACAATTCAAACGCATTCTCATCACTATATGCTCAATCAATTAAATTCACTAATGCACATGTCTCATATTCAAAAGTATATGATGCATGATCATGATTTCCAGCGCCTCAATCCCATTCTACTATCTCTCGCTTCATAAATCAAATTCACTCTTCACTAGGTCCATAATATCCATCAATTTCACAAATCTCTCATTTAACTCTAATTTATACTCCAATTGATAATACATAATTCTTAAGTCACTTAAGGAACCATAATCAGCTCTCTTTCTATGATTGAGAACTCGTTAATTTAATTTCGAACTCTTATTACAAACTTCACTCTAAGACCTCTTTCTCTAGATCACAACGAATCTGGAATTATCTCAATTGGAGGTCTACACTAAAAGATATGCTCCAAAAACCCAAATCAATTCATCTCAATTTCTGTCCCTCGCCGCGGCCTACAGTTTCTCGCCGCGGCGCACAAAGGACGCTCGCCGTGGCGTGGGAACACTCACCACGGCGTGCAATTCTTTGCGCCTCCTCACCGCGATGCTAACAATTTACTCGTCGCGGCGTCTAAATGACTTGCTCGCCGCGATGTCTCAAGCGGCTCGTCGCGGCGAACACACCTTTTCTCGTCGCGGCGTGGCCCCATGTAGACGTCGCGACGTGCGACCTACTTCATCATCTCCGATCGCCGTTTCCGCCATTAATACTTTTAAAAACCTCCATTAAACACACTCAACTGCTCTATCTAACTCATTAAATGCCATAAATGCCATAAATAACCATAAACACAACATTAAAACATAATAAACTTACCAAATCGCAAATCCAATGAAAACCCTAAATCTCCAAAATCCACTTTCAGCCTCAAGCAACGATGGAAATCTCCCAAGCCATACCAAAGATCATCCTCACTAAGCTTTCCAGCTGATCTTTAGCCACAAAGAAGAAGGAACAAGAGAAATCTCCAAGGGGGAAAAGAATCACACCGTCGATGGGAAAGGAAGAAACGAAGGAGAAAATGCTAAACTCTCAAATCACAACCTAACTCTTATATATAGGGTTTACTTTAAACCTATAACTCACAGTCCTCAAATTCATTCACTCCCAGTCTCTAAATTTCAATAGCTCATCACAATAATTCTTAAACTCACAACTCTAAATTTCCCAAGTCATTTTCCGCTCACTTTCGGAACCGGAATCACAATCATCAGTCTCAAAGCATTTTCTCGGTCCGAACACATAACTCTAAAAATTCCAGAAAAATTCTCATAATTCCTCAAAAATATAAAACACTCGATCTCATACTCAATTTCAATTTCTAATTCTCTGAAATTCAATTCTCACTCTAATTCCACTATTCCACTCAAATAATCCCTAATTTCACTTTAAAATCACATCTAACTCAATTATCTCAAAATTCACAATTCAACTCATAATCACAATTTAAATGCTGGAATAATCATGAATGCATGTCACTATGTATGCATGTGCAAAATGATCTATCTCAGAGGCCACAAAGCACTCGATCACTCAATATGCAATCACAACACTACCCGTACCAATATGCTCATCGCATCGGTAACGGGATGTTACAATTCTCCCCTCCTAAATAAAAATTTCGTCTTGAAATTTCATACCTGACTGGTCAAACAGATGAGGGTACTGCCTCCTCATGTGCTCCTCAGTCTCCCAAGTTGCTTCCTCTAATGAGTGGTTCTTCCATAGGACTTTCACCAATGGAATCACCCTGCTCCTCAATTGCTTAACCCGAAATCCGATAATCCGCACTGGCTCCTCAACATAACTCAGATCACTAGCTATCTCGTTCTCTTGAGCCGGAATCACATGAGTCAGGTCGGAGCGGTATCTCCAGAGCATACTCACATGGAACAAATCGTGCAACTAGGACGTCTCACTCGGCAATGCTAATCTATAAGCCAACGGTCCAATCCTCTCAATAATCTCATATGGACCAACATACCGAGGACTCAACTTGCCCTTACGGCTAAATCTCAGCACTCCTCTCCAAGGTGACACCCGGAGGAATACTCTATCTCCCACACTGTACTCCATCTCACGCCGATGCTGATCCACATAACTCTTACATCTATCCCGAGCCGCCTTGATGCGACTCGAATCGAGTCTCACTTTATCCACTATATCTGGATCACTCGGGGCCCTCAAGCATCCTCACACCCTCTTCATCCCAAAGAAAAAGGGTGATCTACACGGTCTCCCATCTGAGGGCCTCATACGGTGCCATCCCAATCCGCTCGACATCGATTATTGTGCGAAACTCAATCGTAACCAAGCATGGTCCCAAGACCTCTGAAATCTAATACACAAGCTCTCAGCATATCCTCAACAGTCTTAATAGTCCTCTCACTCTGCCCATCTGTCTGAGGATGAAACGCTGTACTAAAATTCAACCTCGAACCCAAAGCTGACTGCAGGCTCCTCCAGAACCTCGAAGTAAATCTAGGATCCCTATCTGACACTATCGATACTGGGACCCCATGCAGTCGCACAATCTCTGCTACATACTTCTGGGCCAACTGATCGAGAGTATTATTCTCTCGCACTGGCAAGAAGTGAGCCGATTTGGTCAACCGGTCCACTATGACCCAGATAGCATCACACTACCTCAGCGTCCTAGGCAACCCCATAATAAAATCCATAGTGATTCGCTCCCATTTCCACTCCGGAATGGGTAACGAATACAATCTCCCAATCGGGCCTGGTGCTCGACTTTAACTTTCTTGTACGTCAAACAGAAACAAACTCTGCCACTTGTCTCTTCATACCTGGCCACCAGAAATGCAACTTAAGGGTATTATACATCTTGGTAACGCCAAGATGCATGGCATAAGCGGCCACATGTGCCTCCTCTAGAATCTCTCGTCTCAGCTCATCAACATCTGGCACACACAGCCTCTGACCCATGTAAAGAGTCTCATCTCTTAACTCGAAATCTGAACTCTAACCAGCTCTAACTCTATCCATCAACCTCACTAACACTGGATCCTGACCCTGGACTCTCCTGATCCGATCCTGTAATATCGGCCTCAGTCTCAGAGTAGTAATCAAAGCTCCATCCTGGGCTAAATCCATCTACACATTAAGTGCTCTCAACTGAATTAAACTGGGCAATCTCTCAATCTGAATCTGAGCTGCACTGATATGAGATCTTCTACTCAACACATCTGCCACCACATTGGCCTTCCCTGGATGATACTCAATCGTGCAGTCATAGTCCTTCAATAGCTCAATCCACCTCCTCTGTCTCAGATTCAACTCTCTCTGACTCAACAGATATCTCAGACTCTTATGATCCGTGAAGATCTGGAATGTCTCACCATACAAATAATGTCTCCAGATCTTCAGAGCGAACACCACTGCGGCCAACTCTAAATCATGCACTGGATAATTTCTCTCATGAGGCCTCAACTGTCTCGAGGCATACGCTATAACTCTCCCATGCTGCATTAGAACACTGCCTAATCCCTACTGCGATGCATCACTAAATACCTCAAAACCTCCGGACCCTGACGGCAAAGCTAACACTGGTGCCGTAGTCAATCGATGCCTAAGCTCCTCAAAGCTCCTCTGACACTCATCAGTCCAACTGAAAGCCACATTCTTCCTCAGAAGTTTTGTCAAAGGGGCTGAGATCACTGAAAACCCCTCGACAAACCTCCGGTAATATCCTGCTAGTCCGAGGAAACTCCTCAACTCTGACACGTTCCTTGGAACCTCCCAACTCTACACTGCCTCAATCTTGTGAGGATCCACCCGGATACCCTCACCAGACACAATATGGCCTAGAAATACTACCTCATCAAGCCAAAATTCACATTTCGTGAATTTGGCATACAACTGCCTCTCTCTTATGATCTGCAGCACAATCCTCAAATGCTCCACATGCTCCTGTCTACTCCTCGAATACACTAAAATATCGTCAATGAACACAATCACAAACTGATCCAGGTAGGGCTGGAATACCTTATTCATCAAGGCCATGAAGGCTGCCGGGGTATTAGTCAACCCAAATGGTATCACTAAGAACTCATAATGTCCATACCTGCTCCTGAACGCACTCTTAGGCACATTGGCCTCTGCGATCCTCAACTGATAATACCCAGATCTCAAATCCAACTTGGTAAATACCTGAGCTCCCTGCAACTGATCAAATAGATCATCGATCCTCGGCAGTGGGTACTTGTTCTTGACAGTCACCCTATTAAGCTGCCTATAATCGATGCACAGCCTCAAGGTCCCATCCTTCTTTACAAACAGCATTGGAGCTCCCCATGACGAAACACTGGGTCTAATGAACCCCTTATCCAACAACTCCTGCAACTGAGCCTTAAGCTCCCTCAGTTCTACCGGTGCCATCCTATATAGAGGTATAGATATAAGAGCGGTACCTGAAACGAGGTCAATCCCAAACTCCGTCTCCCGATCCGGTGGCAAACCCGGTAACTCACCGGGGAAAACATCCAGAAATTCCCTAATCACGGGAATATCCTGCAACGTCTGCTCAATCTTGGAATCAACCACATGCGCCAAAAATACCTCACAACCACCACGTATCAATCTCAGGACACTCAGAAATGAGATCATCCTAGCTGGCACTGCCTGACTAACACCTCGAAAAACAACTCTAGGCTGACCAGGAGAATCTAACACAACCTCCTTGGTATAACAATCCATCACAACCCTATGCACAGTAAGCCAATCCATCCCTAAAATCAGATCAATCTCCCTCAGGGGCAAAACTATCAGGTCTGCACTCAACTTTGCCTGATCAATCGCTATCGGACACCCCTTGTAGACCTCACCCAAAGCAGTGGTACTACCCAAAGGAGTACTCACCTGTAACCCACACTGCAATCTCTCCCTATCACAATGCAGTCTACATGCCACATGCGGTGCAATGAAAGAATGAGTGGATCCAGGATCCATCAATGCATACACCTCAAAGCTAGAAATCGAAAGCATACCCGCAACAACATCTGGAGACTCCTGAGCCTCCTGCCGAGTCATAGCATAAACTCCGGCACAGGGGCTGCTTTTCTTCTCTGTCCCTCGAGACCTCTACTGAGATCCCTCAGCTCGGCCTCAGCCTCGACCTCGGCCTCAGCCTCGACCTCGGCCTCAGCCTCGACCTCGGCCTCTCCATCCAGAACCACCTCCACGGCTCTGCTGCACCGAAGTACCACTACCAGATCTACAAGTCGCAGAAGACTGCGCCTCAATAGTAAAGGGACACTCTCGGAGCTGATGGTCCATGGAACCACACTTGAGGCACGCTCCGGTAAACCTCCAGCACTCCCCACTGTGTCTCTTCTCACAGTACTCACATAACGGGATCATCTGCCCTGAACCTCTAGCCTCGCTACGGCCACCACTAGACTGAGCAAATCTGCCCCTCTGCCCAAATCTGAACTGCCTACCACCTCTAGAGACACGAAGACACCTTTCGACGCTTACTAAACCCTCTTCAGACCGCTCGACTATCATCGGGCCTTTTGCCTCGGGTCCTGTCAATCTCAGCTGACCTGTCTCAACAACTACTCTATCCTCACGGCAGCAGCTCTCAACTCAATAAAATTGCCCATGTCCGATTGGGCTAACAGGGTACGGATCTCTAGATTGAGTCCGCCCTCAAATCTACGACATCTGTCAGACTCTGAAGCAATCAAAGTAGAAGCGTACGCCGACAGCTCATTGAACCTGACCTCATAGTCGGCCACTGACATCGACCCCTGTCTCAGCTCAAGAAACTCCTGCATCTTCATCTCTAAATACACCTTGGGCATGAAATTATCCTTGAATGCCCTCAGAAAATCATCCCAAGTCAACATGCGGTCCGAAGAATCGCCTAATGATCTTTCACCACCGATAAGCGAACCTCAAGCAAAGACATCAGATAATTGAACCTCTCCTCTGCATCACAATCCACCTGGTCCAGGACTCTCTCAGTCCTCTCTAACCATCCTCACCTCGTGTAATATCCCATTCTTTGTCGGTAAGGGTATTATGGTATCTACTGGACCGACCGATAGGTTGTATCTTGATTCTTCGACCGAGCATGCTCTCGCCTCTAATTATAGAGGAACAGGTCTCTGCGTGATATGCATAGTCATTTATTCATAGGTACATGCATTTATGATTTTTCGGTATTTCATTGTGAATTGGAATTTACTGAATTGACTGGTATGTGAATTGATCGACTTGTGAACTGACTGAACTGACTGGAATATGATTAATTGAGAATTAGGGGTTATTGGGTCCAAATGACTGATTTAAAATAGTTTAAGTGTAATTGGAAATTAATAGTGGGTTATAGGAAATTTTGGGGAAATTCGAGAGAAAATGCCTGGATCGGAAATATTTGAGAGATCGATGGATTATCATATATCTTGAAAAGAATGGTCCGATGTCAATGGAAAAATTTAGAGTTATACTGTTAAGAAATAAATATGATGAGTTCTTGAAATTTAGAGACTGAAATTTGGACTGATTTGGAGACCTATGCCTATAAATAGCTAGGTTTGGAAATTTTGGGGATTTCATCCCAAGTGAAGAAAGCAAACTTCTTCTTCTCCCTCCCTCGGTGAGTCTTCGATCCCTTCCCATTGGTGTGAGTTTTTGATTGTTTTCTTACTGGATCTTCTCCTTATGCAAAGCTAATTGATTTAGTGTGATTGATGAAGGTTGAGAAGGATTTGGAGAGTGTTAATCGGTGATTGGGGAAGATTTTAGGGTTTACGGAAGTTGTGGATCGATTCATCGATTGGTAAGTTTTTATTGGCTTTAATGTTGTTATTACTGGTTATTTGAGTAGTTATGGCATTTGTGGGGTTAGATTCAGTGGTTAGGGTGTTTAATGGAGGTTATTAATAGCTCTAATGGTGAAAAATCATTCGGAGAAGACGATCTGGTCTTCGCATGCGTCGCTGACGAGCATAGAAGTGGTAGGGCTTCGTCATGACGAATAAATTAATTTAAATAAGCGTGTTAGTCGCGGCGAGCTTGTGTAGACGCCTTAACGAGTGGAAAAATTAGTGCGTCATGGCGAGCCTTTGGCGTCTTATTGCGGCTAGCTAGTGGGAGTGTTCGCATGACGAGCGATTTATCGTCATGCTAACGATCACCGTACGTCATGGCGAAGGACGAGGTCGCGACGAGGATGGATTTTCGATTGGATGATTCTTTGGGTTATTGGGCATATCTTTTGTTGTGGACCTCCATTGAGGTAATTCCAAATTCGTTATGAAATAGGAAAAGAGGTCTGAAATGAGAATAATTATGGAAATTAGATTTGATTTAATTGGTACTGAATTATAGAGATTGAGGTCAATTGTGATTCATAATGTGACCTAAGTGTCACAAATTGAGACTATTGGAGTTTTAATTGGAGATTGCAATAGAGGTTTTGACCCAATGGATAGGAAATTGTTATAGGAAGTATGAATATAGGAAATAGGACTGGATCAATTATTGTCGAGCAATTGAGTAAGAAAGTGGAATTGGGCTTAAGGTATCGAAATTGGGATTTAGCACCGGAAAATCGTGAACACGCATTGTACATCATTTGCACTAAGACATTTGCATTACTGTACTGTTTTATTAGGCAATTAGTAATGGGTTGTACTTTACTGTTATAGTGGCGCCGTTGGATCATCTTTCCACGGACATTGCTGGGACTTCCAGGTAATAGCTCGGAAGTTACAGGTGAGTAACCTAGTTGGTTTCTCAAATTCTTGATTGTCTAAATGCTTACTGTATGAATTACTGAAATGAATGTGATTGAATTGTATGCTTTACCTTTATCGAGCGAATCGCTACATGACACTGAAAATTTCATGATTATTGAAATATACATGATCAAACTGTATGTTCTCACTGTATTGAACTGCACTACTGTATAACCACTGAAATGTATGAGTGAACTGTATTATTACTGAAAAGAGTACGATTGAAGTGTGTGCGTTTACTATATTGAATTGGATTACTGAATGACACTGAGAACTGTAACACTGGGCTTTATAGCCATATACTGCATATTACTGAATCACTGAATAACTGAATTACTGAACACTACATTGCACGCATCAATGCATGATTAGATAAAGGACGTGACCCAAGTTGCTAATATCACTGAAAAGAGCCAAGAGCTCACATTATATCTTGACGGGCTCGGCCGAGGGGGAAAAATCACAGCGCGTCCCATCGATCCTTTATTCTTCGTCTTGGCCTCGAGTCCGAGTCAGATTTATCCTGCAATGTCTTGATCGGCCTAGCCCGAGGGGAGAAATCACGACGCGTCCCCATCGATCATCGATCGAGCACTTAGGCACGACACTGAATAACTGAAAAAGAGTCTCATATGCATTGCATACTATATTGAATGTCCGAAATGACCGTATGATTCTTGTGAATGACCGTGATTGTCTCGCAAATTATCAGGAATGAATGATGAATTGTGGCAATGATCGATTGCGTGTTGACATGATTTCATCAGAATCGCTGCATGATACCGCGAACCGTGATGTAACATCAGAATCGTTATGTATGATTACCATAGATCGTTAATAGACTATCGTGAATCAGAGGCCATACCGTAATCTACGGTGATGGTGCATAATTGGTTATCACTATGAATTGTATATAATATCAGAATCGCTTATCACCAGTAAATCTGTTATATAGTCTTTATACAATGTTATACGATCACGTTAATTGACTACTATCAGATTTGTGCTATACGCGATACGCGTAATACATGATTTAGTGAACCATCGATGATGGTTTCTCATTGAGTTCGCAAACTCACCCAACATTGCAACTATTTTTAGGGATTGAAGAGTAACCCGTCGCATTTAACGGGGAGTATGTCTCGCCGCATTGAGTCGGAGACTAGGGTCGGATCGATTAAGCGTCTGCATAAGTGTCTTTCCGAGTTGTGTGTGTAAATGAATAATTCGCGTTTTCTACTAAATTGAAATGCTATTTTATAGGGCCCCAGAGTGATAATTGTATAAGCGAAATGTGATTCTTGAAATTGTGTTTTGAGTGAATGTATTCGTTTTAAAGGGACCCAACTGCTTATTGAATTGTGCATTTCGATTGATTCTAAAGCGTTAAATAAATTGTGTATTGAGTTTTGTCTTGAAATTGATCGCTGTAGCCTACCATTCTCGTGTGGCGTGGACTCGGATATCACCCACGATATCGGGTTCAGTCTGCGCGGGTCGATGCTACATTTGTGGTATCGAGCCCGTATGCGATTGTACATAGGCGTTACAAATTTGTCTTGAGTTATATGCATTAAAGTCGTAAAGTCGCCACGGTGACGGTGGACAATCGATCCCCGATCTAGCGTATGAGTCGCATGCATGGCGCGTATCGATCGATAAGCGGTCGAGATAGAGAGGAAATGATAAGACGGTAGAGTGTGATAAAAGGAAGTGGCGATCATCGAAGGATAAGAAAAGTATATGGTCCGATCGACAAATGAACATTTAGTGTATCGATATTGATGGATATCGATGATATGCAAAAGAGAGTGGTACTGAAATATGTGATATGAATATAGACTTGTGGATTGATAGAGGAAATAAAAATATGATAGAAATGACCGAGTTCCAAAGGTGTGTAAGGGAATGAAATGAAATGTTACAATTGGGATTGATTCTTGTGATAAGTGTTATAAATAATGATTTATGATGAAGATCGATTACGTTAGTGAGAAATTTAGAATGATGGTAAATCTATGATGTTAATTTTGAGTGTGAAAATTCAAGGGTATGATGTAATAACGAAAAGATTGAAAGGTAAGATAATGATACGGAGAAATGAAACAGATGTTCCGTTTAATTGCTCGATTATATGGATGTGATTGATCTATATGGGATATTGTGCATAGTTGGAATTGAGTTTCTAGGTATTGAGAATGACCGATAAGACATGTGACAACTGTGATGTTGAAGAATTTCATGAGTAAAATCGATGAATGAAAGTAAATGGTGATCAATGAAAGGACAATAGAGAGTTAAATCTAAAATGAGGGATTCTAATCTGAGTTGAGACTCAAGTGTCAGAGATAAAATCTGTTATTGAGAAAATATGTATTATGCTAATGTAAGGGATCTGAATATGTGATATGATTTTGCTCATTGAGGAGAATATTGATTCGCAAATAATTGAGTAAAACTGTTCGGAAAGTGATGAATGTTTATTCAACCCAGGGAGTGATTTATAGCGGCTTATGTGGAGAAGTTAGTGTAAAGGAACATGTGTCGGAATATATGTATTCGGAATTATTGAGAATTAATCGAGTCTTTGGATCTATCCAGAAATGACAAAATGTTTGAGGAAATGTGTGAAAAGTATGACTGATGATTGTGGAAGAGACATTTGGAGAACTGTTCAGCTTAAGTGTTAATTATATTGTTTTAAATTGGTGATGTGGAAATATATAGTGAAATGTCCCAGTAAAGGTTATGAGGTAATTAGTTACTATAGTGCAATGTGATTAAACGTATCTAGGGACAAGGATAACGTTGTATCTTGTCTTTGTGATCAATTTTCGAAATTGTGGCGCCTTAAAAAAGTGTGGGGCATTAATCAGATAGAAAGGTTATGGATATATCCATGGATATGCAAATCAATGATGCTCGGGATACTTTGGGAATTTGAATGATTTGCAAAAGAGATTAAATGGATTGACGAAAATTCAATAGCGTATAAAGAGTATTCTTGTTGATGGATAATTGTCAAACCGGTAAAAGAAAGTAATATGAGTTATCGAATTTCAAATAAATTGTGTATAAAAAGGTACCGCAAAACAATCGGTGATTGTAAAACCGCAAACTGTATTGGGAAATTCAAATGGAGTCAACTTATGAGAAAATGATATTTATGATCAGATTGTGGAGTGTGTGTTTTACCACCAAAGAGACATTAGAGAATTTTAAGGAATCGATGAAGTGTTGTGTTTCAACAAGAGTGTCTTGAAGAGAAATCAAAGGTCTAGAGGAGAAATTGAATAGTAAATTGTGGGAATGATTAATGAATGTATTCTTTGAGGCAATCGTGAGACCGATATCCTTGGAGTCCGTTGTGATTGTTTGAACATAGTCAAAGACTATAATTGAATTGAGTAAATGATGACAAGGCGTGAATCTGTAATAGGGGTTGAGTGATCCCAAATATGACTATGAGTCTAATCGTTAAGAAACTAAAATCGTTATTAAATGGCCTCTGCGTGACCATCGTGAAACTAGATTGGTAGAGTGGTTTAAAACCTAAAGATGGTCCTGATTGATAAAATGTTTTATGAACTGGATTGGGAAACAGAGTTATGGAATGATAAATGTGTTTACGTGCTTGAATGTAGGAATTTGCGAATCTTGATAAGAATATGAGTGAGAATCAGAATAGAGAAGAGTGGATCAATTCTCCTGTCCTCTTGATTCGCTGTATATGAAATTTCGAGGACGAAATTTTTATAAGGAGGGGTGAATTGTAACATCCCATTCTTTGTCGATAAGGGTATTATGGTATCTTGGGATGATCGATAGTCAGATCATCTTGTATTCGATCGAGCATGCTACTGGCCTCTAATTATAGAGGAACAGGTCTACTGCATATGCATAGTCATTTATTCATAGGTACATGCATTTATGATTTTTCGGTATTTCATTGTGAATTGGAATTTACTGAATTGACTGGTATGTGAATTGATCGACTTGTGAACTGACTGAACTGACTGGAATATGATTAATTGAGAATTAGGGGTTATTGGGTCCAAATGACTGATTTAAAATAGTTTAAGTGTAATTGGAAATTAATAGTGGGTTATAGGAAATTTTGGGGAAATTCGGGAGAAAATGCCCAGACCGAAAATATTTGAGAGATCAATTATTTGTATATAATATGAAAGAATGGTCCGATGGCAATGGAAAAATTTAGAGTTATCTTGTTAAGAAATAAATATGATGAGTTCTTGAAATTTAGAGGCGAAATTTGGGTGATTTGGAGACTATGCCTATAAATAGCTAGGTTTGGAAATTTTGGGATTTCATCCCAGTGAAGAAAGCTTCTTCTTCTCCCTCCTCGGTGAGTCTTGATCCCTTCCCATTGGTGTGAGTTTTGATTGTTTTTCTTGGATCTTCTCCTTATGCAAAGCTAATTGATTTAGTGTGATTGATGAAGGTTGAGAAGGATTTGGAGAGTGTTAATCGGTGATTGGGGAAGATTTTAGGGTTCTGGAAGTTGTGGATCGATTCATCGATTGGTAAGTTTTATTGGCTTTAATGTTGTTATTCTTGGTTATTTGAGTAGTTATGGCATTTATGGGGTTAGATTGAGTGGTTAGGGTGTTTAATGGAGGTTATTAATAGCTCAATGGCGAAAAATCGTTCGGAGAAGACGATCTGGTCTTATGCGTCGCTGACGAGCATAGAAGTGGTAGGGCTTCGTCGATTTAATAAATTAATTTAAATAAATGTGTTAGTCGCGGCGAGCTTGTGTAGACGACGTAACGAGTGGAAAAATTGGTACGTCGCGGCGAGCCTTTGGCGTCTTGTGGCAAGTGAGGGGGAGTGTTACATGAACTAACGATTTATACATCGCGGCGAACGACCGCTGTATGTCGCGGCGAAGGACGTAGGTCGCGACAAGGATGGATTTTCTGATTGGATGATTGCTGGGTTATTGGGCATATCTTTTGTTGTGGACCTCCCATTGAGGTAATTCCAGATTCGTTATGAAATAGGAAAAGAGGTCTACAGCTGAGAATAATTATGGAAATTAGATTTGATTTAATTGGTACTGAATTATAGAGATTGAGGTCAATTGTGATTCATAGTGTGACCTAAGTGTCACAAATTGAGACTATTGGAGTTTTAATTGGAGATTGCAATAGAGGTTTTGACCCAATGGATAGGAAATTGTTATAGGAAGTATGAATATAGGAAATAGGACTGGATCAATTATTGTCGAGAAATTGAGTAAGAAAGTGGAATTAGGCTTAAGGTATCGAAATTGGGATTTAGCACCGGAAAATCGTGAACACGCATTGTACATCATTTGCACTGAGACATATGCATTCTTGTCTTTGTTTTATTGGGCAATTAGTAATGGGTTGTACTTCTTCGTTATAGTGGCGCCATTGGATCATCGTTCCACGGACATTCTTTGGGACTTCGTGCAATAGCTCGGAAGTTCTGGTGAGTAACCTAGTTGGTTTCTCAAATTCTTGATTGTCTAATTGCTCACCGTATGAATTCTTGAAATGAATGTGATTGAATTGTATGCTTTTCTTTGTCTTGAGCGGGCTCGCTACATGACATTGAAAATTTCATGATTATTGAAATATACATGATCAAACCGTATGTTCTCCTTTGTATTGAACTGACTCTTCAGATAACCATTGAAATGTATGAGTGAACTGATTATTCTTTGAAAAGAGTACGATTGAAGTGTATGCGTTTACTATATTGAATTGGATTCTTGAATGACACCGAGAAGCTGTAACACCGGGCTTTATAGCCATATACTTGCATATTCTCAATCATCAATAATCAATTCTTGAACAATCGCATTGCACGATCAATGCGTGATCGGATAAAGGGCGTGACCCAAGTTGCTAATATCACCAAAAGAGCCAAGAGCTCATTCTTTGTCTTGACGCCCGGCCGAGGGAGAAATCACAGACGCGTCCCAATCGATCATTCTTTATCTTGAGCGGGCCTCGAGTCCGAGGGATTTATCCACAAAGCAATGTCTTGATCGGGCTAGCCCGAGGGGAAAATCTCGACGCGTCCCAATCGATCCTTGGTGAGCACTTAGGCACGACCTTTGAATAAATAAAAAAGAGTCTCATATGCATTGCATACTATATTGAATGTCTAAAATATTTGTATGATTCTTGTGAATGGTGTGATTGTCATCGCAAATTATTGTGAATGAATGACCAATTGTGGCAATGGTGATTGCGTGTTGACATGATTCTATCAAATCTGCTGCATGATCTCGCGAACCGTGATGTAACATCGTAAATCGTTATGTATGATTACCATAGATCGTTAATAGACTCATCGAGCTCTGAGGCCATACCGTAATCTACGGTATGGTATGCGTAATTGATTATCACCGTGAATTGTATATAATCATGGCTCGCTTATCATCATAAATCTGTTATATAGTCTTTGTACAATGTTATACGATCATCGTTAATTGACTACTCTCAGTCTTTGTGCTATACGCGATCGCCGTAATGCATGATTTAGTGAACCATCGATGATGGTTTCTCATTGAGTTCATAAACTCACCCAACATTGCAACTATTTTCGTGGATTGAAGAGTACCCGTCGCATTTAGCGGGAGTATATCTGCTTGCATTGTAGTCGGAGACTAGGGTCGGGATCGATTCGCGTCTGCATAAGTGTCTTTCGAGTTGTGTGTGTAAATGAATAATTCGCGTTTTCTACTAAATTGAAATGCTATTTTATAGGGCCCAGAGTGATAATTGTATAACTGAAATGTGATTCTTGAAATTGTGTTTTGAGTGAATGTATTCGTTTTAAAGGGACCCACTATTTATTGAATTGTGCATTTACGATTGATTCTAAAGCGTTAAATAAATTGTGTATTGAGTTTTGTCTTTGAAATTGATTCTTTGTAGCCTACCATTCTCGTGTGGCGTGGACTCGGATATCACCCACGATATCGGGTTGGTCTTTGCGGGGTTGGGATGCTACACTCAGCGAGTCAGTCTTTGCCATAGAAGTCGACGACTCCTCCTTCACGCAGCTATCATACCTCCTCTCCCGTCTTACGGGAACTCTGGGAGGCAACTCATCAGGATGAGTCACAGGGGACTCTCTACTAGCTCCCACGGATCCTAGGTCAGCTGGCTGATCCACTTGCTCTCCAAGAGCGGATGACCTATAATCAACAAGAATCTGATCAATTTCTGCTTTTCTCATTGAAATTCAAGCCTAAAAGACACTATACCCAAAAGATGCCAAACCATGCTTTGATACCACCTAATGTAGCGCCCCCTTACCATAGGGTACACACCGAGACGCCCTTGGGTCGTACCAACGCATATCCCACAGTAAGGAAATGCTACCGCTCGCAACTATCACTAAATACTCACATGGCATCAATATAATTAAACTGCAATATGCAAATCCCTAAAATTTAAAGCCACAATAATACTCTTTCATTGCATAATATCAATCCAAAATATAGACCAATCTATCAGTCCCCTAAAGTCTCAATACAACAAACCAAAAAGGAAACTGATAAAGACGTCTATACTAAGTCATCCTCAAAAGTCGGTCCAGCTGAC
The DNA here is from genome assembly GCA_029891385.1 of Erythroxylum novogranatense. NCBI lineage: Eukaryota > Viridiplantae > Streptophyta > Magnoliopsida > Malpighiales > Erythroxylaceae > Erythroxylum > Erythroxylum novogranatense. The sequence goes on from CM057230.1 coordinate 87,615,536, forward strand.
CAACCTGTGTGCCATCGCTTCACTTGTCCAAAAACTCGCACATCAGAAAAACACCTATCTCGGGAGCTAAACACCTACCAACGCTGCCCTGAAAAATATTAGCAATGTTGGGTGAGTTTGTGAACTCAGCGAGAAACCATCATCGATGGTTCACCCAACTCATGCATATACACATAATATATCGCATAGTATACTTTAACGCATATTAAAACACTGACACAATTCACACATTTATACAATAAAATAACTCAAGCATGTCACTTCACGATTGTCACATATCACACGCATTCTCAATTTCACTACACAGTCAGATGCATAATGTATGCAAATTCTCATTTTTATGATGTTGTGACTGAGCGTTAACACTTTCCCCATTCGGGCACTTTTCACATTTTCAGCAAGTAGGAGAGCCCTCTGGGTATGCACTACTGCTCACTCACATTAGGGATAGTAGAGCCCTCTGGGTATGCACTATTCCCTTTTTCACTGATATTCGAGCTTAAAGCTCTGGTCACTAATTACTCCAGTCACAACTGTTTATTTACCGCTTATAATCATGCCTAGCATGCACTCATATTTACACAGTCACTATCTCAGAGTTCGATGCGCTAATTTGCAATCTCATACACTCACATTTGCACAAGCAATAATATATATACCTCACTTAATTCCATTTATCACATTCAGCACATATGTTCACACTCTCAGCACATTTATTTCACATTTATAACACTCACAAGGACAACAATTCACATATTCACAGCACATTTAATCACACAAAGATCGAGGAACCAACTAGGTTACTCACCTGTAACTTCCGAGCTACTGCCTGGAAGTCCCAGCAATATCCGTGGACTGTCGATCCAACGGCGCCTCTATAACAATTCAAATGCATTCTCATCACTATATGCTCAATCAATTAAATTCACTAATGCACATATCTCACATTCAAAAGTATATGATGCATGATCATGATTTCCAGCGCCTCAATCCCATTCTACTATCTCTCGCTTCATAAATCAAATTCACTCTTCACTAGGTCCATAATATCCATCAATTTCACAAATCTCTCATTTAACTCTAATTTAGACTCCAATTGATAATACATAATTCTTAAGTCACTTAAGGAACCATAATCAGCTCTCTTTCTATGATTGAGAACTTGCTAATTGAATTTTGAACTCTTATTATTAACTTCACTCGAAGACCTTTTTCTCTAGATCACAACGAATCTAGAATTATCTCAATTGGAGGTCTACACTAAAAGATATGCTCCAAAAACCCAAATCAATTCATCTCAATTTCTGTCCCTCGCCGCGGCCTACAGTTTCTCGCCGCGGCGCACAAGGGACGCTAGCCGCGGCGTGGGAACACTCACCGCGGCGCGTAACTCTTTGCGCCTCCTCGCCGCGACGCTAACAATTTACTCGTTGCGGCGTCTAAATGACTTGCTCGCCGCGATGTCTCAAGCGGCTCGTCGCGGCGAACACACCTTTTCTCGTCGCGGCGTGGCCCCATATAGACGTCGCGAAGTGCGACCTACTTCATCATCTCCGATCGCCGTTTCCGCCATTAATACTCTTAAAAACCTCCACTAAACACACTCAACTGCTCTATCTAACTCATTAAATGCCATAAATGCCTTAAATAACCATAAACACAACATTAAAACATAATAAACTTACCAAATCGCAAATCCAACGAAAACCCTAAATCTCCAAAATCCACTTTCAGCCTCAAGCAATGATGGAAATCTCCCAAGCCATACCAAAGATCATCCTCACTAAGCTTTCCAACTGATCTTTAGCCACAACGAAGAAGGAACAAGAGAAATCTCCAAGGGGGAAAAGAATCACACCATCGATGGGAGGAGGAAGAAACGAAGGAGAAAATGCTAAACTCCCAAATCACAACCTAACTCTTATATATAGGGTTTACTTTAAACCTATAACTCACAGTCCTCAAATTCATTCACTCCCAGTCTCTAAATTTCAATAGCTCATCACAATAATTCTTAAACTCACAACTCTAAATTTCCCAAGTCATTTTTCGCTCACTTTCGGAACCGGAATCACAATCATCAGTCTCAAAGCATTTTCTCGGTCCGAACACATAACTCTAAAAATTCCAGAAAAATTCTCATAATTCCTCAAAAATATAAAACACTCGATCTCATACTCAATTTCAATTTCTAATTCTCTGAAATTCAATTCTCACTCTAATTCCACTATTCCACTCAAATAATCCCTAATTTCACTTTAAAATCACATCTAACTCAATTATCTCAAAATTCACAATTCAACTCATAATCACAATTTAAATGCTGGAATAATCATGAATGCATGTCACTATGTATGCATGTGCAAAATGATCTATCTTAGAGGCCACAAAGCACTCGATCACTCAATATGTAATCGCAACACTACCCGTACCAATATGCTCATTGCATCGGTAACGGGATGTTACATGATGAGTGAGCCATCGATAATGGTCACTCACTGAGTTAGCAAAACTCACCCAAAATTTGCAATTATTTTTCAGGATTAGAAGAATACCACATTAGGTCAACGGGAGTATATTTGCAGGATTCAAGTGAAGGATAGAAGTCAGGATCAGTTCACGTTTGCATTACATGTCTTTATTTATGTAATGAAGTGTATATTTTTATTTGGGAAATAGGCCCGAGTGGCTATTGGAAATTGTGTATAATGAAATTGTATATGATTGAATGAGGACCCAACTTGGGCATTGAATTCCGCATATATTGTTATGTGAAAAAAAAATACCGACCACTGAATGAGTGTTTTAGCACGCCACCCTCGCGTGGCACGAACTCAGATATCACCGTCGATGTCGAGTTCGGGTCACGCAGGAGTGGGGTGTTATATATCGTGGGCTCGAAAATGATAGTCTACTCGGATCATGCTGCCATTCACTATCTACTTGTGAAAAAGGAGGCTAAACCAAGGCTTATAAGATGGGTCATTCTCCTTCAAGAAATTGACCTCAAGATTCGTGATAAAAAGGGAGCTGAGAATTGGGTCGCAGATCACCTCTCGTGAATCACTACAGATCATAAGGAACCCCTTCGAGAAGAACCACCAATTAATGACTCTTTCAGTGACGAGCGTTTTCTCTGCTGTGCAGATTTGCCAAAATTGTGTTATTCATTACACAAAATTGCTACAGCAATATTACAAGTTCCATGGTATGCTGACTATGTGAATTATCTTGTTTCAGGAGTCTTACCACTTGAATTTACTTTCCAGCAGAAGAAGAAGTTATTTTCGGAGCTCAAGCATTATATATGGGAGGAGCCCTTTCTTTTCAAGCGTTGTGGTTATGGGGTGATTCGAAGATGTTTACTAAGTGAAGAAGTAGAAGCTGTCCTGAATCGCTGCCATGCATCTTCCTATGGAGGCCATTTCAGTTTTGAAAAGACGGAAGCAAAAGTTCTCCAAGCGGGATTCCATTGGCCTACACTTTTTAAGGATGCAAGAAATTTTGTGCAAGCATATGATAAATGCCAGAGAGCTGGAAATATTTCTTGGAAACATAAGATGCCCCTTAAAGGAATTTTGGAGGTTGAACATTTTGACGTTTGGGGGATAGATTTCATGAGGCCACTACCGTCCTCTCTTGGCAACAAATATATTCTTATGGGGGTCGACTATGTCTCTAAATGGGTGGAAGCAATCACTACACCAACCTGTGATGCCAATGTGGTCATTCGATTCCTCAAGAGAAATATTTTCACCAGGTTTGGCAGTCCTCGGGTAATTATCAATGATAGGGGAAGTCATTTTGTCAACAACTCATTCGCCAATCTTTTGAAGAAATATGGGGTGTATCATAAGTTAGCATTGGCCTACCACCCTCAGTCTAATGGGCAAGCTGAAATTTCAAATAGGGAGATTAAGAACATCTTGGAGAAAACGGTTAACACTTCAAGAAAAGATTGGTCTTCAAGGTTAGATGATCCTCTTTGAGCCTATAGAACAGCATACAAGACTCCAATTGGGACTACTCCATTTAGACTAGTGTATGGAAAATCATGCTACCTTCCTGTCGAGCTAGAACACAAAACATATTGGGCTATTCAGAAGCTTAATTTGGATTTCAAGGAAGCTGGAAAAAGGTCGTATTTGAATGAGTTGGAGGAGCTTCTCTTGGATGCTTATGAGAATGCGCGAATCTACAAGGAAAGAACGAAGAGATGGGCGAATCTACAAGGAAAGAACGAAGAGATGGCATGATCAACATATTATCCAGAGAGAGTTCAACGAAGGAGACTTAGTCTTGCTATTTAATTCACGACTCAAACTATTTCCTGGAAAGTTGAAGTCGAGGTGGTCGGGACCGTTCAAAATTGTTAAGATTTATTCTCATGGTGTGGTAAAAGTTAAGGATCCCAAAATTGGCGTATTTAAGGTTAATGGGCAGAGGTTAAAGCCTTATGTGGCTGGATTTCCAATAGAAAAAGGGGTCACTCAATCCCTCTCCAACCCTGACCCTTAAGCAAACATTTGGCCAAGTCAAGCTAAGGACTTTAAATTAACGCTTCTTGGGAGGCAACCCAAGTTTCACACCTTAGTTGTTTTCATTTATTTTATTTTATTTTATTTCCATTCATGTCTCTTTTGTTTTAATTGCAGGAAATTGGACCTTACAAGCGAATTTTGATGGGAAGAACTACATTTCTGAAGAAAATGATCCAAGCTCATTACAGGGAAATCTTTGTGCCTCTTACTCATGACTTAGCATATTGTTGAATTTTGCGGCTGTTTGTGTTTGAATATGATCTGCAACATTTCTTAGTTCGCATGCATCATTGCCGACATTCTCTTTGTGCTTAACTATGCATATCGATGGTTACTTACCTACTTCAAATTATGCCTGCATACTTTGACATTGAGGACAATGTCCTATCTGAGTTTGGGGGGGTAAGCGTCAATTTCATCAATTTTGCAAAAAAAACCATTACGCATCAATTTCTTCAATTTCTCAAAAATTTTTCAAAAAAAATATAAAAAACATTCAAAAACAAACAAAAATTTACCATTACGTTTCATTTCTTTTATAGTCATTTTTCTTGCATAGTTAAACTTCATTACGAAAAGTTTGATCCTTAACGGTTTTGATTTTGGCCTCACTTTTGAAAAATTGAGAATTGCTTGGGACCTAATTGGGTTTACCTTTAGAAGGGTTGTGGATATAATGTTCTGGATTAGTGCTCGGTTTCCAATTGTTTAATCATACTCATATTCTTTGATTTGAATCTTTCCATCCATTTTATTTGAGTTTTGATTATCCATTAAATTCTTAGGCAAGTTGGAACCTAGTGAGATCTCACCATTCCTAGAACAAGTTCTCTAGGCCTATCGAGGCGAAATGTTAGCAAAAATTTGATAAGGAAATGATTAAGACATTTTATTTGAATTATTAACCACAATCCAATTTTGGCTTAAAATAACCCTAAATTCCCTTTGGAGCTAAGTTGAGTCTAAGTAATATCCTTATTTCTTTGGCACCTTCATTTAACCAATCCATAGGCCAAGCATTCCCTATCTTTCATGTGGAAATGATTATTTAGGAGTAGGTTATGCGGGGGTCGAAAAAAAAGAGAAAAAAAGAGAAAAAAAGAAAAAAAGAGCAAGCAAGTGAGTATTTTGCAAGTTACAGACCCTAGTATATAAGAAACTGAGTTTAGGGGAGAGTCAATTATTTGGAACTTGGGAATTCATTGAAATTGAGTTAAGTCTTGTAATTGTTATTGTTTTTAATAACATGTTGTCATGTTGAGTTTTGCTATTCTATAAAAAAAACTTTCTTCCTTGTTTCCACGGTTTTACTTGCTCTTCAAAAAAAAAGAGAAAAAGAAAAAAACGGAAAAAAGAGATCCCTTACATTTTCCTATTTCTTGAATAATTGTTTCCATTTCATTTGAGCTTTTATTATCCTTTTCCTTAGTCTAAGCCGATTTTAAACCCCAACGTCCCTATTACAACCCTAATAAGACCTTTTGATCCTTTGAGAAGGAGTGCTAAAAATTAGTGGAGATGGGATAGAAAATTTTGCCTATGGGATTGGTGAATTTGATAATACCTTTAGAGTCTCTTGGGTTGTAAATTGCCTTTGAGTTTATTTGGCTTTTCTCTACTTTTGTAAGTTGGATGGTTTCTATTTAGACTTGAATAATGGAGTGTGTGTTTGAGCGAGCATTGGTATCCTTGCACTATGAAGGTGGGTATGTTTTGAAAGTGACTAAAGGTAAATTTTAATTGGTTACTACAATTATGAAAATTTAAATTGTTGAGTGTTCCTGAATCTATTTTGAACAATTTTTCTTAATTTTGCTTAAGGACAAGCAAGAGTTTGAGTTTGGGGGCATTTGTTGGATGCATTTTCTCGTTAGAATTAATGACATTTTTACTTAATTTCTGGATTAAGTATTGCGTTATATATATATATTTCTTGATAAATAGCTTGGTTCGCCTGAATTTGCATTTATAATTGTCCTGTTTAATTTGTAGGAAATACACTTGATTTTAGTTGTGAAGGACCACGACTCACCATGACCCCAGGCAAGAGCAGAAAATGGAGAGCTAACAACGCAGGAGTGGAGAAATAAAATTGTCAAATCATAAAAGAAGAAAACGAGGACCATGCGTGCAAACAAAATAAGAAAACAAAAACAATAACGCAGGCACCAAGCTACACAAGGCAACAAAAATTATGGGACACCAAAAGAGGACTCCGACAAATCTCATCCAAGTGTGGGGACCTGACGCACCAAATTGGAAGACAAAGAAATCACGCACCAAAGCAGCCAAAACAAAAAGAAAATCAGCTCCAATGGACCCACCATATAACAGCGCAGTCAAGAAAATCACTTAGCAGACAACAAAAGAGAGCACGCTAACAAGGAGGCATGGAGTGAGAACAAGAGAAGAAAAAGTAAAAAGCACTAGGTGCTCCAACAGGATTCACGCACAAGCAGAGGGGATAAGCACGTCATATGTACCAAAAGAGAAAAGTGAGAAGCTAGGAGGAGCAACTAACGTGACAGCAAATAAAAGACTAAAGGGAGAGGCTCCACCACTCACATTGGCTCCTAAAATCACTCCTAACGTCAACAGATTGAGGGGCCTTCATTATTGACCAATTCAACTAATTCTCTATTCATTCATAGTTGCGATTCCATGACCAACTCCCTCAACGTTATTGAGTACAAGAGAGACCCGCCACCAAGGTTAGAAGGAATGCATATTAAGGGCGGGTCTCCATTTTTACTCACTCATTTTTATTATTCCTCTCCACTCACTAGGAGAATTGGCTATCAACGCATACACCAAGAGCGGGCTCCATTTACTCAAAAACTCTCCAACAAGATTGCAATTAAGAGACCCATCCATCAGCTCTTCAACGGGATACCACATGGAGTAAAAAACGTTACAAAGGTGGCAAGAAAAGGGGGCCACACACCACTCAAAACTCCACACACACACAAGCTGGAAAATAGCGTGATCTGGTGGAGATTAGACGACGTTGGTAGCTGGACGGGAGGAGAGAAAACGTTTTTGGCTGGAGAAATACATCGACACACCATCAGCTAAGGAATGACACTCTATACAGTGACGCAACATTAGAGGGAGACCCGAGACTCATTCAACTTCTGTTCTATTATTTAATTTCTCCTAATGTTGTTTGCTGAGCATAATTTATATGATTTTCATTCTACCATGAGTGATGTAGCATCCCACTCCTGTAATACCCAAACCCGATATCGAGGGTGATATCCGAGCCCGTATGTAACATTCCGTTACCGATGTGTTAGGACATATTGGTAATTTAGGATGGGATAGGATCATACTGCATTTCTTTCACTGATTGAGCATTCATTGACCTCTAATTATAGAAGAATGAATTAATTGCACATGCATTGACTATACATGCATTCATGGCATTTTCCGACGTTAAATTGTGTTCATGAATTGATTGGTAACTTTTTGAGATGATTAGGTTTAATTGTGATTTATCGGGAATTATGGCATAATTGGGTTTGTATAGTTGAATTGGAGTGAGAATTGGATTTTAGAGAGCTGAAAATTTAAATTGGAGTATAGGATCTAGTGTCATATATTTTTGAGGATTTGTAGGAGTTTTTTTGAAATTTTTAGAGTTATGGGTCCGGACCGAGAAATTGACTTAAAGACTAATGGATTAGATTTCGGTCCCGAAATTGAGGAATAAATGGCATGGAAATTTTTGATTTGTGAGTTTAGGAATTTTTATGTCGAGCCATTGAAATTTAGAGATTGGAAATTAATGAATTTGAGGACTATGATCCATAGGTTTAAATAAACCCTTTATATAGCCTTAGGGTTTGAATATTGTAAAAAGCCAAACTTCCTCTTCTCCTTCTTCTTTCCTTCGACGATCTTGATCTTTTCCCCTTGGAGGTTTTTGCTTGTTTTCCCTTTCATTGTGGCTGACGATTTGCTGGGAACCTTGGAGAGTTTGATGTGTGGATTGGCTATGGAGGATCACCGTGGATGTTAGGGGATTGAAGGATTTTCGGAGATTTTAGGGTTTAAAGAATCAAGCTTCGATTTGGTAAGTTTTATGGCTTTAATGTTGATATTTATTGTTGTTTGGTGTATTAATGAGTTTAAATGCTAGAGATATAGGTAGTTGAGTGTGTTTAATGCTGGTTTATAGAGAGAGAAAGAGGAAAAATCGATCGGAGAAGACGAAGTCGCCGCACGTTGCGACGTCTGCGGGTGGCCTCGCCGCGATGAGCAATTACATGCTCGCCGCGACGAGTGGACCGAGGCGCCGTTACGAGCGTGCAGGTCTTTGCCGCGAGGAGCCCCATCCCCTTCGTCGCGACGAGGCACAGGAAGATTGTTCGCCTCGGCGAACGATTCCCATGCCGCGGCGAGCGCACCTGGTACGTCGCGACGAGCTCCAATTTTCTGATGCTTTGTGATTTGGTTTTTGGGACATATTTTATTGTGTAGACCTCCAATTGAGGTGATTCTGGATTCGTTATGAACTAGAGAAAGAGGTTTACGAGTGAGGTAAAGAATAATAGTTCGAATTTTAATTAGCGAGTTCTCAATCATAGAAAAAGAGTCGATTATAGTTCCTATTGTGACCTAAGAATTTTATTATGACTATGGGAGTTTAAATTGGAGACTTATGAAATTAATGGGTGATTTTGATCTAGTGAAGAGTGAAATTTGGTTGAGGCAACAGATTATGGAATTGGGTTTTAGAGTCGGAAAATCATGAATATGTATCGTACATATTTTCAATTAAGGCATATGCATCATCGAATTGTTTTAAATTGAGCATCTAGTAATGGGAAATTATTTTACTGTTATAGAGGCACCGTTGGATCGTCATTCCACGGACATTGCTGGGACTTCCAGGCAGTAGCTCGGAAGTTACAGGTGAGTAAGCTAGTTGGTTCCTCGATTTCTGATGTGCTAAATGCTCTACGTGAATTGTATGCAAATGTGAATGATTAGGATTGAGATGCATGTTTTTATGAATTGGATTTCACTGATTCGTGATCATGGGAAACTGTGTTAAATGGGCTTATAGCCATATGACTGTGAATTATCGGACATATGCATTACATGCATAATTGCATGAACAGATAATGGACGTTGTGACCTGAGATGCTACTGTTACTGAAAAGAGCTTTAAGCTCTAATATCATTCTTGAGTCGAGCTTGAGCTCGAGGGAGTTAAGTATCCCGCTGAGGGCTCTCCTACTCCTCGCGCATCCATCGATCCATTTATTCTTGAATCGGCGCTCGATCCAACACTGAAATAACTGGAAAAGAGTCACATGTGCATCGCATTATAGAATTGTGATATTTGAATTGCGAACTGTCTGTATGCTGTAAATTGCTATATGATAATTTAACTGTTGCTGTATTGCACTGTACGCGATTTGCGTAATGCATGAATTGAGTGAACCATCGATGATGGTTGCTCATTGAGTTCGCAAACTCATCCAAAATTATGCATTGATTTTCAGGACTGATAGATTAGACTGCTAGCTCCAGAGTTTCTTCTCTTGCCGCGTGAGCGTTCTGACGATAGAGGAGATGGCTCACAAGTCGGTCAGCTAGGGATTGGATTTTTGGGATGGCTTAGTATAGACTTTTGTATCAGTTTCCTTTTTGGATTGTTGTAATTAGACTGTAGGGAACTGATAGACTTGTCTATATTTCAGACTGATCTTATGAATGAGAAGAATCTTTTGGTTTTAAAATTTAGTGATTTTGATATTACTGCTTTATTTTATGATGCCATGAGGTTTATAGAAATGATCGTATCGTAGTGCACCCTCATCGTAGGTTATGTATCGGTACGACCTACGGGCGTCCCGATGTATACCCTACAGTAAGGGGGCACTACATTAGGTGGTATCAAAGCATAGTTTGGCATCTTTTGGGCATAGTGTATTTCTAGGTTTGAATTTTAGAAAGAAAAGTAGGAAATTGATTGAAATTCTTGTTTGTTGTAGGTCATCCGTTCTTGGGGATCAAGTGGATCAACTAGCTGACCTAGAATCAGTAGGAGCTAGTAGGGAGTCTTTGATGCCTCATTCTGAGGAGTTGCCTCCTAGAGTTCCCGAGGCGGAGAGGAGGTGCGATCGATTACCTGTGCGTCTGTTGATTTCAATGGCGGCCTGAGACCTGCGGAGGCCGAGGATGGTTGGAAGGGTGGCGCGAGTCCTCGATCAGATGGATTGCGACCCTAAGGAGAGGTTTGATTATGCCGTCTCTTTGCTACAGGATCCGGCTTATCAGTGGTGGAAGACTGTTCCGGGCAGTACCACCAGGCCCTGTGTTCTGATTTGGGATGATTTTCTGAGGGCCTTCCGGGATAATTACATGCCCAAGGTGTATTTAGAGATGAAGATGCAGGAGTTCCTTGAGTTGAGACAGGGTGCTATGACAGTGGCTGATTATGAGGTGCGGTTCAATGAGTTGATGGGATATGCCACAGTTCTGATTGCTACTGAGGCCGACAGGTGTCGGAGGTTTAAGGGTGGACTCAATATGGAGATCTGCACTAGAATGGCCCGATCGGACATGGGCACTTTCATTGAGCTAAGAGCGGCTATCGTGAGGATTGAGCGATTCTTGGCGAGTCGGTGAGTGAAGGCGACAGGGCCTAGGGCAAGAGGTGAGTGATAGTCGAGCGGTCTAGTAGAGGTTATCAAAGCGTCGAGCGAGGCCCTTGTTGGGTGAGTTTGCGAACTCAATGAGAAACCATCATCGATGGTTCACCTAATTCGTGCATATCGCAAGCAATTCATAGGTTCAGTCAGTTGCACATTCAGTGTCATTATATAACAATTTACAGAACTCATGCAATTTCGTAAATCAGTTATCACTTTTATATGCAATGCACATGTGGCTCTTTTCCAGTTTATTACGGTATTGTGACCGAGTGCATAAACAGTGATCAATAATCAGACGCGTCTAGGGAGTAGGAGAGCCCTCTGGGTATGCACTAACTCCCCTCGAGCTCGAGGCTCGGTTCAGCAACAGTGTTTGAGCTCTAGGCTCTTTTCAGTATCAGTAGCGACTCAGGTCATAACTATCATTATCTAAACATGCCATTATAAATGAATGCATATGTCCCAATTTACATTTACAGTCAGTTTACCTTTCAGTGTCCCATTTCCCATTCCTTCGGGCCTTCGGTCCGGTATTTCAGTCATAATCATTTCCAGTTTATTTCATTGGAGCATGCATAATCAGTTGCATACAACAGCACTTCAATATCAGGTTTCCAATACTTCGGGCACCTATGGTCTAAAATCAATCAAAAAAAAATACACATAACCCTCCATTATCTCCATATGGCATCAGTACATAATATTAAATACATAAAGATTGAGGAACCAACTAGGTTACTCACCTGTAACTTCCGAGCTACTGCCTGGAAGTCCCAGTAATATCCATGGAATATCGATCCATCGGAGCCTCTATAACAGTCAAATAATTTTCCATTACAAAATGCACAATCACAGAAATTCCATGATGCACATGTCTTAAATAAAAGATGTACGATGGCTATTCATGACTTTTCTGACATTAATTCCCAATTTACACTTTCTTTTTTCACAATCTAACCTTTTACTCAATTGCTCAATAATGACTCAATTCCAATTCAATAACATATTACAGAACTTCACCAATTCTATTTCTAATATTCAGTCAATTTATCACGTCATACTCACTAGGGTATTACCTCAAAATCTATATCACTATTCTCTAGATCAAATTCACCCATTATGCTTAGTTTCTAAAATTCCCAGTAGCATTGAATTTATTTTCAACGTCTCATATTATACTCCAATTGTTAAGAAACAATCTTTAAGTGCAATACAATCACATCCTTAACTATCTCTCACTAATTGCGATGCTACTAATTTAAATTCAAACTTTCATTCTTCACATCAATTGTAGACCTCTTTCTCTAGATCATAACGAATCAAGAATCACCTCAATTGGAGGTCTACACCATAAGTTATGCCCCATAAACTAAATACATTCTTTCAGAAAAATGCCCCTTGCTGCGACCAAGCATTCCTCGCCGCGGCGTAAAAAGGGTCACTCGCCGCAACGTGTGATGATGCTCGCCGCGACGCACGGGAGAGGACTCGATGCGGTGTGGAAAACTCGCCGCGGCGTGGAAAACTCGAGCTCGCCGCGACGTCAAAAGGAGCTCGCTGCGGCGTGAAAAGTTTTGAGCTCGCCGCGACGAATTAAATGCTGATTCACCGCGGCGAGTCTTCGCGCACGTCGCGGCGTGCGAGTCACAGGTTGTCTTCTCCGATCAGTTTTTTTGCCATTTCTCTCTCTAAATTAAGTAATAAATAAACTAAAACTACCCCAATCTTTCACAATTAAACCCATGCATGCATCAAACTAACAAATCAGCAACATTGAACCCATTAACTTACCAATTAAGCATAAATCCTCAAATCTTCTGAAAATCCTCTAAACCTTTATCACCAACGGTTTCCTCCCAAAACCAGTCCAACAATCATCTCCCTTAGGATTTAGGCTTGGCTTTACACAAGGAGAAGGAGCTATCAAGCAACAAGCCAAAGATCAAGCACGGTGAAGAAACGGAGAATCGATCGAAGGAGAGGAAAATTTGCCCTAGGGAGGAAGACTTTTCTTTCTTCTTCTCTTATAACCTTAGGAATTTAAAGGTTAATCACCTAAATCTCTTGTCTCTTTCCTCGCAAAACATTTAAATCTCTTTCTCTTTTCAATTCATTTCTAGTCCAATTTGTCTCCAAATTTTAATGGCTCGACATATTAAATTCCAATATCATATATCTAAGTTTTTCTATTTCCATTTACCAATAATTCTAGCGCTATGCAATCAATTAGTCCGTCACTCGTAAAATTTTCGATCCGGACTTTTTCTCCCGAATTTTCCAGAAAATTTTCGAGGAGTCACTTTCAACTGGCAATTACTCTAAAACATTTCCTATTCAAATTTTCAAACCCAATTCTTCCAAAATTCCCAATAAATCATAATCAAATCTAATTATCTCACAAATCACAATTCATATCAAATTCAAAATCAAATGCCGGGAAAATGTCATGAATGCATATACCTATATGTGAATGTACAAAAGACTCGTTCCTCTAAAATTAGAGGCCAAATGAATGCTCAGTCAATAATATGCGGTGAAAATCCTAACCCATCTCAATTTACCAATATAACCTTCCCATCGGTCACGGGATGTTACAATTCTCCCCTCCTAACAAAAATTTCGTCCTCAAAATTTCATATACGATTGATCAGGAAAGCAGGGGACTCTTTTCGATCATTGACTCTCTGTTTTCCATTTATTTCACTATACGATTAATTTCTGCCAATTAACTGCAATCAAAATAATTAATTAACCCTTCATCTTTCTTTAACTTTACACTGTCTTACTGTTTTCTTAAGTTTTCTCCCAATTCTTTACTTCTGGTATCAATAACCCCCATATCAGATCATAACAATGTTTCCTAGTCCAGATCACGTAATACTTTGAGAATCCAAATCCTTCTTTGCTGAATTACAAATTCTTAGTTCTATTCACACCACAGTCATATAGAGGCCACTTATAAAAGCCTTTATCTCTTTTTAAGTGTATCTTGGCCGAGGCGATACACTTCAAAGCATTTCATTTATTACACATCAAATTACATCTCCTTAGAGTTAAAACACTAATCTCATAAGATTCTTATAGCCTTGATCCACTCAAATCATTGCCCTTTTACTTAGATTTTCTAATCCCCATTACAGATTCATTTTACTCATCAACATGATACACCGTTCAAATGGTGTCACCCATTCAACAATTGTTATGTCCTCAATCAATCTGGACTATACATCAATTTCATGTCCCTATGAACCCCACAATACCAATTTGACATTTGTTTCAAACAGTCAAGTCTATTGGTTGTTCACACATATAATCATTTGATTTTTCATTCTAAACCATCGCCTTTTTAATGTAGTGACCCGGACTTTGCGTACCGGGTGGGTTTTTCGTGCACCTCAAGAGGCCCGCGACCGCTACAGTAGAGCCCGACCTCTACCGCCATCACTCTAGGTATTGTCCTTTTTGGTCAAGGGTGAGCTACGACTCGAACCCAAGACCTCAAGGTTTTGTCCCACTTTGCGTGGATGCCTCTTACCATTGGCCTACAAGTGAGTAGCTTCCCCGAAGCTTCAAGGTTGGGGCAGAAGCTTTTAGCTAATTTTATGGATTAAATCTCGGTTGATTTATTTGTATAGATTTTTGGTTTTGATTCCTCTGGTTTGAAATTAATTTTGCTGGTATTATGTTTGGCCAACCATTAGTTGACGTTAGTGGTTAATTGAAGAACCGATAGGTGAAAATTAATAACGGAACTCCAAACAGGGAACTTATAAATTTCAAATTTAGACATAAACTGAATTTATGAGAGAAAACCATGTTAGCAAAGATCTTAATGGGTTATGCTTGATTGCTAGTTTATGATAGTAAATTAGGATTATTGCGTAACAATCCTTTGATATCTTAAAAAAGGATCTAAGAAACTCTAGGCTCAACCTTCTATCAACCAAAAATTTTCCTCATAAATTGACCCAGGTAAAAGCCTATAGAAAACGCTAAAAGTGGAACCATCCTTGAAGTTTACCATATTCCATTTGAATTAATCCCTAGAAATATTGGCAATTCTCTTTAGCTTTGATTTTGTTATTTTTGCTAGTTAAATTTCTTATTTTAATTCCCTTTTCTTACACAATCGCTAGTCCAATTAATTGAGTGATCCAAGCCTAGTACTTACACAATTACTCCCTGTGGGACGATATTATACTGTTTGTAACATCCCATCACCGATGGGATGGGTACAGTTCACCTCATACGTATTCTGTATACGTATTCTGCATATGCATTCGTAACCTCTACATGATTGATAAATGTTCATAATTGCACAAGCATATGTATGTACATGCATGTATGACAGATTTTCGACTTGATTGGGAATAATTGGAGAATTTGTGATTTAAGGTTAATTGTGCTTTGATTTGTGAATCTAAGTGATAAATTGAAATTAGGAATTGACAATTGACAATTTGAGTGTGTGATTAGATATTTTCTAATTTTGAGAAATTATAGGATTTTTTCTGGAATTTTCGGAGTATTAGGCCCGGACGGGAAAAATGATTTAGTGACTGATTAATTGTGATTCCGGTTCTGAATTTGATTGACGATTGATATGAGATAATTTAAATTATGAATTGAGGAATTAGGGTCTGAACCATTGGAATTCGGGAGAAATTAGAATTAGAAATTGGACTGGGATTGTTCGGATTGGACTTGTGGCAAATGAATTTGCCAAACAAGCCTCAAACTCGTAAGTATTTAAGTTTTTCTCTTTGAAAATAATGATACACGATATTTGCTTGCTTTGAGAGAAAAGCTTGAAGATTTCTTCTTCCTCCATCGTGATTTCCTCTCTCGAGTGTTCTCTTCTTGCTAGTTCTTCCTCCTTCATCCTTGAATCTATCATTTACTGTGATATTAGAGAAGATGAAGATGAGTTTTGGCTTGGGAGTTGCCGTGGGTGTCGTTATAGCTTGAGATTTGGATTTCTTGGTGATTTGGAAGAGTTTAAAGCTTAATCAAGTAAGTTGTAACTTATTTATGTGTTTAATCTTTTGATTGAAGTATGAAATTAAGTTATTAATTGTTTAAGAGGTTAGAAAGTTTCAGATGAAATAGGTTTTAGGATAAAAATGTGATTTTGATTTGCATATTTGATGAATAATGGTTATTTTGTGGATTTAAGGTTAGGGATGAGTTATCAAGTGTAGAATAATGTTTTGGAGTGTTTTTATGGGATTTGGATAGATTATAGTAGAAAATCTGAGAAATTTCTGGGTTTCGGGCGTTTGTACGTCGCGACGTGTGAAGAACACGCCACGGCGAGCCCCCCTTCCTTGTACGTCGCGACGAATAAATTAAAATTCGCCGCGACGAGCTGGATTTTGGCACACACCGCGATGAGCTGATGGGTGTGCCGCGGTGAGCGAATTTTTGCCTGCACGTCGCGACGAGCAGCAGCGCACGTCATGACGAGCGGAGGATTTCACGTCGCAGCGAGAAGCCATACGTCGCGGCAAGGAATGGCAATTTCTGAAAGTTAAGTTTTGAGGTTTGTGAATTTGGAGAATTAGGAGTTTGATGATTCAATTAGATATGGATGGATTTCAATTTAGGGATTATGAATTCGGGATTTAGAATATGAGATCGTGAAATTCGGATCTGTGTCGGAAATGACATAACGTGCATAGTACGTACATTATTTGATATATTTGCATATTTGATTATGGAAATCGGTCAACTTAGTAATATTCGAACGTTCTGATTCTTATAGAGGCTCAAGTGGAGCGTCGATCCTCTGACGCAGCAGAGACTTCTCGGCAGTAGCTCGGATGTTTAGAGGTGAGTAACCTAGTTGGTTTCTCAATCTCTGATGTGCTATATGCTTTGTGTGTAAACTACCTGTGATTCTGAATAAATGATTCGTATGAAATATGTTTTTGAGAATTGTGATCGCATGCTAGGCATGAATAAGACATCAATAATTGATAGTTGTGACTGGAGCACATTCTGATCTGATTGGAGCTATAAGCTCGTCTAATGTGATAAGTGAAAAGGGATTAGTGCATACCCAGAGGGCTCTCCTATCCCTAGTGCGCGTGGGCAGTAGTGCATACCCAGAGGGCTCTCCTACCCTTAAAAACGCGATTTCTGTGTGATGTGCCCAGAAATGGGATAATTCTGACGCCCAGTCACAACACTAAAATGAACTAGAAATCATTGTGCATTCAGTCCGTGATTGTACTGTGAATTTAATATGGGATTAATTGCAAATGTGTGATTATGATTTTATGAATTTCTGAGTTATGATTCTAAATATGATATGTGTTGCTTTGTACGCAATTTTGCATAATGCATGAATTGGGTGAACCATCGATGATGGTTACTCATTGAGTTTCGCAAACTCACTCAAATTGTGACTATTTTTCAGGACAGCATGAGTGCGACTTCTAGCTCCGGATTTTGAGATTTTTCCTGCTGTGTGTTTGCCGGCGAGAGGAGCATGGCCCAGAGGTCGGTCAGTTGGGAATCCTTTAGGATATTTTGGGGATGACCTTGATAGGAGTTAGTACTGTCTTTTTTGGCTTTGTACAGTGTAATGATGACCGGATGCTGTATTTAGGGTTTTATGAAATGAAATGAAGGATATCTGTTGGTTTTAAAAATATAGTGAAATTGATATTACTGCTTTATTATATTGTGATGCCATGAGATTTATTAGAATTGATCATATCGTAGTGCACCCTCATCGTAGGGTATGTATCAGTATGACCTACTGGCGTCCCGGTGTATACTCTACGGTAAGGGGGCGCTACATTAGTGGTATCAGAGCATGGTTTGACATCTTTTGGGCATAGTAAATTTTAGGCTTGAATTTCATAAGAAAAGCAAGAAATTGACCAGAATTGTGATTTTACTGTAGGTCATCTGTCTTTGGTGATCAGGTTGATCACTCAGCTGACCAAGGATCAGTAGGAGCTAGTAGAGAGTCTTTTATGCCATTGTTTGAGGAGCAGCCTCCTGTGGTTCCCATGAGACGGGAATGGAGGTATGATCATCTGCGCAATTAGGGAGCTGTGGATTTTTATGGCAGCACAGACCCTGCTGAGGCTGAGGGTTGGTTAGAGAGGACCGAGCGGGTCCTAGATCAGATGGATTGTGACCCTGAGGAGCGTTTCGACTATGCTATCTCTTTGCTTGAGGTCCGGTATATCGATGGTGGAAGACCTGTCGGGTAGTTCCACGGACCTCGTGTTACGAGTTGGCGGATTTTCTGAGAGCTTTTCGAGATAACTATACGTCCAAGGTTTATATGGAGATGAAGATGCAGGAGTTTTTAGATTTGAGTAGGGGGTCTATGGCAGTGACCGACTATGAGGTCAGGATCAATGAGTTGTCGGCGTATGCATCTGTTTTGATTTCCTCTGAGGTGGATAGGTGCCGGAGATTCGAGGGAGGGCTGAATCTGGAGATTCATACCAAGTTAGCCCGGTCTGATATGGGCACCTTTGTGGAGTGAGGTCAGCTGCAGTCAGGATTGAGCAGCTCTTGAGACAGAGTCGAGTTGAGGCTGATCAAGGATCTCGGAGCAAGAGATCCAGTGATAGTCAGGGCAGCTCTAGTAGGAGCTTTAGCAGCGCCTGTAAGTGCTCATTTTTGGGAGGTCCCAGGCGATCAGTTCTGCTGAGAAGGCGATTTGGGCGATCAAGCGGCATTGGCGATGGTAGAGGCTCCGGACAGCTTTCTCCTTTGTGTGAGTTTTGTGAGAGGAGGCATAATGGGGAGTGCTGGAGGTTTACTGGAGCTTGTTTGAGATGTGGCTCGATGGAGCATCGGATCCCAGACTTGCCCGTAGATTTTGGGAGCTCGATCGCTTGAGTGGGAGAGCTGGTAGTAGACGATCATGCAGCAGAGTCGCAGATAGTGGACTGGATTGATGGCGAGGCGAGCTCGGGGAGGAGCTGGAGATTCTTTTGTGGGGTCTGAGAGTCGTGGCAGTTGGCCGCAGTTGCAAGCCAGGGTTTACGCCATGACCAGGCAGGAGGCCCAGGACTCTCCAGATGTGGTTGCAGGTTTGCTTCTGCTCTCTGGCTTTGAGGTGTATGCATTGATAGATCCAGGATCCACGCATTCATTTATTGCACCGCATGTGGCATGTAGATTGCATGTGGTTAGGGAGATGCTTCAGTATGGGTTGCAGGTGAGTACACCTTTGGGTAGTACCACAGTTTTGGGAGAGGTCTGCAAGGAGTGTCCGATTTTGATTGATCAGTCGGAGCTGCGTGCAGACTTGATTGTGTTGCCCCTTCGAGAGATTGATGTGATTTTGGGGATGGACTGGCTCACTGCCCATAGGGCGATTATGGATTGTTATACTAAGGAGGTCGTATTGGAGTCTCCTGGTCAGCCGAGGGCTGTATTTCGAGGTGTTAGTCAGGCAGTGCCAGCCAGGATGATCTCGTTTCTGAGTACTCAGAGGTTGATGAGAGGTGGCTGTGAGGCCTATTTGGCGCATATAGTGGATTCCCGAGTGCAGCAGAGCTTGCAGGATATTCCCGTGATTAGGGAATTTCCGGATGTATTTTCTGAGGAGTTACCGGGTTTGCCGCCGGATCGAGAGACAGAGTTCGAGATTGACCTCATTCTAGGTACCGCTTCTATATCGATACCTCCGTATAGGATGGCACCGGTGGAACTGAGGGAGCTTAAGGCTCAGTTGCAGGAGCTGTTGGATAAGGGGTTTATTAGGCCCAGTGTTTCGCCGTGGGGAGCTCCAATATTGTTTGTGAAGAAGAAGGACGGGACTATGAGACTTTGCATCGATTATAGGCAGCTCAATCGGGTTATAGTTAAGAATAAGTACCCATTGCCTAGGATCGATGATCTATTTGATCAGTTGCAGGGAGCTCAGGTGTTTACCAAGTTGGATTTGAGATCCAGTTACTATCAGTTGAGGATCGCAGAGGCCGATGTGCCTAAGAGTGCTTTCAGGAGCAGGTATGGGCATTACGAGTTCTTAGTGATGCCATTCGGGTTGACTAATGCCCCGGCAGCTTTCATGGCTTTGATGAATAGGGTTTTTCAGCCATACCTGGATCAGTTTGTGATCGTATTCATCGATGATATTTTGGTGTATTCGAGGTCTAGACAGGAGCATGCGGAGCACCTGAGGATAGTGCTACAGATTATGAGGGACAGGCAACTGTATGCCAAACTCACTAAGTGTGAATTTTGGCTCGATGAGGTGGTGTTCCTAGGCCACATTATGTCTGGTGAGGGTATCTGGGTGGATCCTCACAAGATTGAGGCAGTGAGGAGTTGGGAGATTCCGAGGAACGTGTCTGAGTTGAGGAGTTTCCTCGGATTGGCAGGTTATTACCGGAGGTTTGTCGAGGGGTTCTCTGTGATCTCAGCCCCGTTGACAAGACTTCTGAGGAAGAGTGTGGCCTTCAGATGGACAGACAAGTGTCAGAGGAGTTTCGATGAGTTGATACATTGGTTGACTACGGCGTCGGTGTTAGCCCTGCCATCTGGAGCAGGAGGTTTCGAGGTTTATAGTGATGCTTCGCAGCAGGGTTTAGGTTGTGTGCTGATGCAGCATGGGAGAGTCATAGCATATGCATACAGTTGAGAGCCCATGAGGGTAATTATCCTGTACATGACTTGGAGTTAGTCGCTGTGGTATTTGCTTTGAAGATCTGGAGACATTATTTGTATGGGGAGACGTTCCAGATCTTCACCGATCATAAGATTTTGAGATATTTGTTGAGTCAGCGAGAGCTGAATCTGAGGCAGAGGAGATGGTTGGAGTTGCTTAAAGACTACGACTGCACTATCGAGTACCACCCAGGGAAGGCCAATGTGGTGGCTAACGCATTGAGTAGGAGATCGCATGGTAGTGCAGCTCAGATTCAGGTTTCTAGGTTACCATGTTTAGTACAGTTGAGAGCTCTTAATGTGCAGATGGATATGAGTCAGGATGGAGCTCTGATTGCGACTTTGAGGCTCAGACCAGTATTGCATGATCGGATTAGGAGAGTGCAGGATCAGGACCCAGCATTGGTGAGATTGGTTGATAGAGTCAGATCTGGATGGGTATCTGAGTTTGAGCTGAGAGATGGTACTTTGTGGATGGGCCAGAGGTTGTGTGTCCCAGATGTGGAGGATCTGAGGTGTGAGATCTTAGAGGAGGCTAATTTGGCTGCTTATGCCATGCATCCTGGTGTCACCAAGATGTATCGCACACTTAAGTTGCGTTTCTGGTGGCCAGGTATGAAGAGGCATGTGGCGGAGTTTGTTTCTCGGTATTTGACGTGCCAGCAGGTTAAGGCTGAGCACCAGGCCCCAGTTGGGAGATTGCATTCGTTGCCCATTCCAAAGTGGAAATGGGAACGCATTACGATGGATTTTATTATGGGGTTGCCCAGGACGCCGAGACAGTGTGATGCTATCTGGGTCATAGTGGACCGATTGACTAAATCGGCTCATTTCTTGACAGTGAGGGAGAGTAATACCCTCGATCAGTTGGCCCAGAAGTATGTGGCAGAGATAGTTCGACTGCATGGGATCCCAGTATCGATAGTGTCAGATAGGGATTCCAGATTTACTTCGAGGTTTTGGAGGAGCCTGCAGTCAGCTATAGGTACGAGATTGAACTTCAGCACAACATTTCATCCTCATACAGATGGACAGAGTGAGAGGACTATTCAGGCTGTTGAGGATATATTGAGAGCTTGTGTATTGGAGTTCCGAGGTGCATGGGATCAGTATTTGCCTCTGGTAGAGTTTGCGTATAATAATCAGTACCATAGTAGCATCGGTATGGCACCGTATGAGGCGTTGTATGGACGACCGTGTAGATCCCCTCTTTATTGGGATAACGAGGGTATGAGGATGTTAGAGGGTCCCGAGCTGATCCAGGACAAGGTTGATAAAGTACAGCTGATTCGGAGTTGCATTAAGGTGGCTCAAAACAGGCAGAAGAGTTATGTAGATCAGCATCGGTGAGAGATGGAGTATGCTGTGGGTGATAGAGTGTTCCTCAGAGTGTCTCCGTAGAGAGGAGTTCTCAGATTTGGCCGTAAGGGCAAGTTGAGTCCTTGGTATATCGGTCCATATGAGATTACTGAGCGGATAGGACCGTTGGCTTACAGATTGGCTTTGCCGAGTGAGATGTCCCAGTTGTACGATGTGTTTCATGTGAGTATACTCCGGAGATACCGATCAAACCCGACTCATGTGATTCCGTCTCAGGAGATTGAGATAGCCAGTGATCTGAGTTATGTGGAGGAGCCGGTACGGATTATTAGATCGCGGGTCAAGCAGTTGCGGAGCAGGGTGATTCTATTGGTGAAAGTCCTTTGGAAGAACCACTCATCAGAGGAGGCAACTTGGGAGACTGAGGAGCACATGAGGAGGCAGTATCCTCACTTGTTCGACCAGTCAGGTAAGAAAATTTCGGAATGAAATTTTTGTTAGGAGGAGAGAATTGTAACATCCCGTCACCGATGGGATGGGTACAATTCACCTCATACGTATTCTGTATACGTATTCTGCATATGCATCCGTAACCTCTACATGATTGATAAATGTTCATAATTGCACAAGCATATGTATGTACATGCATGTATGACAGATTTCCGACTTGATTGTGAATAATTGGAGAATTTGTGATTTAAGGTTAATTGTGCTTTGATTTGTGAATCTGAGTGATAAATTGAAATTAGGAATTGAGAATTGACAATTTTAGTGTATGATTAGATATTTTCTAATTTTGAGAAATTATAGGATTTTTTCTGGAATTTTCGGAGTATTAGGCCCGGACCGAAAAAATGATTTAGTGACTGATTAATTGTGATTCCGGTTCCAAATTTGATTGACGATTGATATGAGATAATTTAAATTATGATTTGAGGAATTAGGGTCTGAACCATTGGAATTCGGGAGAAATTAGAATTAGAAATTGGACTGGGATTGTTCGGATTGGACTTGTGGCAAATGAATTTGCCAAACAAGCCTCAAACTCCTAAGTATTTAAGTCTTTATCTTTGAAAATAATGATACACGATATTTGCTTGTTTTGAGAGAAAAGCTTGATGATTTCTTCTTCCTCCATCGTGATTTCCTCTCTCGAGTGTTCTCTTCTTGCTAGTTCTTCCTCCTCCATCCTTGAATCTATCATTTACTGTGATATTAGAGAAGATGAAGATGAGTTTTGGTTTGGGAGTTGTCGTGGGTGTCATTATAGCTTGAGATTTGGATTTCTTGGTGATTTGGAAGAGTTTAAAGCTTAATCAAGTAAGTTGTAACTTATTTATGTGTTTAATCTTTTGATTGAAGTATGAAATTAAGTTATTAATTGTTTAAGAGGTTAGAAAGTTTCGGATGAAATATGTTTTAGGGTAAAAATGTGATTTTGATTTGGGTATTTGATGAATAATGGTTATTTGGTGGATTTAAGGTTAGGGATGAGTTATCAAGTGTAGAATAATGTTTTGGAGTGTTTTTATGGGTTTTGGATAGATTATAGCAGAAAATCTGAGAAATTTCTGGGTATTTCTGGGTTTCGGACGTTTGTACGTCGCGACGTGTGAAGAACACGCCGCAGCGAGCCCCCCCTTCCTTGTACGTCGCGACGAATAAATTAAAATTCGCCGCGACGAGCTGGATTTTGGCGCACGCCGCGACGAGCCGATGGGTGCACCGCAGCGAGCGAATTTTCTCCTGCACGTCGCGACGAGCAGCAGCGCACGTCGTGACGAGCGGAGGATTTCACGCCGCGGCGAGAAGCCATACGTCGCGGCGAAGAATGGCAATTTCTAAAAGTTAAGTTTTGAGGTTTGTGAATTTGGAGAATTAGGAGTATGATGATTCAATTAGATATGGATGGATTTCAATTTAGGGATTATGAATTCGGGATTTAGAATATGAGATCGGGAAATTCGGATCTGTGTCGGAAATGTCATAACGTGCATAGTACGTACATTATTTGATATATTTGCATATTTGATTATGGAAATTGGTCAACTTAGTAATATTCGAACGTTCTGATTCTTATAGAGGCTCAAATGGAGCGTCAATCCTCTGACGCAGCAGAGACTTCTCGGCAGTAGCTCGGAAGTTTAGAGGTGAGTAACCTAGTTGGTTTCTCAATCTCTGATGTGCTATATGCTTTGTGTGTAAACTACCTGTGATTCTGAATAAATGATTCGTATGAAATATGTTTTTGAGAATTGTGATCGCATGCTAGGCGTGAATAAGACATTAGTAATTGATAGTTGTGACTGGAGCACATTCTGATATGATTGGAGCTATAAGCTCGTCTAATGTGATAAGTGAAAAGGGATTAGTGCATACCCAGAGGGCTCTCCTATCCCTAGTGCGCGTGGGCAGTAGTGCATACCCAGAGGGCTCTCCTACCCCCGAAAACGCGATTTCTGTGTGATGTGCCCAGAAATGGGATAATTCTGATGCCCAGTCACAACACTAAAATGAACTGGAAATCATTGTGCATTCAGTCTGTGATTGTGCTGTGAATTTAATATGGGATTAATTGCAAATGTGTGATTATTATTTTATGAATTTCTGAGTTATGATTCTAAAGATGATATGTGTTGCTTTGTACGCAATTTTACGTAATGCATGAATTGAGTGAACCATCGATGATGGTTACTCATTGAGTTTCGCAAACTCACCCAAATTGTGACTATTTTTCAGGACAGCGTGAGTGCGACTCCTAGCTCCTGATTTTGAGACTTTTCCTGTTGTGTGTGTGCCGGCGAGAGGAGCATGGCCCACAGGTCGGTCAGTTGGGGATCCTTTAGGATATTTTGGGGATGACCTAGATAGGAGTTAGTACTGTCTATTTTGGCTTTGTACAGTGTAATGATGACCGGTTGCTGTATTTAGGGTTTTATGAAATGAAATGAAGGATATCTGTTGGTTTTAAAAATATAGTGAAATTGATATTACTGCTTTATTATATTGTGATGCCATGAGTTTATTAGAATTGATCGTATCGTAGTGCACCCTCATCGTAGGGTATGTATCAGTATGACCTACGGGCGTCCCGGTGTATACTCTATAGTAAGGGGGCGCTACACTGTTGGACCTCGAACTTTTGATGATAATTAGAAATATTAAAATGAATATTAATGAGAAAGAAATTGGTGAGACAATTTATGAATTTAAGAAAATTTGCTGAAATTAAGAAAAATTTATGAGAAAAGAATTGTTTAGTTTTGAGGACTTTGATATTTGAATGAAGTTATATGGATTATAAGAGGAAAGAGAATGAGTTAATTGAAATGGGAGTGAAAAATCAAGAAATAAAGAAAGAAAGTGAGAGAATTTGAAAAAAATTAAGAGAGTTGACATTTTGTTTGAGGCAAAATTTGAGAAAATTGTCTTCTGGAAACTTGTAGTTTATGTCAATAGCTTTCTGTAGCCATAAAGTTTGATATTTTTCGATATCGGAAGTGAGAGTTATGATCAGTCAAAGTTCGCTTAGAGTTTGACTTTTTGAGAAAAAAGTTGACTTTTTAATTTAGGCAAAATTCGAGATAATGATCAAAATGAAAATTGTAGCCTCTGTCGAGAGCTTTTTGTGGACATAAAGTTTGCTACTTTTCAATGTCGGGATTGAGAGATATGATTTTCTGCAGATATGCTTTGTTTTGAAAATGCTATTAAATATAGATTTGTGTGTTCTATGCTTCGAGGCCACTCGTCGTATGGATTTAGTCTGAATTGGAGTAAGTAGTCTTCACGAAAGTATTATATGATGTTTTTATCTTTCCATTTATATAAAGTTTGCAATTTTTCGATATAGGGGCTAGGAGTTATGAGCGATTAAAAATTGGAAGTCGTTTAGGAAAAATTGCTTTGATGTAATCTTTGATTGAGTTTTTGACCTCTTTCGAGACCAAATTTGATTTTGAGTACTTCAGGGAAGTTGTAGAGCTTCCTTTGATATTTTTATTGATACCAAATTTGTCAAATTCTGAGTTCAGGATCGAGAGATATGATTTTTGAAAAGTTCGGTTTTGAAGTTCCGTTACTTTGTTTTTTTATCCGATCCCTTTCGTAATCTTTTGCTTATAATTCCTTCGTCCGACATCCGATTGATTTGATTCTCGAAGCGTTGGATTCCTAAGACAATTAATTTCATTTTCTTGAAGAATTATGATTTTTAGGAGATTAAGTGGAAAGAGATTGATTGAACCAAAGTAGGAGATTTGGTTATAGGTTATAAGTTGGATAATTTTCTGAATATGGTTTGGGATTTTGAGAAATTCGGGAGCTGTACAACTCCGATTGAGTTGATTCCTAAGGCCAAACAAAATTAAGATATGGGGCTACAAATCATGTGAAGGGATCGAAATTTAATTTCATCCCTAAGATTGTCAATTTCTGGACAGAAGTTATGTTAATGTTCAGTCTCGGATTTTGTGAAGTTTCGATAGGGGCTACAAATCATCCGAATTGAGCGTGGTAAGTGGCGTTGGATTCGTATGATCTAAAGGAACAATTTTTAATAAGAAAGTTTGTCCAAATTATTTCGTTTAGATGCTAGAAAATAGGATGCAAGCTATCAGATTTTGAAAATCCTATGCAGGGGTATTTTGGGATTTCACTTAAAAGGAGGGGCAACTTGGTCAATTATCCCTCATTTAAGTGACATGGCAGAGAACACTTAGAGTTGTCGTTTTATAGACCTGAAACTCACCAAAAATGAGACAAAATAAAAGAAAGAAAAGATGAAGAAGAGAGAAGAAGGAGAGGTGCGACGGTGGAGATGAGGAGAAGAAGAAGAAGAGTGATGCAAGTTTCATTTTTTTTTCCATGGGTTTCCAGCCAAATTTCATTTATTTCAAGAGGAAAGAGATAGAAGAAGATGAAAGCTTGCCTTGGAGTTTGAAAATAATGAAAATGGTGGAGAAAATGGTAAGTGAGAGAAAGTTTCAAGTTTTGAATTTTTGATGAGTTTGTTGGTTGGTTTAGCTTAAGATGGTTACGGATTGAGTTTTCCTAAGATTAATTGAAGAGAATAGGTTATGATTATGTTTAATTTTGGATTAATTGTGAATTGGGGGTTATGCCCAAATTTGTGAATTGGAGTTTTTGTAAATTGATGCTTTAGATAGCTTGGATTAATGATGAATTTGAGACTTCTTAAGTCAATTTTGATGCTTATTCCTTAAGTGAGGTTTAATTTGAAAAATGATAAATTGGGGGTTTAGGCCAATTGTAGAAATTGAGGATTTTTTGAAATTGTTAGATGGCTTGAAATATGATGAGTTTGTGAAATATGATAACAATTTTGAAGAAATTGTGATTTATGGTATTGAATTTGAATAATTCGGTTTAGGTCAAATTGGGAATTTGGGGAATTTAGAAATTGATGATTTAAATATCTTGGAATTAGTATGAATTGATGAGTTATGACATCAATTTTAAGGATTAAGTTATTTATGAGGTTGAATTTTGATGAAATTGCTTTAGGGAATGTTAAATTGGAAGAAAGAAAGGAGAAATGGCCAAATTAAAGCTTGGAACAAGTTTCTCGATCGATTTGAGGTGGGTAGTATATTTATTTATTGAATTTTAAGCTAAGAATGTGAATTTGAAAATTCAAGAAGCAAAGTTTTGATAAATGATTTTATGAAAATGATTTTAGAAAATACAAGATTTATGAAAATTATGTTTTAAATTATCTGAAAAATTTGAGCAATGTGTTTTATGAAATTGTATACGTTTTGAGATATGTTTGAATGAAATAAATTGCATTCATTGTTGTGCATTGGATTGATTGTTATGTGATGAAATTGATGAATATTGAATGTGAAATTCAACATGAATTGATGTGAATTATGTATGTGAGTGTATCAAGTCTGACATTATGTGGAAATATGAAAAATTTAAAGGAAATCAAGACTTTTGAAAAGTGCCTTCAGGCAATCTGAATTTCCGTTTTCGCTTATGTGTTATGTGGGTTTGGTCAGGTTCTTTTGTGAATCAGTGCATTGTCTCTACTTGTTTAAAGCCTTTTCCCGGCTGCCCACTAGTGGCACAGAGCTCCGATTTTGGACTCCCTTCACGGCTACACTGGACCGCTATGCGGAAAAGTGTAGTACGTTCTGTTCACGACTACACAGGACCGCTTTGCGGGAATGTGCAGTACGTTCTATTTTGGGACCGAACCAAACCATTCTGAAATGTTATGTGCTGTTTGATTTCTTTCTAAAAGTGATGCATACGTACGTGCTTACATTCATGTTTTCGATCATATTTATAAATTTTGAAAAGTTTTGGAATTTGAGAAATAATAGTTTGAGGGTTGAAATTGAGAAGGAAATTAGAGATTTCAGTATGAGTGTTTGTGAAAAAAGTGAAAAGGATTATGAACTTATAAGTTTTTGACAAATAAATAGCAAACGTTTTGGAAAAATGTTTTTGCTTATGTTTCAATTTATAAGTGTATTATCCACTGAGCTGTCGAGCTCACCCCACTTTCATCCCCACCTCCAAGTTATAAGCGGGAGTTCGGATGAAAGAACGTTAAGACTTCTATTTGTTTTTGCACACCTTGTATTTTGTGTTTTGATTCTGATATTGTTTATGGCTTAGGAAGCCATGGAAAATTGTAGCATTTTCAGTTTGGTTTGTAAATAAATGTTTGAAATTGAAGTATGGATGTGTATATGAATTATGGATTTGTGTGTATGGAATCGAGTATTGGAATCGAGTTTGTATATGATTATGAGTAGAAATGGTGAATGTATATGAATATGAGTGAATTGTATTCGAATTGAAATATGTATTGGGGAATGAGATTATGAAGTGTTCTAGATATAGGTTTGCGTTTGCTGGTGTTTCGGATTTTGGACGGGAGGTCCGATGTTGATTTGTGTTGTTGGATTGTGATATAGAAGTGTGTTTTTGCCTCTGCAGAAATTTTTGGGCTGTCAAAATACAGCCGTTATGCTGCCCGATTTTCTGTAAAAATTGGGTTAAGATAAGAATAAAAATAAGAAGTTAGTTTGTTAAAGATAAGTGTTTAGTTCAGAGATGAAATTTTAAGTTATGATTAGGTTTGATTCATATAAGATTGATTAGGAATGAAAGGAATGAAGTATGGAAAAAAAATTATACCTGTTTCGGATGGTTAGTCTAGGTTATCCAACGCAATAAGTTTTCTATACTGTGTGCTTCTCCGAGATGTCGGAATGTGTTTCAGTTCGATACATTCGTTTTTCCGATTCGGTTCGATTTGCATTTCCGCTACGCGATCCTTCGCTTTCTTTGATTCCGCTTTCGCTTTATTTGTCGTTATCGAATTCAATATATCCAATTTGAATTCACCTCGTTATTCGTATCCATTTCTGCTTTTCGGTTGGGATCCAATTTCCAGATCGGGTCCCAACATATACTATACTACTTGAGACCCGTGAACTTGCAGAACCACATCAGTAGTGAATAAGTCCATGCAACCAGTCACTTTGGGATGTAAAATCAACTCAATATCAAACATAACTATGCAAGATAAAAGAGAATCAATAAGATCACAAATATACATATATGAGACTTCATATATTTAAGCTCAAAGTTCTACATAAACAAATCCAACCTACACATTAAATATCAAACACTTGATTAAACTATAATCAAGTATGTTCAATTACAAATTACAAATCCTAAACCTAGGAATAAATCATAGCTAAACATGGATTAAGCTACTCCCCTTTTAAGCCCATTAACCTCTAGCCATTGCTTCATCTTCATCTTCTCGGTTGTGAAGCAAACGAAGCATCCATGGTAGAAGTCGACGGTGAAAAATGAAAAAAATGTGGTGGATATGAGAGAAGATGATGGTGTGATAGGTGTGGAAGATGATGGAATATGAATGAATTCTTATCTGTTGGCTCTCCCCTCTCC
Organism: Erythroxylum novogranatense; assembly: GCA_029891385.1. NCBI lineage: Eukaryota > Viridiplantae > Streptophyta > Magnoliopsida > Malpighiales > Erythroxylaceae > Erythroxylum > Erythroxylum novogranatense. The sequence continues at coordinate 87,645,672 of CM057230.1, forward strand.
TTTTGTATGTTATCCCAAAATAGGCTTTTTTCAAAAACAGGTTGCTAGATCGGGTTACACAGTTGGTTAATTTTATGAAAATGGTTAGGGTCTGGTGCCAATTTGAATGTGTCACCGCGGTGAAAGGATGAGTTCATCACGATGAGCTTTTTTCCAAAGATTTCTTCAATAATATGTTGATTTCACCACGGTGAAAGCATTATCCAAGCCACGACGAACTTTTCCTAAAAGGTTTTTTCATATATTTTTTGATTTCGCAGCGACAAAACATAATCCTAGCCACGACGAACTTTGCCTGTTGCATCGTTCACTTGTGTACTTGGTCCTTACTCTTTGGCTCTACTTCTTGAATTTCCTACAACAAAAAATAGTAGTTTGTAGTATCAATTGTTTTAAAAATCAATTTATTGCAATTGTTAATTATTTGTGACAATTTTACCTTCAAAATACATTAATTCAAAACAAGCACTAATGTTGGGCTCGGGTCCCGGATCCCTATTCCCGAGGCGGCCCCTCGGGCTGCGCCAGTGGGGAGCTCCTAAACATACAGACCCGATCCCAACATCCATACATAATTCGATTCACACATCCATTTTTGCACACATTATAACATACACGTAGTCATTGAAGCTACGAATTAAACACCCCATAAATCAAGGGGCTTCATGTCATTATAATCCGAAGGAAATTCAAACAAGCATTCTCAAAATAGAATAATACAGAATAAAGTTTAAATCCAAAATACATGAAAATGCTCCATGATGATATGTTCAGAGGGACAACCAAACGCCTGGTTGAATGCCTGAACAAACGCCTGGGTGAATGCTTGGAACAACCTCGGATCTAGCAGAGGCACTTGCTCCTGCATAACTGGCGACTCCTGAGTCTGCGATGGCATGGACTCACTACCTATCCCTACAGAAGCCTCAGCATGCCCTGGGGCTACAGACTCATCAGTCCTCTTCTCTCTGGTCAGAGAGTCAGGTGCAACAAATCCGTGCAGAACTCCTCGTGTCATTCTACGAAGTGGCATCGTACTCCTTCAAAGGTAAACATTAAGGATTAGCTACATGTAAATCTGAAGTCCGACATGTATGCATGATATGCATGTCACTTAATCAATGCAACAAATAATCATATAGCAAACAATTCTTCCTACCATACATTCTAAGCCAAGGACACTAAACCTAGACGCTCTGATACCAAACATGTTGGGCCTGGGTCCCGGATCCCTATTCCCGAGGCGGCCCCTCGGGCTACGTCAGCGGTGAGCTCCTAAACTTACGAACCCGATCCCAACATTCATACATAATTCGATTCACACATGCATTTTTGCACACATTATAACATACACGCAGTCATTGAAGCTATGAATTAAACACCCCATAAATCAAGGGGCTTCATGCCATTATAATCTGAAGGAAATTCAAAAAAGCATTCTCAAAATAGCGTAATACAGAATAAAGTTTAAATTCAAAATACATGAAAATGCTCCATGATGATATGCTCGGAGGGCCAACGAAAATACTAACTTAATACAAAACTCCTAACTAGCTTGAAGTTTCCAATGTCTTGCAAGATCAACAATCATCTTGAGTTGCACCTGAGGAGTGGGAGATAATGGGGTGAGCTGCGAAGCTCAGTGGCATATACATTTATAGCCATTGGCAACGAGCCACACATTCAAGCATATACATATATTCAAGTATAGCAAGTCAACACTTAGCAACTGATTCACATTCATATAGCCATCAAAAAAATATGTTATGCAATCTTGCTTCACAACATAACAATTATTATGCATCATTTCTAACAAATCAATTATGCAATGCACAAGAAATGGCTCGAGAGTTCTGTAAAATGATTCGGATAAACCGAAGTTTATTCCATAAGCAAAACGAGTCCGATTTCTCAAGGATCTCGTGGCCACAAGCGGGCAGCTGGGAGAAGGCTATACATCGACGTGCACATGACTATCCATCCATTACTCTCTCACCCAAACAAAGCACATAACAATTCGTTTCATGCTCAAAGCTTTCATACTTTTCGTTATTTTCATTCTTGCAAAATGCCATAATGCCTATCAAGGCAGTACATAATCATGATTACAATGCAATTTCAATATTTCTTATAATTCAACACAAGCAGTGTCACACACATGCAAGCAAGCATACACATATTGCCAATACACACAACAACTATAAATATATTACCCACCTACTATCGCTTGAGAATCCAACTCACTGTTGTGCTTCCTCTTGCGATTGGATCAGGTCGGCTTGGTTTCCTATAACAAACCAAGTTCCCATTCAAACAATATTCAAAGGAAATATTCAAAAGCTTAAAAAGTAAAAGCATTAGCGTTAAAAGTCTACATTCGACTTCCACCTAATTTCCTAAATCCTAAGAGGCATATTCCAAACTTCCCTTCTTCATAAAACTTGTAGCCCTTTATCTCTAGATCACAACAAGTCCAAAATCACCTCATTTGGACATCCACAGTAAAAGATATGCCCAAGAGACTAAAATTCATCGCTGCTGGAAACAGGGGCTCACCGCGGCGAATGCCCGCGCTCGCCGCGGGCAGCACACAAGTGTGCACCACGGCGTACACCATCCTCTTGCACGTCGTGGCGTGCTTCTCACTCTCGTCGAGACGTTGCCCTTCCCACACATCGCGGCGAACGTAAAATTTGCACGTCGCGACGTGTTCATACGCACATCGCAACGAGCGGGCCTGGAGAACGACTCTGAACCCGATTTTCTAGCATTTTCACACTTCAATCCTTCCCCAAACACAAATGCAACACACCTAAACCTTGATTCAAGTCTCATACTACGTTTCTAACTCAATCGAACCCTAAAATCAGTCACAAACTCCTCAACCCAAGAATTTCACTTAGGTTTTTTCAAAAAACCCTAAACCACCGATTCTCAAACATTCAACCTATCTTTAGGTTTAATCTCACTACAACAAGATAACAAGAGGCTAAACTTACCTGAAAATAGCTCCAATCTGTCGAAAAACTGAAGAATCACAAAGCCCTATTTCTCTTCTCTTCTTCTTCACCCACGGCACTCTCCTTCCCTTTTTTCTTCTTTTTCTTTCTTTCTTTTCTTTCTCTTCTAATTCTTTTACTTATATCTAAAGGAGATGGGTAAAGACCATTTTACCCCTCCTTCAAAACCTTAACTTAATTCAACCTAAGCAATCTTCCCAAACTACCCTCATACACTCTTACCCTTTCAAACCACATTAAACTCAAATAAATCTCAATTATCCCCTAATACTTCCAATTAAATCCAATAAAACCATAAATCACACAATTAACACAATTCATGCTTAATGACATCATAAAGAAAAATTCAGGGTCCAACATTTCTCCCCCTTTTTAAAGAAATTTCGTCCTCGAAATTATTACCTGAACCATCGAAGAGATGCGGATACCTCTCCTTCATGGCTTCCAATGGCTCCCAAGTAGCCTCCTCTACCGAATGATTCCTCCACAGGACTTTGACTAACTGAACTGTCTTGTTCCTGAGAACCTTGTCCTTTGAATCCAAAATCTCCACTGGTTGCTCCTCATAACTCAGATCATCCTTTAGCTAAACCTCACTAGTCTGAATGATATGAGAAGGATCCGATCTATACCTCCTCAACTTGGAAACATTGAAAACATCATGAATCTGAGACAATTCCGGAGGTAACGCCAACTTGTAGGCGAGAGGTACAATCCTCTCAAGAATTTCATAAGGACCCACATACCTCGGACTCAACTTACCCTTCTTGCCAAACCTCATTATTCCTTTCCAAGGAGACGTTTTGAGAAATACCTTCTCACTGACTTCAAACTTCATCTCCTTCCGACGTGCATCAATGTAGCTCTTCATCCTATCTTGTGTTGCCTTAAGCCGCTGCTTAACTAGATTGACTTTCACAACTGTCGTCTGAATCAATTCTGGTCCTACCAATTTTCTCTCTCCTTCTACATCCCAATAGATCGGAGTCCTACATCTCCTCTCATACAAAGCCTCATATGGAGCCATCTGAATACTCAAATGGTACGAATTATTATAAGCAAAATCGACCAATGGCAAATGCTCATCCCAAGCTCCTTCGAAGTCCATCACACAAGCCCTAAGCATTCCCTCAAGTGTCTGAATGGTCCTATCAGATTGACCATCCGTCTGAGGGTGAAAAGTCGTACTAAAATTCAACTTAGTACCTAAAGCTTCCTGCAAACTACCCCAAAACCTCGAAGTAAACCAAGGGTCTCTATCAGACACAATCGAATCCGGGATCCTATGCAATCTCACTATCTCATCGATGTACTTCTTTGCTAGCACATGCAAAGAATCAGTCTGCTTAATCGCCAAAAAGTGAGTTGACTTCGTCAACCAATCCACAATAACCCAAATGGCATCGTGCTTCCTACTAGTCCTGGGCAAACCCATCAGAAAATCCATAGTTACCCTCTGCCACTTCCATTCCGAGATGGATAATGGCCTCAACTTGCCTGAAGGTGCCTGGTGTTCAGCCTTGACTTGCTGACACACTAGACACTTACTCATAAAGTCTGCTACATCCCTCTTCATGCCTTTCCACCAAAAATGCTCTCTCAAATCCTTGTACATCCTAGTGCTACCTGGATGCATGGCATAAGGCGTATTGTGTGCCTCATCCAAAATCTCATCCTTTACCTCCTGCACATCTGGGATACACAGCCTGTTCCCCACTGTCATAAGCCCATCATCCCTCACTACTACTTCAAAAATCTTACCATTCTGAATTTCCTTTCTGAGCTTGCTCAAATTTGCATCTTGAGCCTACAACTCCCTAACTTTCTCCCTAAGTATCGGTCTCACTCGGAAGTTAGCTAGAAGACAATCCGACTCCTCCTGTTTCAAGCTTATCTTGAGCTTGGCCATCTCTTCCAATAAAGGAAGATAAACAGTCCGAACATGAGCAATTGAAGACTTCCTACTCAAAGCATCCGTCACTACATTGGCCTTACCCGGATGATGCTCTATCTGCAAATCATAATCCTTAAGCAACTCGATCCATCGTCGCTGTCTCAAATTCAGTTCCTTCTGGCTCAACAAGTACTTAAGACTCTTATGATCGATAAAGATCCTCGTCTGAATGCCATACAGATAATGCCTCCAAATTTTCAAGGCAAATATCACTGTTGCCAACTCCCAATCATGCGTCGGATAGTTCAACTCATAAGGCTTCAATTGCCTTGAAGCATAAGCAATCACCCTGTTTCCGTGCATCAAAACACAACCAAGACCCTTCCTCGAAGCATCACTATACACGGTATAACCCTCATCTCTGGAAGGCAAAATCAGAATCGGAGCACTTGTCAATCTATACTTGAGCTTCTCAAAGCTCTTCTGGCATTCATCACTCCAGATAAACTTCTGATTCTTCCTTAACAACTTAGTCATCGGAGCAGCTATCATGGAGAATCCCTCCACAAATCTCCTATAGTAACCTACCAAACCCAGAAAACTTCTCACCTCTGCTACATTCTTCGGGGCTTCCCAATTCACCACAGCTTCTATTTTCTTTGGATCCACATGCACTCCTTGCTCTGAGATCACATGTCCGAGAAATGCAACTTCCCTCAGCCAAAATTTGCATTTATCAAATTCGGCATACAACTCATTTCTCCTCAATGTCTCCAAAGCAATCCTCAAATGCTCTTCATGCTGCTTATCACTCTTGGAATAAACCAATATATCATCGATAAAGACAATGATAAACTGGTCCAAGAAAGGCTTAAAGACCCGATTCATCAAATCCATAAAAGCTACAGGTGCATTCATCAATCCTAAAGGCATAACCAAAAACTCAAAATGCCCATACCGTGTCCTGAAAGCAGTCTTTGACACATCAGACTCCTTAATCCTCAACTGATGGTAACCCGATCTTAAGTCTATCTTGGAGAAGACTTTCACTCCTTGCAATTGATCAAACAAATCATCAATGCAAGGAAGAGGATATCGGTTCTTCACCGTAACCTGATTCAGCTTCCGATAGTCTACATACATCCTCAACGATCCATCTTTCTTCTTCATAAAAAGAACCGGAGCGCCCCAAGGTGAAGAGCTCGGCCGAATATAACCTTTCTCCAACAACTCCTCCAACTGCTCCCTAAGTTCTTTCAATTCCGCCGGAGCCATCCGGTAAGGCAGAATTGAAATCGACGCCGTACCTCAAAAGAGCTCAATGGGAAACTCAATTTTCCTAGCTGGCGGTAGTCCTGGCAATTCCTCGGGAAAAACATGAGAATTCCCTGACTACTGGAATATCCTACAGCTTCCCTCTATCTGCCCTGGTGTCTACTACATAAGCCAAAAATGCCTCACACCCTTTCCTCATCATCTTCTCTGCTATCAAAGCTGAAACAATTCTGGGCGGACTTGCTTTTCTGTCCCCTACAAACACCACTCTCCTGTCGTTATCCAATTCAAATTCCACCTTCTTCTGTTTACAATCCAAACAGGCATTGTACTTCTCTAACGTATCCATGCCCAAAATTACATCCAATCCTCCCATCTTCAGTGGCATCAAGTCTACCACTAGAAGTTCTCCACCAACACATATGTCACAACCTCTAAACACTTGACTAACAATAATATATTGACCGATTGGAGTACTCACCATTAGCAGAGTATCCAAAGGGCTCACATTTCTATCACACACAGGTTTACTCTAAGAAACAAACGAATGAGTAGAACCCGGATCAACTAAGGCAAGCACATCATCAGAAAATAACTTAACCGTACCAGTCACAACATCTAGAGCGGTCTTTGCATCCTCCCGAGTCATTGCAAACACCCTAGCTCGTGCCTGCCCCCTGGGTCTCCCCGAAATGTTCACCCTCTTGCCAGCATCGAATCGCCCACTTCGCATTGCGATCCTCATCCCACGCTTTGTTCTCCTAGAGGCTTGCATCTGACTTCTCTCTTATCGTGGAGGCTGAGGACACTCTCTAGCAATGTGCCCCTTCTCCCCACAGTTAAAGCAAGCTCCTGTCAATCTGTAGCACTCTCCTCTATGGGGTCTCCCGCAGTGCTCACACTTCGGAATGAATGGTGTTAGACCCCGATCCCTTTTTTTCCCTATTAAATAGGTTTGCAATTTAAATTGTCTTTTGGTTAGTATGAAATTAGGGTTTTATTAGATTTCCTAGTGGTTAAAATAATTTGGGATTTTAGTGCAATATATTATTAATTGAAGGAATTTAGTTAAATTAGAATTTTAATTTTGGTGTTAGTTTTTAAAAGAATAAGAAAATGGTAAATGAGGCCATAAAATAGTGTTAGGATAAATTAGGAAGTGTTTATAAGGTTTTGAGGCTTGAGGTTACTTAAGTGGGTTTTTAGCCCTTTGGCATGTCATTTAAATGATGGGGAAAGCAAACAAGTGGGCTAGGGCTTTAAAGGAGAAGTAAATGAAAAAGAAAGGAAGCAAGTGGGCTTTTAAGTGGAAGCCCACGAAATTATTAAATGGAAGGAGGGAAAATGAAAATTTTGGGAAAGTTTAAGTTAGAAGGAGGGAAAGTTGGACATTTGGGTTTTTAAGAGGGAGCCCACGAAAATTTAAGTTGGAAGGAGGGAAAATGAAAATTTGGGAAAGGTTATAAGGAGGGAAACTACTTGGGCTTGAAGACTTGGGCTTAGGGTTTAAGTTAAAGAGTTAGGTTAATGAAGAGTTAGGGTTTAAGTTAAGGAAGCTTAGGAATTAGAAGTAACCAACGAAAATTTAAAGAAGAAAGGAAGTGATGTCGTTTTTGGCTTAGGGAATAAGAAAGGAAGAGAAGCAAAAATTAGGTCATTTCTTAGTTAGCCATCCGAAAATCACAAGAGAGGAGGAGAGTGAGAAGTTTCGAAAATTCAAAGGAGGAAGAGAGTTAGGTTTTCAAAGCTTTAGGAAGGTTGGTTCATGTGTTTTATGTAAGAAGGAAGGACAAAGAAAGAGGTTCTCCATCTTTAAAAGCAAAGAAAGATTTCGTAGGTCACTACAAGGTAAGAGAAAATTCGAATTTCTTGGTTATATTGTTAGGATTTTATCTTTCTTGTTTCATATTGGTGATTAGAAGAGTGATTAGAAGGATTTGTTGTATGAGGAGAGGAGAAAAAAATCAGATTGTGTATGGATTAGGGTTTCGAAATTTATGAATTGATTTGTTAAAGTTTTGTTTTTCATGTTTTAAATGGATGATTGGAAGAGGTTTTAGAGAAAGAATGAGAAAGGAAAGAGTTTCCTATCATTAGAAACTAGTAGGGTGATGTCGTGGGTGTCCTAGGGGAAGAAGCAGTTGAAATTTCATGGCTTTATTGTTAGGGTTTGTCTAATGGTAGTTTGAAGAGTGTGTTGTGAAGGAAAAATGAAAGAAGAAAAATTAGGGAAGCTTAGGGAAAAAAATCAGCATGCATGGATGGCTTTAGGGTTGAGAATTTTCGAAAATAATGGAATCAATTGAGAGAGGTTTTAGTTAATATAGCATAGGAAAGGTATAGGAAAGGTGTAGGTACGGTTCGGTAGGTTTAAATTCAAGTTTCGGCTTTTTTTTTTTAAATTCCAGCATTGTGCTTTGTGATTAATTAGACTTGTTATGCTTTGATTAAGGTCAATTAAGGCGTTTGGAGATTGAGGAGGGTCAAGATAATCAATTGGGACAAGTTAATCAATTTCCAAGCCAAAGAAGTCAAGGTGGGTAACTTTTTAATAATTGAGTAATAAGCTACTTAAATGTCTCTTGAATGGTTTCCTATGACTTTCAAATTTTGAATGCATTATTGTTTGTGATAACGTAAACATATATTATGTGCCTTCTTATGTAACTATATTGTGTAAAGATTCGTATAATTGTTTGACAAGTAACAAAGTTTCGAATATGAGATTTTGGTGATTATGTGAAAGTGACTAGTTGTAATGGCCATTTGTTGCAAATCCTTATGAATATTGTAATGTTTGGAAACTTGATTTAAAATGAGGAGAATGTGAGTATGTGATTTTGGATGAATGCCTAAAGTGAAATTGCATGATTTCTTGAGTTTGTAGTGATCCCCTCCGTTAGCAAGTGCGCACTTGTCTATTAGGCTTCTCCCGCCTGCCCACTAGTGGCATAGGAGTTCCAAAATCGGACTCCCCTCTGTTCATGGCTACACATGGTCGGTTGTCGGACATGTGTAGTACGTCCTGTTAGGATCACTCAAACCATCTGATATGTGATTTTGTGTTATTATATGACATTCGTTGATTTTGTTGTAAATGTTTTATTGTATTAGAAATTGAAGTTGTTGAATATTGACTTAACATTTAATTGTTGATGCATGCTTTAGCTTATGCTTGGCTATTAAACTGTTACCCACGAAGCCGTCGTGCTCAACCCCTTCCTTCCTCCACAGGTATTGAACAAGAAACTGGGTCGTCGCATCGGGAATAAGGCATTACTCCGATGCTTTTGTTTTTGAAGTCATACTTTTGAAAACAATGCTTTGGCTAGCATTTTATTGGCTTTTGTAAACTTTCTTTGGAATTTTTGTATCCGGGCTAAAATGCTCTTTAAAGCATTGTATTTGCTTATTTCATGTAAATATTAAGGTTTTGAAGTTTCCATTGTATACTGCATATGTTTAACCATGTATGGTTGTATGTTTGTAAAAGCAAGCATGAGCTTGTAGTTTCTTTATGATTTGGAAATGGGTTGATGTTTAGGAGTTAGGTTAGATATCTAAGATTGTGTTGTTGCCATTTAGATATCTAAGATTGTGTTGTTGCCATTTGGAATTGATGTGGTTTGGTTGTTGTATATGTGTGAGAATTTGGGAGATTGAAGTGTTTTTGTGTAGGTGGAAGTTAGGTTGGAAAATTTTAAAATTTTGGCTAGAGCATTTTTAGGGGAGGTGTTGTCCATTTTTTTAAAAAATGGGCAGCCACCTTGTTTGACTTTTAGAGCATGTTAGAGTCTAAATTTGAGTGAGAGCTATTTCTTAAAGATTGTAGAACTTATCAAGATCTTTAAAACGGTATAAAATGGGTTAATTTTCGACTTAAGATGAAAAAGTTATAGGCATTTGAAAATTTCTTGTTACTATTCATTTGGTAATTTTCACTATTCATATAGTAATTAGCTAAACAACAACTTTAAACAAGTTTCTACTTCTTTTGATGATCGTTATGCCTTTTGTTTTCTTCATGAAAGTTGTAAAACATCTTTTAATCTTTCCAAAGGTAAAATAGGACATTTTTCGCTTTTGATATCAAAAGATATGAATTTTCAAACTTTTGGCATGGTGTAGGCGAAATTGAGTTGGGCTAAAATGTGAAAACCATTTATGACCTTCTTAACGGATGTATGCATTAAATCCTTCTAACATTTTCTATCCCTTTTTGGTTAAATGAGAGTGTCGGGTCTTCGTTGGACTTAATGGCCGATGTGTGTCGGTTTTGTGCAAAATTGCATTTTTGTGAGATATAAAGATCCGATTGAGGCGTTTTCTGTTTTCATTTGACCTCGAGGCATGGAATTTCGGATTAGCTTAGGCATAGGAGTAGTTATGGGCCCTAAGCAGATCAAATTTTACTGGAGGATAATTAGGATAAATTTATCAAGGTTTATTCGGATAACGTGAACTTAAGTCCGATTTGAGGTTTAATTAGTGGTGAGGAATCGCTCCTTCGAGAGATGCGCGTCCAGATGTCACGCAGGACGTCGGACACGTGTCGCACCAGGGAGGGGTTCCAACAAATGACCTATCCCCATCTCCCCTTCTACTGCCGCCCACCGTTGAGTCTTGGTGAGACACAGTAGAAGTCCTCATAGGCCTAGGTCGGCTCGCACCACTTCTCCTCTCCTCTGACTGAATAGGGAAACTCCTAGCACTCCTGTCAGGCATAGGAGTACTAGTACTACCTCCCCTCTTAAACTGTTCTCTCCCTTTTCTCTTCTTGTTCACAGCACTCTTGATGTTCTCTATGTTCTCAACCCTCAAAGCTGCCTCAACCAGCTGCTGAAAATCACAAAATTTCTGCACTATCACTTTCTCCCTGATGGCCAAGTGCAGTCCCGACTCAAACCGGCGACATCTAGCAGCCTCACTCAGCATCAGATCTGAAGCATACCTCGCCAACTGAGTGAACTGATGTTCATACTCACTGACTGTCATCTCCCTCTGGGTAAGATTGAGGAACTCCCTTTGCTTCTGTTGAATCTACACCTCAGATAGATATTTCTTCCTGAAAGCAGAAAGGAAGTCCTGCCATACCAACCCTACTGGTCTCATCTGACTCCCTGGCACAGTCTCCCACCAATGCAGAGCATCTCCCTGAAGCAAGCTCGCAGCATAAATAACCCGCTCATCATCCTCACATTCCATCTGATCTAGCACTCTCTCGGTCTTTCTCAGCCAAGTTTTAGCTTCCTCAGGATCAATGGTCCCGTAGAAGTCCACTGCTCCATACTTCCTCAATTTGTTGAACCGTCTGCCCTTATTGGCTGGGGCTAAAGCAGAAGGCTGTGGCATCTGACCCATAGCCTGAACAAACGCCTGGGTGAATGCCTGGAACAACCTCGGATCTAGCAGAGGCACTTGCTCCTGCATAACTGGCGACTCTTGAGTCTACAATGGCATGGACTCACTACCTATCCCTACAGAAGCCTCAGCATGCCCTGGGGCTATAGACTCATTAATCCTCTCCTCTCTGGTCGGAGAGTCAGGTGCAACAAATCCTTGCAGAACTCCTCGTGTCATTCTACAAGGTGGAATCATACTCCTTCAAAGGTAAACACTAAAGATTAGCTACATGTAAATCTGAAGTCCGATATGTATGCATGATATGCATGTCACTTAATCAATGCAACAAATAATCATATAGCAAACAATTCTTCCTACCATGCATTCTAAGCCAAGGACACTAAACCTAGACACTCTGATACCAAACATGTTGGGCCCGAGTCTCAGATCCCTATTCACGAGGCAGCCCCTCGGGCTGTGCCAGCGGTGAGCTCCTAAACATACAGACCCTATCCCAACATCCATACATAATTCAATTCACACATGCATTTTCGCACACATTATAACATACACGCAGTCATTGAAGCTATGAATTAAACATCCCATAAATCAAGGGGCTTCACGCCATTATAATCCGAAGGAAATTCAAACAAGCATTCTCAAAATAGCATAATACAGAATAAAGTTTAAATCCAAAATACATGAAAATGCTCCATGATGATATTCTCGAAGGGCCAACCAAAATACTAACTTAATACAAAGCTCCTAACTAGCTTGAAGTTTTCGATGCCTTGCAAGATCAATGATCATCTTGAGTTGCACCTGAGGAGTGGGAGATAATGGGGTGAGCTGCGAAGCTCAGTGGCATATACATTTATAGCCAATGGCAACGAGCCACACATTCAAGCATATATATATATATTCAAGTATAGCAAGTCAACACTTAGCAATTGATACACATTCATATAGCCATCAAAAGAATATGTTATGCAATCTTGCTTCACAACATAATGAAGTGAATCACACGTTAATACAATACTTAGAAAATGATATAAGAATGCACGAGAAGGGGGGGTTGAATTGTGTATTCCCCTTGTTAAAAAAACTTTCAAAACTGTTTGTTAGAAGTAAAATTCTTTACAGAACTTCCTATAGATTCTAATTAATCAAAACTTTTGAAGAACCTTGTTTACGAGTAAAGTACTAATAAAACTTGAATCTAAAATATAGAGATATAGAGTGAGAGTAGTTGACACAGAGATTTATCCTGGTTCACCCCAAACCGTGGGCTATGTCCAGTCCTCAGAGTTACTTCTGAGATTTCACTATCTCTTCAATTTTACAAGTATTCTTTGCAAGCCTTCTCAGGTGTCTACAATCAGTATTCTTTCACACTTAGCCTCTGTAGGCTATCTGTACTACTTTTTCTCAGAAAAGTGTTTGAACACTTGTTACAGTAAAATAGCTCTCAGCTAATTCGCACAATAAGCTCGTAGATGTAATTCAGCTAATTTTTCAACTCGACTAGCTTTGCTAACTTTTTCTCACTTTATTTAACTTTTTCTAACTTTTTCTAACTTTGCAATCTTCAACTTCGACTTGTTTTTATACCCTTCGTCTCCAACTGCTTCTTGATTCTTGTTTCTTGAATCTTTAAAGAAACGGTTATTCAGTTGAGTTCTGTAACTAACTCAAACTGACTCCTTCGTCTTTTTTTGAATTCTCCGTCTTCATTTCTTCATCTGTATTTTATCGTTTATGTTTATGCGTCTGCGTCTGTTTTTACTATTTCGCGTCTTCGTCTGCTTTACTATTCGCATCTGCGTCTGCATGACTTCGTTTGTATGTCTGTGACTTCGTCTGTCTGACTTCGTCTGTATGTATGTGACTTCATCTGTATGTCTGTGACTTCGTCTATTTTGTTTTTCTTTTTATTGATTCTCTTTTTGTTATGCATCAAAATCATATCTAAGTAAAGTCATTTGGACTTAACAATCTCCCCCTTTTTGATGATAACAAATTATATACAAAAGAAAACAAAAAACAATGTTTTAAAAAGAACACAAAAAACTTATCTTCAGAACTTCTTCATTGACTTCTTCCTTTCTTTGTCTACTTCAGTTACACCTTCTTTTTTGATCATCCTCTTCTCTTCTGCTCATTCTCTTTTCCCTTGTTCATTCTCTTCTTTTCTGCTCTTCTCCCCCTATTTGTCTAAATAAAAAATGATTAACGATGATGGCTCTTAGCGCTCGTCATCATCTTCTTCAGATCATTCATCGCCTCTTTGATCTCGCTGACTTCTCCGTAAATCTTCCGAGTTCATCCGTGAGTCAATCGATGAGGAGGCTTGATCAACATTTGCTGAGGGAGGAGTGAACGGTATAGTCGTAGTATAAGCATCAGAGGTCGAAATGTATTCATCATTGATCTCAATTGTTGGTGGACAAATAAATGTATCAGCTTCAGGAAGATCTAAGTCAAATGGAGCAGGCAGCATCAGCAACTGTCTTCCTTGTAGGGGTAATGCTTATGCTTGAATAGACAGTGTATTAGACAAAGGTCTAATACACAGAGCTGTCTGAACAAGGAACTCAATAAACGTCCCTGTTATTACTCTTCCTCCCACTGGGCAGTCTTCTTGCTTGTTGCTTGTCAGTATAACTGCAACTCGCTTCATCTTTATTCTGTGTAGAAGCGCATGCTTCATCAATTCTACGCACTTCTTCTTCTATTTGATCTGCAGACAGATCATCACAAACTTCTTCAGGAAATAGCTTCGACTTCCCTTTAGTCAGATCCAAAGGATATCTTGGTTGAATGTCTGGAGCAACCTTTATTTTGGTCTCCTCTGTGATCGAAAAAATAGTACAAGGCTTACAGGGAATTTTTGTAGGGTATGGCTTGGTAGCAGCATCCCTCAAAGCATCATAGAAAATCTTTTCATCTTCTTTCAGTAAGTCCCATGAGTCACTATTTATCGACATAGGTTGTATGACAGGCACTTTCTTCTTTACTGGTTGACTATAGATTGCAATAGCAGTTTTTCTTATAGTAACAACTTCAACCATTATGATCTTCAGCTTATGTTTTCTCAAAAACTTATGATAGTTGAATACCATCAGACAAGGTTCATCATTATCCGAGTCTGATTCTGCTATTGCCTCTGGTTGTGCTTCAATAGGATTCTCCTGAACCGGGCTTTGCTTCACTGGTTCCTCCTGTTGAGCAACGAGGATTTCTTGAACTGTGCTCTGCTCAGTTTCTTTTTCTTTTTGAGCAGTTTCAAAGGTTTCTTTCTTTCGACTAACTTCCCCAGCAGTTGTGACAGTTTTCTTCTGACTAACCTTCTTAGTCTTTTCTTCTGCTTCAGTCAGTCTTGAAGATTTCTGCCCTTGAGATTTTTCTCTCTCAGATTCTAATTTTCTCTTCTTCTCAGTCTCTTTGGCTTTTCTGGCTGTATCCTCTATCAGAATAGAGACTAAGGATCTTGTTGCTTTAGGTGCACGAGATTGAGAGGATTGTTCCTGACTCTGTTCTCTAGCAATCTTTTCTTCTTGTTGCCTTTGAGTTCGAATCCTCGGTGATCTCTTCGCCTTCTTCGTAACTTCACTTAAAAGACTTTCTCCTTGTCTTTTTGGCGCACCTTCTTCTGTCCTCCGAGGTTGACTTACTTCGATTTTAAGACTCACCTGTTTTATCAGCGGTCTTACGGTTGTTCTTCTGATTTCATCCGCAGGTGATCTCATTCTTTGTTGAGATCGAGAACTTGAAGCAGGAGTCTTCTTCGAAACACGCTCCCCCTCAGCTCTTGTTCTCCTTGAAGAGTCGGCTTCTTCTTTAATCACTGTCCTTAGACCCATTCGTCGTATTGTGATTGAATCAATCTTACTTTTCACTGGTACAATCCTTCTATTTCCTTTGTGTAGATGGATTCCGGATTCCTTAAAAATCCTTGTAAGAAGCATACCGTAAGGATAGCTATTTGTATCCTTCATCCCCTTAATCATGTAGTGAAAGATTAAGAAGGGTAAATCAATGGGGTTGCGATTCAGTAGGTAAAGCAAGCATTGTTCATCCAGGGTAGTCACCAAATGTCTTGAACCTGCTCTGGGTAAAATGCAATTAAACAAAATCGCATGAAGAACCCTAGCCTTTGGAACCAAACTAGAGGTCTTCCTCTCCTATGGGTCATTGGCTCCATATAATTGTCTTCTGACATCTTCTTCTCTCATACCAACCTGGGACATCCAACTGACCTTGGTAGACAGAGTCTCACCAACTAATGGACAATCAGTCACCTTCCTTATCAGCTCCTTAGTCATGACAACAGATATACCGTCTACTGAAGATACGATAGTGTTGTCTACAAGTTGAGCGTTCTTCCAGAACTCGAATACCTCATTGGTATACACTGGTTCTCGTACCTGTAAGAAATTTCTCCAACCAGCTCTTTCAATCTCTGGTTCTATGTCCATTCCATCATTCCTCAATGACTCGAAATCCACATGCCTTCCGAATATCATAGCTGCCTCCATTGTCTCAGAATGAAAACTTTTTATGGAAAGCTCTTCGTCTAGGGTAGGATGATTGGGAGAAATTTTTGAAAGCAAGATGAACCGACTAGAGATGAAAGTAACCGCAATGATTTCAGCTTTAGGCTACTTGTAGGAGTATAGTCCGGTGTATTCTAGAATCATTAAGATCCTTAAGATTATCATATTTTTCCCTCCAAAAACTCCTTGTGAGAGAAGTTACCAGCTGTACCTCACTATTTCTAACGCCGTTAATTTTGGCATTGCTTTAGCCTGACTGTTCGCTTACCATAACCATGTTAAGGTTGCGTTTGATCTTCTGGAACCGTTCTTTACCCAGTGGTTTGGTGAAGATGTTTGCCCACTGATGCTCTGTTTCGATGAACTGTAGACGCACCACCTTCCTCTGAACATAGTCTCTCAGGAAGTGATGTCTAACTTCGATGTGCTTCACTCTAGAATGCTGAATTGGATTCTTTGACAGTTTGATTGTACTTGTGTTGTCGCAGTAGATTGGAATCTCCTCTTCTTGAACTGAATAGTCTTCAAGTTGATATTTGATCCGTAACGTCTGTGAACAACAACTTGCGGCAGACATATACTCTACTTCGGCAGTTGATAGAGCGATTGAGCTTTGTCTCTTGCTTGACCAGGAAACTAGGTTTGCGCCAAGAAAGTAACATCCTCCACTTGTGCTCTTTCTTTCGATTCTATCTCCAGCATAGTCTGCATCGCAATATCTAATTAACCTGAAATCTTTACCTTTCTCAAAAATTAAGCAAAGATCAGTAGTACCTGCGAGATATCTCATAATTCTTTTAACAACAATAGAATGAGACTCTCTAGGATCGGCCTGAAATCTTGCACACAAGCATACACCGAACAAAATATCGTGTCTACTTGTCAGAAGATACAATAAAGAACCGATCATCCCTCTATATAGGGTTTGATCCACCTTCTTACCAAGTTCATCTTTGGACAAAAGGTTTGAAGGGTCCATCGGAGTCGTCATAGGCTTCACATTATTCATATCAAATTTGGACAACAGTTCTTTCACATACTTTTGTTGATGAATCAAAATTTTCTCTTCGGTTTGCTTAACTTGCAACCCAAGAAAAAACTTTAATTCACACATCATGCTCATTTCAAACTCTTTCTTCATTAGACTCTCAAACTTCATGCATAACTTGTTTGAAGTAGCACCAAAAATGATATCATCAACGTAAATTTGAACTAAAATAAAATCGTTCTGAAAATTTTTCTTAAAGAGCGTCTTATCGACTTGACCTCTACTGAAACTATTTTCTAAAAGGAAAGTACTCAGACGATCATACCAAGCTCTAGGAGCTTGTTTCAGGCCGTATAAGGCTTTATGAAGTCTATAGACATGGTCTGGATTTTTAACATCCTCGAAACCAGGTGGTTGCTTAACATACACCTCTTTGTCCATAAAACCATTCAGAAAGGCACTCTTCATATCCATCTGAAACAGTTTTATATCATGACAGACCGCATATGTCAGCAATATCCTAATGGCTTCAAGTCTTGCTACTGGAGCATATGTCTCATTGTAGTCTATTCCTTCTTGTTGATTGTAGCCTCGTGTTACTAATCTGGCCTTATTTCGACTTACTCTTCCTGATTCGGCTAACTTATTCTTAAAAACCCATCTAGTTCCTATAATGGATTTCTTAGGGGGTTTCGAAACTAAGGACCAGACATTATTCCTAGTAAATTGATTCAGCTCCTCTTGCGTGGCTAACACCCAAGCTTCGTCTTGAAGAGCTTCTTTAACCTTCTTAGGTTCTATTTCAGAGATAAAAGCCACATTAGCTTCTCTTCTGAATCTGGACCTTGTTCTAACTCCTTCTGAGGTCTCTCCGATAATCAACTCTTCTATATGAGAACTTTTATATTTCCAGTATCTTTTCAGTCTGATAGTTTTTGGAATATCTTCAACTTTGTCTACATGAGTTCCTGATGATGGAGTTTCTGTTCTATCATCTAAGTTCTTTGAAGGACCTTCACTCTCCATGTCATCTTCCTTATGGGGTTGGGAACTGTCATTAAACTTGACATGGATGGTCTCCTCAACTGTCTTTGAAGTAAGGTTGTACACCCGAAATGCCTTAGACGAAGATGAGTAGCCTAGAAAGATTCCTGGATAGGTCTTTGAATCGAATTTATCCAACAGCTCTTTTCTATTCATAATAGAGCATTTGCACCCAAATGGATGAAAGTAAGATATATTTGGTCTTCTTCCATTCCATAACTCATAAGGAGTCTTCTTCAACATTGGTCACCACAGAATTCTATTCTGCTGTATTCACAGCTTCTGCCTAGAAGTACTTAGGAAGATTCATCTCATACAGCATGGACCTAGCCATCTCTTGAATCGTCCTGTTCTTCCTTTCAACAACTCCATTCTGTTGAGGAGTCCTAGGAGCAGAGAAATTGTGGGAAATTCCATTCTCCTCACAAAATAATCTATACTTCTCATTCTCAAACTCTCCACCATGGTCACTCCTGATACTGGCTATAGACATTCCTTTTTCATTCTGTAATTTTCTGGATAAAGTCGAAAAGCACTTCAAAGATTCATCTTTGTGTGATAAAAACAATATCCAACAAAATCGAGTAAAGTCATCAACAATAACAAGTCCATATTTCTTTCTGCCAAGACTTATTGTCCTTGTTGGACCAAATAAATCCATATGTAATAACTCTAAAGGTCTAGATGATGTTACAAAAATTTTAGAAGAAAAAGAAGTTTTAACTTGTTTTCCTTTCAAAAAGTTTTCACAGAAAAACTCTTTGTCAAAACTTATTTTTGGTAATCCTCTCACCAAATCATGTTTTGCCAATTTTGAAATATGTTTAAAAGAGACATGACCTAACATTTTATGCCAGATTAGTCTTTCTTCTTCGGAAGATAGAAAACATGAAATATTTTGACTTTGAAAATCTTCTAAATCAATTTTGTAAAGATTGTTTCTTCTCTTGGAAGAGAAAAGTATAGACCCATCTTTGTTTCTGACTTTGCAAAGATTTTGATTAAATGTGACTGTGAAACCAGAATAACACAATTGACTGACGCTAATGGCAAAGATTCTGGACACTACAAGTCCCACGTTGCCATCATGCTTTTCTTGCCTTCTCTACTCTTCTTTGGTTTCTTCTTTAGAGTCGGACATTCGGACTTGTAGTGTCCAGGTTGATTGCACTCGTACCAAATGACAGATGACTTTTCTGGTTTGGCTTCATCTTTGCCATTCTTCTTGAAAGTTTGATTCCCTTTGGACTTCTTCTTCCACATGCGTCTTATCTTTCTGGAGATGAAAGATAATTCATCATCTTCATCACTTGACTCTGGTTCTGATTGGTTGGAGTTGTCATCCTTTGATTCTTCAATCTTTAATGCTTTTGATGACTTCCTCCTTCTTTGAGTCTTGCGATTCTTATGTCCGGCCTTCAGTGCTATTGACTTGCCCCGTTTGGGCTTGTCTTTAGCATCAAGTTCAACTTTATGAATCTTCAAGGATCCAAGCAACTCGTCAAGCTTTAACACGCTCAAGTCTTTGGCTTCTTGCACTGCAATAACTTTAGGTCTCCATCTCTTCGGAAGACTTCTTAGGATCTTTCGAACATGATCTTGATTGTTGTACGTTCTTCCAAGAGCTTTCAATCCGTTGACAATTGTTTGAAATCTTCCAAACATTTGATCAATAGACTCTTCATCTTTCATCCTGAAAAGTTCATACTGGTGCACAAGAATACTTATCTTGGATTCTTTAACTTGGCTTGTGCCTTCGTGAGCAATGGACAATGTGTCCCACATCTCCTTTGTGGTATCGCATCCGTGGACTTTGTCATACTCGCTCCTGCTTAGGGCACACGTTAAGAAGAACTTCACCTTTGAGTTTAGTTGTATTCTCGCCTTTAGTCAGCCGTCCATCTGACTCTTAGAATGGAATTGCCATCTTCATCTACTGGTGTATAAGGTCCGTTCTCTATTATGTCCCAAAGGTCGACATAAGTAGATTCTATGAATAGCCGCATCCTATCTTTCCAGTAATGATAATCCCCTCTGTTGAATGCGGAAGGTCTAGTGACTGAGGCTCCTTCTGCGATGTATACATGTGATTACGCCATTATCTTTGATCCACACTTTGCTATAGTGATTCTTGGATACCAGGCTCTGATACCAATTGAAGTGAATCACACGTTAATACAATACTTAGAAAACGATATAAGAATGCACGAGAAGGGGGGTTGAATTGTGTATTCCCCTTATTAAAAAAACTTTCAAAACTGTTTGTTAGAAATAAAATTCTTTACAGAACTTCCTATAGATTCTAACTAATCAAAAATTTTGAAGAACCTTGTTTACGAGTAAAGTACTGATAAAACTTGAATCTAAAATATAGAGATATAGAGTGAGAGTAGTTGACACAGAGATTTATCCTGGTTCACCCCAAACCGTGGGCTACATCCAGTCCTCAGAGTTACTTCTGAGATTTCACTATCTCTTCAATTTTACAAGTATTCTTTGCGAGCCTCTTTAGGTCTCTACAATCAGTATTCTTTCACACTTAGCCTCTGCAGGCTATTTGTACTACTTTTTCTCAGAAAAGTGTTTGAACACTTGTTACAGTAAAATAGCTCTCAGCTAATTCGCACAATAAGCTCGTAGATTTAATTCAGCTAATTTTTCAACTCGACTAGCTTTGCTAACTTATTCTCACTTTATCTAACTTTTTCTAACTTTTTCTAACTTTGCAATCTTCGACTTCGACTTGTTTTTATAGCCTTCATCTCCAACTGCTTCTTGATTCTTGTATCTTGAATCTTTAAAGAAACGGTTATTCAGTTGAGTTTTGTAACTAACTCGAACTGACTCCTTCGTCTTCTTTTTGAATTTCGCATCTTCTTTTCTTCGTCTGTATTTTATCGTCTGTGTTTCCGCGTCTGCGTCTGCTTTTACTATTTCGCGTCTTCATCTGCTTTACTATTTGCAACTACGTCTGCATCTGCTTTGCTTAGCGTCTGCATCTACTTTTACTATTTCGCGTCTTCGTCTGTTTTACTATTCGCATCTGCGTCTGCATGACTTCATCTGTATGTCTGTGACTTCGTCTGTCCGACTTCGTCTATATGTCTATGACTTCGTCTGTCTGACTTCGTCTGTATGTTTGTGACTTCGTTTGTTTTGTTTTTCTTGTTATTGATTCTTTTTTTGTTATACATCAAAATCATATCTAAGTAAAGTCATTTGGACTTAACACATAACAATTATTATGCAATATTTCTAACAAATCAATTATGCAATGCACGACAAATGGCTCGAGAGTTCTGTAAAATGATCCAGATAAACCGAAGTTTATTCCGTAAGCAAAACGAGTCCGATTTCTCAAGGATCTCGTGGCCACAAGCGGGCAGTCGGGAGAAGGCTATACGTCGACGTGCATGTGACTATCCATCCGTTACTCTCTTACCCAAACAAAGAACATAACAATTCGTTTCATGCTCAAAGCATTTTATCAAAGCTTTCATACTTTTCGTTCTTTTCATTCTTGTAAAGTGCCATAATGCCTATCAAGGCAGTACATAATCATGATTACAATGCATTTCCAATATTTCTTATAATTCAACACAAGCAGTGTCACACACATGCAAGCAAGCATACACATATTGCCCATACACACAACAACCATAAATATATTACCCACCTACTATCGCTTGAGAATCCAACTCACTGTTGTGCTTCCTTTTGCGATTGGATCAGGTCAGCTTGATTTCCTATAACAAACCAAGTTTCCATTCAAACAATATTCAAAGGAAATATTCAAAAGCTTAAAAAGTAAAAGCACTAGCGTTAAAAGTCTACATTCGACTTCCACCTAATTTCCTGAACCCTAAGAGGCATATTTCGAACTTCCCTTCTTCATAA
This sequence comes from Erythroxylum novogranatense, assembly GCA_029891385.1. NCBI lineage: Eukaryota > Viridiplantae > Streptophyta > Magnoliopsida > Malpighiales > Erythroxylaceae > Erythroxylum > Erythroxylum novogranatense. The sequence goes on from CM057230.1 coordinate 87,667,689, forward strand.
AACTTGTAGCCCTTTATCTCTAGATCACAACGAGTCTAAAATCACCTCATTTGGACATCCACAGCAAAAGATATGCCCAAAAGACTAAAATTCATCGCTGCTGAACCCGATTTTCTAGCATTTTCACACTTCAATCCTTCCCCAAACACAAATGCAACACACCTAAACCTTGATTCAAGTCTCATACTACATTTCTAACTCAATCGAACCCTAAAATCAGTCACAAACTCCTCAACCCAAGAATTTCACTTAGGTTTTTTTGAAAAACCTTAAACTACCGATTCTCACACATTCAACCTATCTTTAGGTTTAATCTCACTACAACAAGATTACAAGAGGCTAAACTTACCTGAAAATAGCTCCATTCTGTCGAAAAACTCAACAATCACAAAGCCCTATTTCTCTTCTCTTCTTCTTCACCCACGACACCCTCCTTCCCTTTTTTCTTCTTTTTCTTTCTTTCTTTTCTTTCTCTTCTAATTCTTTCACTTATATCTAAAGGAGATGGGTAAAGACCATTTTACCCGTCCTTCAAAGCCTTAACTTAATTCAACCTATGCAATCTTCCCAAAATACCCTCATACACTCTTACCCTTTCAAACCACATTTAACTCAAATAAATTTCAATTATCCCCTAACACTTCCAATTAAATCCAATCAAACCATAAATCACACAATTAACACAATTCATGCTTAATGACATCATAAAGAAAAATTCGGGGTCCAACAACTCATGAACTACATTAAGCACAATATCTAATAATAAGAGATAAACAGTATAACAAAAATCATGAATTGTCACCAAATGATATAGGAAACTTGGGCTTAATCAACGTTGTAGCAAGCTGTGGCAATAGCTTCTGCCCAAAAATCAAGTGTCAATCCTATATTAGAGATCATACATTGAGCCCTTTCCAAAAGAGTCTGGTTTATGTGCTCAACAACTCCATTTGGTTATGAAGTCATTCTGACAGTGTGATGTCAAGCAATTCCTTCATTCTTGCAAAATTTATTGAATTCACCTCTATAAAATTCCAAACCATTATCTGTCCATAGTTGTTTAACATGTTTTTCTGTCTGCTTTTCAATCAAAACTTTCCATTGCTTAAAGGTTAAGAAAACATCATTTTTATGTTTCAAGAAACCGGGCACTACCTTTAGATGGAACATGAGAGGGCCCCCAAAGATCAAAATGAATATAATTCAAGGTACCTTTAGTTTTGTGAATAGCTAGAGAATTAAAACTGACTCGTTTCTGCTTCCCAAAGATACAATGCTCACAAAAGTCCATCTTACCGGTACTTTGACCACAAAGTAGGCCTCTCTTGCTTAACAACGTTAAACCTTTCTCACTCATATGTCCCAAATGCATGTGCCACAATTTGGTAAAGTCACCATCAGTGGAGACTACCACAGCAACTGTTACTGTAGATCCTTACAAAACATACAAACTACTAGATCTGCAAGCTTTCATCAATACAAGAGCACCTTTACAAATTTTCAAAACACCACCTTCAGTTGAGAACTTGCACCCTTGAGAATCGAGAGTGCCCAAAGAGATGAGATTTTTTTTTCAAATCAGGAACGTGTGTAATGTCACCGAGTGTTCTAATGATATCATCATACATTTTGATCCGGACTATACCTTTATTAAAAACTTTACAGGCAACATTATTACCCATTAAAACAATTCCACCATTCAATAACTCATAAGTGAAAAAACACTCCCTGACAGGACTCATTTGGAAAGAACAACCTGAATCTATGTTGGGTCCGTGTTTTGTGTACCGGAGCGAACTAGGCCTAGCGTACCCCAAGTTGACACGCGACCACAACCTTCAAAGGTATTGTCCTCTTTGGTACTCGAACTCGAGACCTTAAGGTTTTGTTGCATTTAAATGCACACCTGTTACCATTGAGCTAACTTAGCTCAATGGTAAGAGGCGTGCAGTTAGATGCAACAAAACCTTGAGGTCTCGAGTTCGAGGACCAAAGAGGACAATACCGATTAAGGTTATAGTTGCATCCAAACTTGAGGTATGCGGGGTCGAGTTCGACCCAGTATGCAAAACACGGACCCAACATTGTTGGCCCCCAAATTTTTCTTGTTAAATTGACCATGATCTAAATGAATTATGAGGTTTGATGGATAAAATTTTGGATCTACTTGTTATGTAAATGTTAGTAGAATTTATTCTATGGTTTGGTTGTATTAAAAGTGATAAGAATGCATAAGGGCATTTTGGGCATGGCACTTAAGATTTTAAGACTTAAGGCTTTAGTGAAAGGGAAAGATGGACATTTCACAATTATTAAGGGTATAAAAAGAAGGAGAATTGGTTGTTTTGTTTGGAAAATGAAGGAGAGAACCGTGGAAGAAGAAGAGAAGAAGAGGAAAATTAGGGTTTTGAAAATCTTGAAGAATTTGACAAATCTTGGAGCTAAACAAGTAAGTATAAGCATCATCCCTTCTTGATTTGTTGAATGAATTATGTTTTGTGATGGTTAGAAGTGAAAAATGGGGTTGAATGCATGAAGTGAGTTTTCGGTTGATGGTGTAACATCCCACCCTCAATTGGAAGGGTAAAATAGTAAATTTGACATAGGATGGAATAGCATTGGAGTGCATAGGACTGTTCATGCACAATAGGATTGGTCCACAGTCACATTTGTGCACATGAAATTATTGTGCATGCATACATGATATTCCCGGTTTACGTGCCTAATATAATTTTATTGGGATTAACATGGTTATTGGGTTTGAAAAATTATTTTGACTGCTCCATAGTGTGTTTTACATTTTATGGGATTTTCAGGAATTTTTCAGGAATTTTTCGGAGAAAATTCCCGGACCGGAAAAATCACCAAGTGGCGAACCGGTTGATTTTTGGTATCGAAAATTTTTATCTAATGTCACTACAATATTGGATACATTATTTTGGGATTGAAATTAGGGTCATTGGAATTGATTGAGTTAATTTTTGGACTAGGTTTAATTGAGTAAAGTATTAATATGTTGACTTTTCAACTTTGTTTTAACAAATCCTACAAAGCCACCTACCCTTTCATGAATGTACCCTCCTCCCACGGTTTTACATAAGGAAATGTTGCTTCCTATCTATTGTAACCGAAAATGTGGAGATAAGGTATAAAAATTGATGAAAACTAATTGGTTTATACATTTGACTTTTCTTTGAAAATTTGTACCAACCAAAACTTGCCAACATCTCCTTCATTTAATGCCTCCTTATCATGTTTCTTGGTATTGCCTATGCCCTCTCTCGGTGATGACTTAAAGAATGAAGGAATGAGATAAAAAGTTGCTTTAGGTCTTTGTTTTTGTAACTCATCTGAAGCCTCTCTCCAATTGGTTTTCTCTCCATCGAAATTTTTGCTTCTTTCCTCACCTTCCTCCACAAATTCAAAAGTTCTCTTACTTGTTATTAACTTATTGTCTTACCATCATGATGATGTCTTTACTTGGGAGTTAGAAGAAGTGGTTAGCAAGGGTAGTTAAGAAGGAAGTGAAGAGAAGAGAGGATTGGAAGCTAAAGAGGTAAGTTCTTTCATTAAGTTTTTAATGATGTCTTAAGTATGAATTTATGAATCATGGTAGGTAGACACATTGAATGGGAGGTTTGGAGTATTTATTATGCTTAGGGTTGCATTAAATTAATGACTATAATGGTTTGAATTAATGGGTATAAGGTTAGGTTGAATTATGAATTGAAAGTAGTATGTTAGAAGTGGTTTTAGTTTGATTAGTGATGGCATATTGATGATTGATTTTACTTGGAAAGAAAGAATTAAGTGCTGCCAATTTTTGTGTATTAGCCCTAATACATGTATAAATGGTATAAGAACTGATTTGTGTTCATTTGGATGTTTAATGATGTGTTAATGGCATTGGAAATGATAGAACTAAGGTTAACACCAAAGCTGGAAAATTAGGGTTTTCACTGATTGTACTGTTGTTAGCATAACTAATTGTGTAAGAATGAAAATGAGGTGCGGTTTGTGGCCACTTAAACTTTGGGATGTTAGCTACATATTTGTGTGAGATAGGCGTTGTCAAAATATAACTCTAAGAGGTTGAAATTTGGCTTGGAAAGTTACTGTTTTGACTTAGGTGAACAGTATCTGGATTAATAACCTGATTGTTTTGATGATTTTTCTAAATTAATTGAGAAGGAATTAGTGAAAATGGTCTTCATGAGAGTTGAAGCCTACATTGTTAGCTTTCCAATTCCACTGATTTTGCAATTTTTCGATATGTCTATTAGGAGTTATGGACTGATGATTGTTGGCTGTTTTTATGCATTGAATGAAACCTAGCTGGAATGTCAAATTTGTTGTACATTCAGGAGGAATTTTGGTAATTATTGTGCATTGAATTGGTGTTGTAAATCTAATGAAGAGTTTTAGATGACACATTCATCTTGAAAATGGTGTATGGCATATAATTTCTGGAAATCAGATGTGGGAGTTATGGATTTCCACAATTTGAACCTACATTTTAATTGCTGATTAGGTCAGAAACTTGCATAATAGATTTGACACTATTAGAGGCTGAATTGGAGTCTAGTTATTTCATAAAGAATTGAAGTTTGAGATTTTATCTTTTCAGGGATATAAAGTGATGATTTTTTTGACTTGTATACAGGGAGATATGATTGATAGAAAGTTACTGCTCAAATTGAGTGATTTCAGGGACAGCAACCTTGAGTGAATTATTTGACCTAGTTAGCAAGGGAATTGAAATTTAGGTTGTTTCATGAAAGTTGTAGATAACATTGTGATCTTGATGAGCATATTTATTGTATAATTTTTGACTGCATTGAGTGACAGATAGTGAATTTCCAATTATTGTTCTGTTTTAGGAAGTGAATGTGTGGGCAGTAGCTTACATTGGATGTTTGACACCCTTAGGGGTGAAATTGATTTTTCTGGACTAAAGGAAACTTGTAGAGGGTTTCATTATCTTTCCAATGAGATATGGTTTGCATTTTTCTGAATTATGTAGAATAAGTTATGATTTATTGAACTTCAGTTAAAGGAAAGAGAAAAAGAGTAGGAAATAAGGGCAATATATATATATATATATATATATTAATTGTTGAATTTTGGTTTCTTTCGTGAATAACTTTTCCGTCCGACATCCAATTGACCTGATTCTTGAGGCATCGGATTTGTAGAATATTGAATTTCATTTTCTGAGAGATTGGAGATTTTTGGACGGAAAATTGACGTGAGTCCGGGTAAAAGTCTGTGTAATCACTGTTTTGTTTAATCGGGAACCTATAGAGGTCCGATTTGAGCGCCGTCAGCGCTATTGGATTTCTTATTTTTGAAAAAGATTTTTTTGTGGAAAAAGATGAGATTAGGGCCGGGAATATCATGATCATGCATTGTGCACCTTCTAAGTGTTACATGTGCATTCTGAAATAGTTCTGATTGAACAATTGATAATGTTTGTATACTGTCACTGTTATAGAGTCACACTTGGAGCGTCGGTCCACCGACGTCACTGAGACGGCCAGATTTTGGCTCAGAAATACAGGTGAGTAACCTAGTTGATTTCTCAAATTCCTGAATGTCTAAATGCCCTATGTGAATTACTTGCCGAGGTGATTTACATAGATTACTGAAACATATTGGATGGAATTACATGCTTTTACTATACTGAATGGAATTACTTGCAAAGGTGAATTGTATGGTTACTGAACTGTATAGGATTAAGTTGCATGCTTTTACTGTATTGGATTGGACTACCGCATGAAACTGAAATCGCAATCTTGGGCTTTTATAGCCATATCACTATCATCTACTGGGCTTTTATAGCCATACTACTGTAAACCACTGAGTACTGCATTACATGCATAAATGCATGAACAGATAATGGACGTTGTGACCCAAGTTGCGATTATTACTGACCGAGCCTCGAGTCCGAGGGGATTTATGCCTGAATACTGTACTGACCGGGTGTAACATCCCACTCTCGAGTGACCCAAACCTGATATCATTGGTGATATCCGAATCCGTGCCCGCGAGGGTGGAGTACTACATCAGTCGGTAAAACTCAGTATCCAAATTTTTTTATAACATACATTGGCCCGGTAAAAACAACGGTAAAAACAGTAAGTAATTTAAGCCCATGTGCACAATGAACTATTTTCGGTTATTACAGACAGTCAACACTAATTACAGTCAGGCAACAATAATGTAACTGTCAATGTGTAAAACAATAACACCACAATGGGCTTAGTCTAAATACAAAACATTGTTATATAATGATTGCGGAACACAATTTGATAAGACACTAATGCAAACACGAACTGATCCCGACCACTATCCTTCACTTGCATACAGTAGACATACTCCCGCGTTGAACGGGGTACTCTTCAAATCCTGAAAAATAGATTGCAATTTTTGATGAGTTTGACAACTCTTTTCATATAACGCTATCCTTATTTCCCTTTTTTTTCATTTCTCTAGTTTCATTCTCATATCATTCATGTGTCAGCTTGACCTCTTTAAGGTCATAACCATTTGGCTTACACAATGTCATCTTCTTATTGCTACGTATTTCCTTATTATCCTCAAACAATCTCTGATAGGGCATTCACAGTCCCCAAAATACGACAAAATCATTGGTACAACTCCCCTGTATCTCTATCTATTTACCCATTCATTTACCATTTCTGTGTCCATATACATCTTTTCAGCCAAATCCTGAATTTCCCAATACACAATCAAGAGAAATCATCACCTTTTTTCCTTACAATCTATACTTGATTTCCAAACTCTAAACACCATATTCAAGATAACCATTTCGGTCTCAAGCTTATGCGCTCATAATTATACCCGTTCACGAGTTCATTTCATTTATCTGCACACTTTTATCTCACCATTTCTACTTTTCTCACTTTTCTAGGCACTAGGCACCTTGCTCTTTCAGCTTCTTTTAGTTCTAAGTAGACCGTTCTGACAACCTTGATCTTAGTATAATCTCGCTATCATCATCAACCTATGTAACACAAATGCAGTGAATCAATATCTGCCTGATCGGACCATATACGCTTTACTCAGGTCCAATGTTTCCTATTTCATCACATATACAGTCAGAACTCTAATTACTTTATCATCTCGGCCTTTTAATCTCACTTAGGCCAACTATAACCATTATACGTCTCATATCTCCAGTGGACCCCTCCAAGTTTTAAACATATCCGTTTTATGTCGCTGTAATTTTACCCTTTTAATCCGGGAATTCATTGTGATATCACTTCTTTCCTTAATCAGTCTAGGCCAACACAGTCATTCCAACCACAGTACAATATCAATCTCCTTATCCATTTTTTCTTTTTTTTTCTTTCCTAATTGCTTATACACTTTCAAGGGTTCACCCTCTAACACAGTCTCACTTTTTTCTTACTTAGTCACTTGACACGTATGCACATGTAGGATTTCTACCCGTACGACTCAAACTAGGGATCAGTTGTCACTGTCTGCAATGACACGACTCAAATGCATGCACCATATGTTTCAGACTGTGCCTAGATACATTACGTACTACTGGGCTCTAATACCACCTAAATGTAACACCCTACTCTCGAGTGACCCGAACTCGATATCATTGGTGATATCCGAATCCGTGCCCGCCTGGGGTGGAGTACTACATCAGTCGGTAAAACTCGGCATCCAAATTTTTTTTATAACATACATTGGCCCGGTAAAAACAACGGTAAAAACAGTAAGTAATTTAAGCTCATGTGCACAATGAACTATTTTCGGTTATTACAGACAGTCAACACTAATTACAGTCAGGCAACAATAATGTAACTGTCAATGTGTAAAACAATAACACCACAATGGGCTTAGTCTAAATACAAAACATTGTTATACAATGATTGCGAACACAATTTGATAAGACACTAATGCGCATACCTGAACCGATCCCCGACCACTATCCTTCACTTGCATACAAGAGACATACTCCAAATATTGAACGGGTACTCTTCAAATCCTGAAAAATAGATTGCAATTTTGGATGAGTTTATAACTCAATGAGAAACCATCATCGATGGTTCTCCCAATTCATGCATCATATAACAATTTACATGTCGGCGATTCTGATGAATACTACGATCTATAGTCATAGTAATATACTGATTACAAAAAAATCATGCAATCACGGTAGTAATAACAATAACACAATCGAAGAATGGTAGAAACACAGCTTATTGATTCAAGATGTATGCGATGCGCGTGTGATGCTTTCGATTTAGTTCAATGTTGTGACCGAGCGCTTTACAAAGACGATGGCGATGGGGAGTGGATTTCTCCCATGGCGATGGGGAATGGATTTCTCCCATGGCGATGGGGAGTGGATTTCTCCTTGAGCTCAAGGCTCGATATCAATATCGATGAGCTGCTGCGGTCACAACCGTTATTATCGATTCATGTAGTAATGTATGCGATGCATATACCAAAGGTCAATATTCATCCGATAGAATAATATTAGCAAACAAGATAGAATCGAAAATCATCTAGTGTTCACAATCATTTACCGGTCCATCACAAGAATAAGATTCTATTCACCATAGTAATAGTATACACGTCACCATGATCGGAATCTACGGGCAATTTACGCTAATATTTTGCGATCAATCACCAATTAATAGTCCATATCACACAATTTATCTCTGTTATACGTAATTCAAGCAATCCCCGTAGGGCAATTAGGTCACAGTAAACACGTAGATTGAGGTAACCACCTAGGTTACTCACCTATTACTTCTGAGCTATTGTCGAGAAATCTCTGCTACGTCGGTCGATCGACGTTCCAGTTGTGTCTCTGTAAGAAGCAGAGAACAAACTGTCACTAAAAATTCAATCCGAATTCGTTAAGGATACACATGTAGGTGTATAATGCATGTTCATGAATTCCCAGCCCTAATCCCATTTTTTTCCATTAAAAAATCCGTCTAAAAATTAGAAACCTATTGGCGCTGACGGTGCGCAATTCGGACCTCTATAGGTCCCCAATTAAACAAAACAGTGATTAAAGGCTCCGTTACCCGGGGCCACGTCAATTTCCCGTCTAAAAATTTCCAATTTCTCACAAAATGAAATTCAATGTGTTACCAATCCGATGCCTCAAGAATCAGGTCAATCGGACGTCGGACGGAAAAGAAATTGACAAAAGAATCCAAAATTCAAATTAAACAATTAATATATATATCCTTATTTCCTTCTCTTTTTCTTATGGTCAAACCGAAAGTCAAACACCTATAACTCCTTGCACACAATTCAGAACATTACAAACCATATTTCGTTGGAAAGATCATGAAAAACTCTACAAGTTTCAAGAAGACCATAAAAATCAATTCCACCACTAAGGGTGTCAAAAATCTAATCAAAGATGCTGCCTAGTCCATACCTCTTAAAACAGAACAGTACATGGTAAATTTAGTAACTCTCATTCTGTTCAGTCAAAAATTGCACAATAAATATATTCATCAATATCACAATGTTATCTATAACTTTCATGAACAACTCAAAGTCCAATTCCATTGTTAACTAGGTCAAATAATTCAATCAATGATGTTGTCCCTGAAATCACTCAATCTGAGCAGTAAATTTCTATCAAACATAACTCCCTGTACACAAGTTAAAAAAATCACTACCTTATATCCCTGAAAAGATACAATCTCAAACTTCAAGTTTCATGAAGAACCCATATTCCAATTCAACCTCTAACAATTTCAAATCCGTTATGCAATTTTCTGACCTGATCAGGAATTAACATCCTAATGCAGGTTCAGATTTTGAAAATCCATAACTCCCACATCTGATCTCCAACAATTACATGCCAGATACCATTTTCAAGATAAATGTGTCCTATACAACTCTCCAGTAGACCACTCAAGCCAATTCAATTAACAAAAATTCTTAAAATTGCTACTAATCAGAATGTGCATCAAATCTGTCATTTCAACTAGGTTTAACTCAATGCACAAAATCAGTCAATAGTTAACAGTTCATAACTCCCAACGTACATATCAAAAAATTGCAAAATCAGTGGCATTGGAAAGCTAACAATACAGGCTTCAACTTTCATTTAGACCATTTCCACTAATTCCTTCTACATAAATCTAGAAAAATCACCAAAGTTTCAGATCATCAATCTCGGTTACTGTTCATACTGCACCTATACATCACTTTCAAAGCAAGATTCAACACTCTTCTAATTAAAATTGGGCAGTGCTCCCTTCACAACAATTGTAGAAAAATGTCTCAATTTTAAGTCAAAACAAGCCTCACCTCATTTTCTCAACCACACAATTAGTTATGGCAAAAACATTAGAACATGTTCAAAGTACAATTTCCATCTTTCATCAACAACTTAACTTCTACCATTTCTAACACCAATAACACATCACTAAGCATCCATTTTCACCTCTAATTCAGCCACAAAATCATCACAACAATTTCTTACATAATAGAGCATATTTGGCAGCAATCCCATACACAACTTCCATATTTTATTTACATTCATCTAACATCATAGCCATCATTAATAACCTTAAATTCACAATCTTTATCTACCATATCACTTTCCCTCACACAAACATATATTTATACCCAAATAATCCTACCCCTATCTTCATGAAGTTAATGCATCATAAGCTTAATAATAACACCAAATTTCCCATTAAATGCATCTTAAAACCATGATTCAATAACTACATAATCAAAGCATCATTAAAGCTTAACTTAATCACTTACCTACTTAGCTTCCAACCTTCACTTCTTTTCAACTCTTTGCTTAACTATGCCTTCTAACCATTTCTTCTAACCTCCAACAAGAACTCATCATGATGGTAAAACAATAAGCATGAAGTAGTTTGGAGGAAGGTGAAGAAAGAAGCAAAATTAATGATAATGGAGAATGGAGAAGGAGAAAATCGATGGAGGAGGAAGAGCTTGAAGCTAGTTTGGATGTGCCTCAAAACACAATTAAAAGCGCCTTTTATGTCTTTCTTTAGTCACAAACGATAAGGCCTAGCAAGAGACATTAAATGAAGGCTTTTGGTGTCAAAATGTGATTGGTCAAAGCTTTTAAAGAAAAGTCAACTTATTCATTCTTTAATCCAGATCAAAGACTAACCCCAATCAGCTCAAATGACCCTAATTTCAATTCCAAAATAATATACCCAATATTACAGTGCCATCGGGTAGAAACTTTAAGCACTAGAAAATCGTAGGTTTGCCAATTGATGATTTTTTCGGTCCGGGAATTTTCTCCGGAAAATTTCAGAAAAATTCCTAAAAATCCCTTAAAATGTAAAACACACTATGAAGCAGTCAAAATAATTTTTCAAACCCAATAACCATGTTAATCACAATAAAATTGCCTTAGGCACAAAACCGGGAATATCATGTATGCATGTACAGTTATTTCATGTGCACCATTGGTACTGTGTATCAATCCTATTATGCATGAACAGTACTACTTAATCCCTCTCAACCTCATCCTATGACCAATTTCCTATTTTACCCTTCCAGTAGGGGGTGGGATGTTACACCGGGCCTCGAGGCCGAGGGGAGAAATCCCTGACGCGTCACCACTGAACACTAACTGAGCACTTGGGCACAACACTGAATAATTGGAAAGAGTCACATATGCATTGCATTCACATGAATGACTGTTTTGTGAAAATTACTCATTACGTGATGGCATGATTTATCAGAAATGCTACATGTTACCGCAAATTATTATTTAATGTTGTAAATTGTTATGTTCTTTATTAATTGAATACTCTTGTATCAGATATGTTGTACGCCATGTGCGTAATGCATGATTTGAGTGAACCATCGATGATGGTTTCTCACTGAGTTCGCAAAACTCACCCAAAATTTGCATCTATTTTTCAGGTCCTGAAGAATACCCCGGTTGACACGGGAGTATGTCTACTGTAGGCAAATAAAGGATATAGGTCGGGATCAGTCCGTGTCTGCATTAGTGTCTTATCAAATTGTGTTCCGCAATCACTGTATAACAATGCTTTGTATTTCTGCTGAGCCCATTGTGGTTTTAATGTTTTACTCATTGACTGATTGTAAATTATTCTTGGATGACTGTAATAACTGAAACTGGTTTATTATGAACATGGGTTTTAGTCACTTACTGTTTTTGCCGCGCTAAAAAAAATGTATACTGAGTTTTAATCGATTGATGTAGTACGCCACCCTCGCGGGGCACGGTCTCGGATATCTCCAACGATATCGGGTTCGGGTCACTCGGAAGTGGGGTGTTACATTTAGGATTCTAAAGGAAAACTGACAATGACGTGATGAAGTGTTATCTTCATAAAGGGATTGTAAATTCATTAATTGTGGACTTAATGAGAAGGTAGAATATTGTTTAGTGATGTTTGGCAAAGTCATCAAGACCCTAATTGGAAAGTATGCGAGGTAAGCAAATGATAGTGATTATGATGATAGACGAAATGTGTTTGAAAGTGTTGAACAGTGATAAATTGAATTGACTTTGATAAATGGTATTGGTGTTATCATCGCAATTGTTTACAGTCTTGGAGACTTTAGATTCCTATAGGGATACATAGTGTTAATTCGAGGAAAGAGACAGGCATAAATACCGACAATGCTGAAATGAACGGACAATTCTGCCTACTAAACTCAACTAGTGAACAGATCATGGAAGTTTCAAAGAATGTCAAGTAGATTGTGGGTGATTGTGAAGTATTTCTGGAAAATTGAAGTTGTAGATCTAGTGATAAAGGTTAAAAGTGCAGGAGTTAAAGTGGTAAGTCTAGTCTTATGAGTCATAAGTTGGATACGCAGTGAAATTGGAAAAAAAAAAACAAAAACAACAACAATATTGAATACTTCAAAGAATAAGTTGTGTACCCGATAAAAAGTGATAGAACAAAAAGTGAGCGATCGAGCGGACATTACGGTAAGTATATGCAAAAAGTGAAATTGATGACTATGAGTATAGAATGAAGTGATGAGTGATTCAAGTGCTTAGAGGTTTGAATGTTTAACAGGCACAATGCGTCAGTGGTTTAGGTTTCATCGGATTATGACCGTGTTATAGAGTTCTGATTTACTATAGGGATACACTGCTACACTGCACAGTGCCTAACGGGAGGCAAAGACCAACATTGCGTCGAAATGCTTGTGATGAGTGAAATAAAGGAAAGTGACTCAGGAAAACTGAATGGGTTAAGTACATATCCGAATAAAGTGCGTTAATACTTTAGAACAGTGAATTGTCTAAGGGAGTTGAATTTGAACAGAGAGTCAATGGGATATAAAGCATGACTGCATTAGGTAAAGTATAGCTGGTTATAGTGAAATGGAGCTAAATGTCATTGTATTGGTACCAAAGGAATGTGAATCGTCCCTGACGAGATAAAGGAGGTTAGGGTATGTATCACCTTGAAAAGATGTACTCAATGGAATACGACTTAGTCTGTATGTTATTGGGAGAAAAAGATATTGGACGGTATAGTGAGAAAAAGGTATTGGATGGATAAACGTGATGATTAGTAAACAGGTTCGGAAATAACGATTTGAGTCCTAGTAACAGACTATCTGACTGTGATCTTATAGTAACAGATGTATTGAGTGACGTAGTGTATGCGAATTGTAGGAACATGTGATTACTATCATACTGAACTGTAGACTGATAATTTCGAGGACGAAATTTTTATTAGGAGGGGGGAATTGTAACATCCCACCCTCAATTGGAAGGGTAAAATAGTAAATTTGATATAGGATGGAATAGCATTGGAGTGCATAGGACTGTTCATGCACAATAGGATTGGTCCACAGTCACATTTGTACACATGAAATTACTGTGCATGCATACATGATATTCCCGGTTTGCGTGCCTAATACAATTTTATTAGGATTAACATGGTTATTGGGTTTGAAAAATTATTTTGACTGCTCCATAGTGTGTTTTACATTTTATAGGATTTTCAGAAATTTTTCTGGAATTTTCCGAAGAAAATTCCCGGACCGGAAAAATCGTCAAGTGGCGAACCGGTTGATTTTCGGTATCGAAAATTTTTATCTAATGTCACTACAATATTGGATACATTATTTTTGGATTGAAATTAGGGTCATTGGAGTTGATTGAGTTAATTTTTGGACTAGGTTTAATTGAGTAAAGTATTAATATGTTGACTTTTCAACTTTGTTTTAACAAATCCTACAAAGCCACCTACCCTTTCATGAATGTACCTTCCTCCCACGGTTTTACATAAGGAAATGTTGCTTCCTTTCTATTGTAACCGAAAATGTGGAGATAAGGTATAAAAATTGATGAAAACTAATTGGTTTATACATTTGACTTTTCTTTGAAAATTTGTACCAACCAAAACTTACCAACATCTCCTTCATTTAATGCCTCCTTATCATGTTTCTTGGTATTGCCTATGCCCTCTCTCGGTGATGACTTAAAGAATGAAGGAATGAGATAAAAAGTTGCTTTAGGTCTTTGTTTTTGTATCTCATCCGAAGCCTCTCTCCAATTGGTTTTCTCTCCATCGAAATTTTTGCTTCTTTCCTCACCTTCCTCCACAAATTCAAAAGTTCTCTTACTTGTCATTAACTTATTGTCTTACCATCATGATGATGTCTTTACTTGGAAGTTAGAAGAAGTGGTTAGCAAGGGTAGTTAAGAAGGAAGTGAAGAGAAGAGAGGATTGGAAGCTAAAGAGGTAAGTTCTTTCATTAAGTTTTTAATGATGTCTTAAGTATGAATTTATGAATCATGGTAGGTAGACACATTGAATGGGAGGTTTGGAGTATTTATTATGCTTAGGGTCGCATTAAATTAATGACTATAATGTTTTGAATTAATGGGTATAAGGTTAGGTTGAATTATGAATTGAAAGTAGTATGTTAGAAGTGGTTTTAGTTTGATTAGTGATGGCATATTGATGATTGATTTTACTTGGAAAGAAAGAATTAAGTGCTGCCAATTTTTGTGTATTAGCCCTAGTACATGTATAAATGGTATAAGAACTGATTTGTGTTCATTTGGATGTTTAATGATGTGTTAATGGCATTGGAAATGATAGAACTAAGGTTAACACCAAAGCTGGAAAATTAGGATTTTCACTGATTGTACTGTTGTTAGCATAACTAATTGTGTAGGAATGCAAATGAGGTGCAGATTATGACCACTTAAACTTTGGGATGTTAGCTACATATTTGTGTGAGATAGGCGTTGTCAAATTATAACTCTAAGAGGTTGAAATTTGGCTTGGAAAGTTACTGTTTTGACTTAGGTGAACAGTATCTGGATTAATAACCTGATTGTTTTGATGATTTTTCTAAATTAATTGAGAAGGAATTAGTGAAAATGGTCTTCATGAGAGTTGAAGCCTACATTGTTAGCTTTCCAATTCCACTGATTTTGCAATTTTTTGATATGTCTATTAGGAGTTATGGACTGATGATTGTTGGCTGTTTTTATGCATTGAATGAAACCTAGCTGGAATGTCAAATTTGGGGAACATTCAAATTAGGAGGAATTTTAGTAATTATTGTGCATTGAATTGGTGTTGGAAATCTACTGAAGAGTTTTATATGACACATTCATCTTGAAAATGGTGTATGGAATATAATTTCTGGAAATCAGATGTGGGAGTTATGGATTTCCACAATTTGAACCTACATTGTGATGTTAATTGCTGATTAGGTCAGAAACTTGCATAACAGATTTGACACTGTTAAAGGCTGAATTGGAGTCTGGTTATTTCATGAAGAATTGAAGTTTGAGATTTTATTTTTTCATGGATATAAAGTGATGATTTGTTTGACTTGTATACAGGGAGATATGATTGATAGAAAGTTACTGCTCAAATTGAGTGATTTCAGGGACAGCAACCTTGAGTGAATTATTTGACCTAGTTAGCAAGGGAATTGAAATTTGGGTTGTTTCATGAAAGTTGTAGATAACATTGTGATCTTTATGAGCATATTTATTGTATAAGTTTTGACTGCATAGAATGACAGATAGTGAATTTCCAATGACTGTTCTGTTTTAGGAAGTGAATGTGTGGGCAGTAGCATACATTGGATGTTTGTAACCCTTAGGGGTGAAATTGATTTTTCTGGACTAAAGGAAACTTGTAGAGGGTTTCATTACCTTTCCAATGAGATATGATTTGCATTTTTCTGAATTGTGTAGAATAAGTTATGATTTATTGAACTTCGGTTAAAGGAAAGGGAAAAAGAGTAGGAAATAAGGGCAATATATATATATATATATTAATTGTTGAATTTTGGTTTCTTTCGTGAATAACTTTTCCGTCCGACATCCAATTGACCTGATTCTTGAGGCATCGGATTCGTAGAATATTGAATTTCATTTTCTGAGAGATTGAAGATTTTTGGATGAAAAATTGACGTGAGTCCGGGTAAAAGTCTGTGTAATCACTGTTTTGTTTAATTGGGAACCTATAGAGGTCCGATTTGAGCGCCGTCAGCGCCATTGGATTTCTTATTTTTGAAACGGATTTTTCTGTAGAAAAAGATGAGATTAGGGCCGGGAATATCATGATCATGCATTGTGCACCTTCTAAGTGTTACATGTGCATTCTGAAATAGTTCTGATTAAAAAATTGATAATGTTTGTATCTTCATCATTATTATAGAGTCACACTTGGGCGTCGGTCCACCGACGTCACTGAGACGGCCAAATTTTGGCTCAGAAATACAGGTGAGTAACCTAGTTGGTTTCTCAAATTCCTGAATGTCTAAATGTCCTATGTGAATTACTTGCCGAGGTGATTTACATAGATTACTGAAACATATTGGATGGAATTACATGCTTTTCTTGTCTTGAATGGAACTACTTGCAAGGTGAATTGTATGGTTACTGAACTGTATAGGATTAAGTTGCATGCTTTTACTGTATTGGATTGGACTACTGCATGAAACTGGAAACTGCAATACTGGGCTTTTATAGCCATATCACTATCATCTACTGGGCTTTTATAGCCATATTACTGTAAACCACTGAGTACTGCATTACATGCATAAATGCATGAACAGATAATGGACGTTGTGACCCAAGTTGCGATTATTCTTGGCCGGCCTCGAGTCCGAGGGGATTTATCTCTGAATCTTTGATTGACCGGCCTCGAGCCCGAGGGGAGAAATCCCTGACGCGTCTCCACTGAACACTGACTTAGCACTTGGGCACAACACTGAATAATTGGAAAGAGTCACATATGCATTGCATTCACATGAATGACTGTTTTGTGAAAATTACTGATTACATGATGGCATGATTTATCTTAAACTGTTACATATTCTATCAAATTATTATTTAATCTTGTAAATTGTTATATTCTCGCTATTTGAATACTCTTGTATTATGTTGTACACCATGTGCGTGTGCATGATTTGAGTGAACCATCGATGATGGTTTCTCACTGAGTTCGTAAAACTCACCCAAAATTTGCATCTATTTTTCAGGTCCTGAAGAATACCCCGGTTGACACGGGAGTATGTCTACTGTAGGCAAGTAAAGGATGGAGGTCGGGATCAGTCCGTTTCTGCATTGGTGTCTTATCAAATTGTGTTTCGCAATCACTGTATAACAATGCTTTGTATTTCTACTGAGCCCATTGTGGTTTTAATGTTTTACTCATTGATTGATTGTAAATTATTCTTGGATGACTGTAATAACTGAAACTGGTTTATTATGAACATGGGTTTTAGTCACTTACTGTTTTTGCCCCGCTAAAAAAAATGTATACTGAGTTTTAATCGACTGATGTAGTATGCCACCCTCGCGGGGCACGGACTCGGATATCACCAACGATATCGGGTTCGGGTCACTCAGGAGTGGGGTGTTACAGATGGTCTCTTAGGTTTGATGATTTTTTGTGTTTGTGAATGGATTTTGCGTTGAAATGAGTTATAAATGAAGTAGGAATGATGATTTAGTGTTAAGATGAGTTATTTGTGAAATTTGGGAAGTATGGAGATAAATGAAGTGGGAAGTCCACGTCTCGGCGCGCACAGGCGCATGCGCCCACGTCGAGGCGTGCGCATGTGCCCTCGCCATGGTGTGTGTGAGCGCCCTCACCACCGCGAGCTTTTGGTTTTCGCCGCAGCGAGCTCCAACATTTGACGCTGCAGCGAGCTCCAGCTTTTGACGCCGTGGCGAGCTCTAGCATTGACGCCGCGGCGAGCTCCTATTTTCCTGTACAGATATGCTTTGATATTTTGGACATAACTTTTGATGTAGATATCCAAATGAAGTGATTTTTGATTCATTGTAATATAGAGACAAAGGTCTACAAGTGTTATGAAGAGAGAAAGTTTTAATTCAGTCTTTAAAGATCTCAAATTGTGGATGGAAGTTAAGGATAGATTCTTATTTCAACATAAGGATAGTCCCAATATGTTTGGAGCATAACTTTTGGATTTATGAAATAAAGTGAATGATTTTGGATTCAGTAGAAACGTAAGACAATGGGGAACTCTTATGGAAAAATTTACCCAAATGTTTGGACTTTTTGAAGAGTTTGAGTTTTTAGAATTTATCTTAGTGAATATGCAATAATTGGGTCCTTCATTGTATTCCTATTGAATAGGAATTTTGTATTTGGTAAAGGGGATTTACAAAGGCAAGAGGATCAAGAGGAGAAACATCTTTTGAGCATGTATCCAAGCAAGGATTTCAAGTGGGTTTCATGTTTATAATTTATAAATGAGCCAATAAAGTTCTACGAAATCAAGAATGATTTCAATTACTTCATAAATATTGTTTTTGTTTCTTTTGAATGATTTGCAAAATTGCTACATGTTTCGGCATATGAACTTTTCTGATGAATTTCAAAATAAATATGAGAATGCATTGAAACATTTCATGTTATGTATTGGAAAATTCATGGCATTTTGTACATTCGGAAAAGAAAGAAAAGAGCATGAAAAGCATGAAAGCATTTGATAAAATGATTTGAGCATGATTATGTGCTTCTGTTTGGGCGAGAGAGGAACGTTTCATTAGTCACGTGCACATCGACATATAGCCTTCTCCCGGCTGCCCGCTTGAGGCCACGAGATCCTGAGAAATCGGACTCATTTTGTTCACGATATAAGCTTCGGTTTATCCGTTTTGTTCCACGAAACTCTCGAGCCATTTGTTTGTGCATTGAATCTTTGAATTGTCAAGCATGTTGCATAAATTGAGTGTTTTGTACTGATGATTAAATGGATATGTATGTTGATGTGATGACATTTTCAACTACGAGATTTGAATTTCAACTTTCGAATTTGATGAGAACTTGGGAGCAAAGCATTTCATGAACTCATTATGATTTTTATATAACAAATGAACTTTTCAACGGTTTTGCTTATTCTTCGTTATAAACCTGTTACCCACGAGCTATAAGCTCACCCCCCTTCATTCCCATCCACAGGTGATGAGAAGAAGATCAGGTGAAGGGAAGTGAAGGTTTTTGTTTGTATGTGTACATATTGTATTATTTTAAGTTAGATTGTTGTTAAGAACTTTGGGACTTGTGTATTTTGTATATTCGGATTTCAATCTTGATATTGTATTGTGGCTTGGCATGCCATTAGAGCTTGTAAAATTCTATTCTTTTGATGTTAATACATTATGTATGGATGATGTTGAGTGGAAGTATGCATTGCATATATGGATCAGGTTGAGTGGAAATTTGGTATACTTGAGGAAGTTATGGATTTGATATGAATATTTTCGATAGTGAATTGTTGTTATATATATATATATATATATATATATATATATATATATATATATATATATATATATATATATATATATATATATATATATCTAGAAATGAGATGTGTTATGGAAAAAGGAACATAGAAATGGTATGAGACGTTAAGCTTCATGATTTCTTTGGTTTACGCCAACGCTTATGGTTCAATGATTGGACTCCAAAAATGAGGCTCATCATGGTTAGTGTCAGAGCAAGAAGATGAATCGATGAAGGTTAAGGAAACTTCATCGGAGTACAATCATGTCATAGGGTATTCGTTTTAGAGTTGGGCTCTAGAAACGGGGCCCAGCATGTTTGGTATCAAAGTAAGAAAAGCTTACAAGAAACCACGCTTAAGTATGATGGTATTTTGTTTCGAGGTTGGGTTTCGGAAATGGGATCCAACATTTGTGGTATCAGAGCGCTAGCATTATGATATTGCATGTGTGCATGTGTATGGGTTACACACATAAGAAATTGTTAGGAGTTTGAGGTGATAGAATTAGTGAGAAAATGATGATACTCTTTCATGATATGAGAAACAGAAAGTTGTGGATAATTAGAAAGGAGAAATAGTGGATGGGTAAACAGAACAGATAATGCTTCAATGCAATTGTATTGGAGGATGTACATGACAACAATATTGTACTGTGGTGATATGTTTTCGAAAGTGATATAGATACGAATGTATTGCCAAGGATTGTTTGAGAAATATAGGGATATAAGGATACATGATGGGATTAGAGTGTACAAGTAGAGTGCAATGGAAGCATAACTTTGTTATGATCTTACGACGAGGAAATTGGAACCAAGGTGGTTGTTCAATTAATACGATAAGAGTTATGATTCACAGTAAGAAGAAATTAGTGGGATTGAGGTCAGAATTTCATAATGATTATGTATGCATCGATAATTTCGAATTGATTGAGGATATACATGTGGAAGATGAAATAAATGATAACCGGGAAAATGAGATAGAAGTGAGGAAATAGAGAAAGGGAAATGAAATAGACATAAATGACCTTATATGAGATGAATGAAATGATATGTAGTATGGGAAAAATCGCAAATGCGTATAAGATTCCATCTTATGCATGAATGAGATTAAGAAAAAGGATGAAGAACTCCACCTCGTAAAAGGACACGAGGGGTTCTGCAAGGATCAGTTGCACCTGACTCTCCGACAAGAGAGGAGAGTACTGATGAGTCAATAGCCCCAGGAAATGCTGAGGCTTCTGTAGGGCAAGGAAGTGAGCCCTACGCAATCAATATGGTAACTGACTCATTGTGAAATGATATAGCATGAGAAAAAGGTGAATTCTGGAGAAACTAGAATCAAATTGGTGTTAGTATGTTTGATAAAGAGAGAACTGTTGTCTAAGATCAATGAAGATCAAGGTATCAATTGTGTAAGATATAAATTGGTGATTTTAAGGAGTAAATATGTGGACAGAATGGCATAACTTTGACGATGCCTAGCCAAGCATATGTGATAGCAAGTATGTTTGTTACTCCATTAAGTTTTGAGTGACTTCAACATTTTCACCTTATGAGGACGAGAGGAATTGGTCTTCTCGAGGGATCAAAAGTAGCTGATGATGTGACGATAACAGCATAAAGATTTGTATGGAGGGTATATATGATAGTAGCAAGAAATTCTCTTTTGAAGAAGAATTTCACGAAGTTAGATTCAGTCGATTAGATAGTTTATAAGAAGAATGATCAATGAAAGAACTGATCAGAAGGAATGTGTAATGATTCAAAAGTGAGTATTGGAGTCCTATCCCTAACGGAGACTCAAGCAAAAGAGGTAGAAAATATACTACTAAGAATGTATGTATTTTTGGTTTGATGTAAAGGATCCAACTATGCGAGTGGATTCCTAAATTTGAGGAGACACTACGTGCCAATATGAGGAGTATATCGGTTCACGTTATGTTCTGGGTAAATATGTTCGGGAGATGCAAATTTTATCCGATGAAGGTGTGACAAGCACAGGAAGCTAAGATTACAAATAAACTAGAGTGTATGGAGGAACGAGTATAAATGAGCAGACATTAGAATACGTCAATGTGAAATATGAGGAAATCTAAAGAATAGAGAAAATCAGTCAAGAAAGGTAAGACAATTGGGAAATCGAAAAGAACAAGAGATAATTGAGGAATCAGTTATTTGAGAAATTACTAGAACCAGTAGTGGACATATGGAGTTTTGACAATATTTGTTCAAGTTAACAAATTCCCCGACAATACTATGGTATTGAAGATTAAAGCAGTCCAAGCGAAGTTTGATGATATGTTAAGTGTATTCGAAGAGTTGAGAAGAATAGTTTAAATACTTGAGGAAAAATGAGAAAATCGTATGGGGGACGAAGGTAAAGAAAAATTTGAGGAATTATAACACCGATATTAATTATATCATTTGGATTTAGAGATTCAGTAGTATGCAATGATGTTTGCTCAAGAGATCAGGATAAGATCCATGCAATATAATGAAGTGAAGTCATGTGCATGGAAACAATTGAAACCTCATAGGTCGATTGTTGATACATGAATTGACATTTGTTGCTGTAGTGATTGCTGGAAAGTGAAGACATTACATGTATAGAGATATTTTAACTGCGTGTAAGATATACAGATCATGAAACTCAAGGTACTTGTTGAGTTGAAATAATTGAATACGAGACTGAGAAAATTGATAGATTTACTGGAAGATTATGTTGTACAATGAGTACACAAATGGTAAAGCTAGTGTTGTAATCAGATTCATTGAATAGAGAATTCAATAGCAGTGAAGTATGAATTCACATATAGATAGTATCAGATCTAGTGCAATAAAGAGTGTTGAATGGAGTCAAATTTCGGGCAAAATGAAGTGTCATTAGTCACTGAAAATGTAAGATCAGTTTCACATGAACAAAGCTCAAATTGAGGATTCAGAAATTGTGAATCTTACCAAGAAAGCGAAAATGAATGTGAATTTTGAATTCGAGTAGGAAAAAGGATACTGGGTGATTGAGATAAGAAGTATGCGTTCCAGAAAAGAGGATTGAGCAAAGACACTGTTAGAAAAGTACAAGTGGTGGTTTAAGCTATACGTCCTAGAAGAAATATGTCAAGTGACTGAAAGTTTGAATTGTCGACAGTCTTAACTGTTGGAGATATGCTTGAAGTTTATAGTTTGGTTCATAGGAACATGAGACCAATGTATGGTTCTATTTGACTTTAAGCATCACAATCGTTGTCATAGTGATTTCAATCGAATACTGTATGAGGAGTTTGATGATTGAAAGAGTCATCGCTTTTGGATTATGAAGAATAAGGCCTACTAGTCATTGAAGGCTAGAATTAGAGAGGTTATGGATAGGTGATATTAAGTGATTCAAGAAAGATGGATGAATTAGGCGGATTCGTGCCAAGGACATGGAATATAGTGAGATAGACATAAGAGGTAAATGTGCTGATACTAAAGTGATGTGAATTAGTAAATGAAAGATGATTTGTCTCTAAGGGTATCACCTTACAAGGTGTGCTTACATGGGGTACAAGGTGTGCTTATGTGGGATACAAGGTGTGCTTATGTGGGGTACAAGGTGTGCTTACATGGGATACAAGGTATGCTCAAGTTAGGACAAGGATTTGCTAAGCCCAATGTGAATTAGTCTATATGAAATTATTATGAGTTAGTGCTGCTGACAAAAGATGTCATGGATTCGAAATGTGATATACGTGAGTATGTTAAGGAAATATTGATGTGATAAGATATTGGTGTTATCGACAGAGGAAGTGGAAAATTTGTGAGTGATCTGAAAAATAATGAGGAACTAGTTAAGAAAGTGAATGGCCAAATAAGGGATTGAAAGACCGACCGAGTCTGTTGACCACGGTCATTTGAAAGAAAGTATTTGAGTGATGAAGTTAAATGAGAAATGCGGGAACATCCTGCACTCCGGATCAATCAGATAAGAATTTCGAGGACAAAATTCTTTTTAAGAGGGGGAGAGTTGTTGGCCCCCAATTTTTACTTGTTAAATTGAGCATGATCTAAATGAATTATGAGGTTTGATGGATAAAATTTTGGATCTACTTGTTATGTAAATGTTAGTAGAATTTATTCTATGGTTTGGTTGTATTAAAAGTGGTAAGAATGCATAAGGGCATTTTGGGCATGACACTTAAGATTTTAAGATTTAAGGCTTTAGTGAAAGGGCAAGATGGACATTTCGCAATTATTAAGGGTATAAAAAGAAGGAGAATTAGTTGTTTTGTTTGGAAAATGAAGGAGAGAACCGTGGAAGAAGAAGAGAAGAAGAGGAAAATTAGGGTTTTGGAAATCTTGAAGAATTTGACAAATCTTGGAGCTAAACTGTAGCGCCCCCTTACCGTAGAGTATACACCGGGACGCCCGTAGGTCGTACCGATGCATAACCTACGATGAGGGTGCACTACGATTCGATCAATTCTATAAACCTCATGGCATCAATATAATAAAGCAGTAATATCAAATTCACTAAATTTTAAATCCAAAAGATTCTCCTCATTTCATTTCTTTAAAAACCACAAGTTCACAATTCTATCCGATTATAACTGTACAGAGCCAAAAAGGACTAACATAACTCCTAACTAGATCATTCCCCAAAAGATCCCAAAAGATCCCAAATGACCGACACAGGGCCATGCTCCTCTCTTGAAAGACTCACACAAGCAGAAAAGTCTCGCTAATCGAGCTAGGAGTCAACTATCGCTGTCTTGAAAAATAAATGCAATGTTGGGTGAGTTTGCGAACTCAGTGAGAAACCATCATCGATGGTCCACCCAACTCATGCATATACAAACAATCACACAATATCATATATATACTACATGCATTCAATTTCACATTCATAAGGCGGTACGCCTTTCATACAATTCACAGTTGAACATTCATATATGCGATGTACATGTGACTCTTTCATTTTATTTCGTTGTTGTGACCGTGCACCTGAGCTCATTTACGATGAGCCATTGGCTCTGAAAACATTGGGCTTGAAGCCCTGATACGTTGAGCATAAAGCTCTGAAAAATTGTTGGGCACAAAGCCCTGTGCATTGAGCTTAAAGCTCTGAATACGGTGGCTGCACCGGTCACAACTGCCTTTATCTGCTCATGAATAATGGCATGAATGCACATGTTCCAACTTTCACTAGTCATAGTACAACCTACTATCACTATCCAATTTGTATTTGAAACCAATTATGAACAATTTATACACAATTATTACTTCTATAGCACAGTCTAAATATTTCGAACACCTGTGGTCCGAAATCAATCAAAACAAACACATATAATCCATCCTTAACTCCACATGGCATTGGTGCATAAAATAAACACATCAAGGTTGAGAAACCAACTAGGTTACTCACCTCAGAACTTCCGAGCTACTGCCGGGAAGTCTCGCCTACGTCGGACGATCGACGATCCACTTGAGCCTCTACAATAATCATAATACCCAAATATTACTAATTGTACCAATCTCAATAATCAGAATGCATATGTATCGAATGATTTACGTACTATACATGTTATGAAATTTCCGACCCTAATCCCAAATTATCTCAATTCCACATTTTCGCTCTAATCCATAGCAATTTCTAATACCATAGTTCAATTGACTATACTCCAAATCAATTTCTAACTAATCCAATTTAACCTCAAAATCTCCAATTAAAAGCATCACTTTTGGCCTAAATAGGCATCCTCGTCGCGACGTCCAGTCCCTCGCCGCGATGTGAAATCTTCTGCTCATCGCGGTTGCTGCTCGTCGCGACGTGCAGGCGAAATCTGCTCTCCGCGGCGCACACATCCACTCGTCGCGACGTGCGCCTGAACTCGGCTCGTCGCGACGTATAAATAAATATTCGTCGCGACGTGCAAGAAGGAATGGTTCGCCGCGGCGTGTTCATCACATGTCGCGACGTGCGAACCCAGATTTGCATCCGAAACCCAGAAAATTCGCAGATCTTCTGATATAAAAATCCTCCAAATCCATTCTAAACACTCCAAACAACTTCAACTACTAAACATAACTTATTTCTAACCTTAAATCCATCAAATAACCATTATCCCTAAATTATCAACATTAAATCAAGCTATATCATCATCCTAAACCCTAACATTTTCCATTCCTTAAATATTCAAACCAATCATCAATCTAACTCAATAACATAACAAATCTAACTATTTAAGGCCAGAAAGAAGCAAACTTACTTGATTAAAGTCTCAAATCTTCAAAGATCACACCAACCCAAACTCATCGACATCTACGGCAACCACTCAAACTCAAACCCATCTTCAATTCTTCTTTACCAAACCAAAGGAAATGATTCAAGGATGGAAGAGGAAGCAATTAGCAAGAAGGAACCAAGAAATAATCAAGGGAAGAGATCACGATGAAGGAAGGAGGAAAATTCTTCTCTCAAAAGCAAAGCATCATGATTGGCAATTTTCAAAGGAGGAAGTTTATAAACCTAAGGGACTTAAGGTTTGTTTGGCAAATGAAATCGCCATAAGACCAATTCGAACAACCTCGATCCAATTTCTAATTCTAATTTCTCTTGAATTCCAATAACTATGAACAATAACTGCTAAAATCATAACTCCAATTATTTCATGCGAAATTTTCAATCAATCTCGAAACCGGAATTCAATTAATCAGTCATTATGTAAATTTTTCGGTCCAGACCTATGACTCCGAAAATTCCAGAAAAAATTTCTATAAATCCCCAAAAATATAAATTGCATAATCCTACACTCCAATTTCAAAATTCAAATCTCTAAAATTCAATTTGACACTCCAATTCACTAATCAAAGCACAATTAACCTTAAAATCACAAAATCTCCAATTTTCTCAATCAGGTCGGAAATCTATCATACATGCATGTACATACATATGCTAGTGCAATCATAAATATTTATCAATAATATAGAGGCTATGAATGCATATGCAAATCAAATTATAAATGCACGCAGTCTGAATTCATCCAAATTACCGATATGCCCTTCATACCGGTAACAAGATGTTAGAATTCTCCCCTCCTAATAAAAATTTCGTCCTAAAATTTCTTACCTGACTGATCGAACAGGTGAGGATACTGCCTCCTCATATGCTCCTCAGTCTCCCATGTCGCCTCCTCAGTGGAGTGGTTCTTCCAAAGGACTTTCACCAATGGAATCACCCTGCTCCTTAACTGCTTCCGCGATCCAATAATCTGCACCGGCTCCTCAACATAACTCAAATCACTAGCTATCTCAATCTCCTGAGCTGGAATCACATGAGTCAGGTCTGAGCATACTCACGTGGAACACATCATGCAACTGGGACATCTCACTCGGTAAGGTCAATCTATATGCCAACGGTCATATCCTCTCAAGGATCTCATAGGGACCAATATACCAAGGACTTAACTTGCCCTTACGGCCAAATCTGAGAACTCCTCTCCACGGAGACACTCTGAGGAATACTCGATCACCCACACTGTACTCCATCTCTCTCCGATGCTGATCCGCATAACTCTTCTGTCTGTCCTGAGCCGCCTTGATGCAACTCCGAATCAACTGTACCTTATCCACTGTGTCCTGAATCATCTCGGGACCTTCTATCATCCTCATACCCTCTTCATCCCAGTAAAGAGGCGATCTACACTGTCATCCATATAACGCCTCATACAGTGCCATCCCAATACTGCTCTGGTACTGATTATTATACGCAAACTCAACCAGAGCCAAATACTGATCCCATGCACCTTGGAACTCCAATACACAGGCTCTCAACATATCCTTAACAGTCTAAATAGTCCTCTCACTCTGCCCATCTGTCTGAGGATGAAACGCTGTGCTGAAGTTCAACCTCGAACCCATAGCCGACTGCAAACTCCTCCAGAACCTCAAAGTAAACCTAGGATCCCTATTTGACACTATTGATACTGGAACCCCATGCAGTCGCACAATCTCTGCTACATACTTCTGGGCCAACTGATTGAGGGTATTGCTCTCCCTCACAGGCAAGAAGTGAGTCGATTTAGTTAACCGGTCCACTATGACCCAGATAGCATCATGCTGCCTCGGCGTCCTAGGCAACCCCATAATAAAATCCATCATAATGCGCTCCCATTTCCACTCAGGAAAGGGTAATGAATACAATCTCCCAACTGGGGCCTGGTGCTCAGTCTTAATCTGCTGGCATGTCAGACACCGAGAAACGAACTTTTCTACATGCTTCTTCATACCTGGCCACCAGAAATGCAACTTAAGCGTGCGATACATCTTGATAGTACCAGGATGTATAGCATAAGCAACCAAATGAGCCTCCTCCAAAATCTCTGGTCTCAGATCATCCACATCCGGAACACATAACCTCTGACCCATCCAAAGAGTCCCATCTCTCAACTCAAAATCTGAAAACCATCCAGATCTAACTCTATCAATCAATCTCACCAACACAGGATCCTGATCCTGAACTCTCCTGATCCTGTTGTGCAGCATCGGCCTAAGCCTCAAAGTAGCAATCAGAGCTCCATCCTGAACCAAATCCATGTGTACATTCAGAGCTCTCAACTGAACTAAACACGGTAACCTCGAAACCTGAATCTGAGCTGCACTACCATGAGATCTCCTACTCAATGCATCAGCCACCACATTAGCCTTCCCTGGATGGTACTCAATAGTGCAGTCGTAATCCTTAAGCAACTCTAACCGTCTCCTCTGTCTCAGATTCAACTCTCGCTAACTCAACAGATATCTCAGACTCTTATGATCAGTGAAGATCTGGAACGTCTCACCATACAAATAATGTCTCCAGATCTTCAAAGAAAATACAACTGCTGCTAACTCCAAATCATGCACAGGGTAATTCATCTCATGAGACCTCAACTGTCTCGAAGTATAGGCTATAACTCTCCCATGCTGCATCAGCAAACATCCTAAACCCTGCTGCGAAGCATCACTGAAAACCTCAAAACCTCATGCTCCAGATGGCAAAGCTAACACCGGTGTCGTAGTCAACCGATGTTTCAGCTCCTCAAAACTCCTCTGACACTCATCTGTCCAACTAAAAGCCACATTCTTCCTCAGAAGTTTTGTCAAAGGGGTTGAGATTACATAAAACCTCTCGACAAACCTCCGGTAATAACCTGCCAATCCTAGGAAACTCCTCAACTCTGACACGTTTCTCGGAATCTCCTAACTCCTCACTGCCTCAATCTTGTGAGGATCCACCCGGATACCCTCACCAGATACAATGTGGCCTAAGAACACCACCTCATCCAGCCGAAATTCACACTTAGTGAACTTGGCATACAAATCTATCCTCATAATCATGTCTATACCCTCGGATGCTCGCGTGCTCCCATCTACTCCTCGAGTACACCAGAATATCATCAATGAATATGATCATAAACTGATCCAGGTAGGGATGAAAGACCTTATTCATTAAGGCCATCAAGGCTGTCGGGGAATTAGTCAACCCGAACGGCATTACTAAGAACTCGAAATGCCCATACCTGCTCCTGAAAGGACTCTTAGGCACATCGGCCTCGGCGATCCTCAACTGATAGTATTCGGATCTAAAATCCAACTTGGTAAACACCTGAGCTCCCTGCAACTGATCAAATAAATCATCGATCCAAGGCAGTGGGTACTTATTCTTGACTGTAACTCGATTCAGCTGCCTACAATCGATGCATAACCTCAAAGTCCCGTCCTTCTTCTTCACAAATAACACCGGAGCTCCCCACAGCGAAACACTCGGCCTGATGAACCCCTTATCCAACAGCTCCTGCAGCTGAGCCTTAAGCTCCCTCAGTTCCACCGGTGCCATCCTATACGGAGGTATCGATATAGGAGCAGTACCTGGAATGAGGTCAATCTCAAACTCTGTCTCTCGATCCGGAGGTAAACCCGGTAACTCCTCGGGAAACACATCTGGAAATTCCCTAATCACGGGAACATCTTGCAACCTCTACTCCACTTTGGAGTCCACCACATGCGCTAAATAGGCCTCACAACCACCCCGCATCAGCCTCAGGGCACTCATAAACGAAATCATCCTGGCTGGCACTGCCTGACTAACACCTCGAAACACAGCTCTCGGCTGACCAGGAGACTCCAACACGACCTCCTTGGTATAGCAATCCATAACAGCCCTATGGGCAGTGAGCCAGTCCATCCCAAGAATCAAGTCAATCTCTCTCAGAGGCAACACTATCAGGTCTGCACTCAACTCCAACTGATCAATCATAATCGGACACCCCTTGTAGACCTCTCCCAAAACTGTAGTACTACCTAGAGGTGTACTCACCTCTAGTCCTCACTGCAACATCTCCCTATCCACATGAAATCTATATGCTACATGCGGTGCAATAAAAGAATGCGTGGACCCTGGATCTAACAATGCAAAAACCTCAATGCCAGAGATCAGAATCAAACCTGCAACTACATCTGGAGAATCCTGGGCCTCCTGCCTAGTCATGGCGTAGACCCTGGCTTGGGATTGCCGTCGACTGTCACGTCCCTCGGACCCCATAAAGGAATCTCCACCTCTACCTCAGGCTCTGCCTCGGCCCCTGAATCCAGGTCCACTACTACGACTCTGCTACACTGTCGAACTACTACTAGCTCTCCCACTCGCAGCAGATGAAACTCCCAAAGTCAGAGGACAACTCCGAATCATATGATCCATCGAACCGCATGCTAGATAGGCTCCTGTCACTCTCCAGCACTCTCCACTGTGCCTCTTATCATAATGCACACACACTGGCAAAGCATGACCTAATCCTCTGCCACTACCACTGCCACTACCAATCTGCCCAAATCTCCCTCTCAATGAACCCGACCGTGCAATCCTCTCACGATCCGAACACGCTCTGGCGTCTACTCAAGCTCCTACCAGAGCTGCCCTGACTGACACTATATCTCTTGCCTCCGGATCCCTGACCAGTCTCAGTCTGACTCTGCCTCAGAAGCAGCTCAATCCTCACTGCAGCTGCTCTCAACTCCACAAAGGTGCCCATATCTGACCGAGCTAACCTGGTGCGGATCTCCAGATTAAGCCCTCTCTCGAATCTCCGACACCTATCAGCCTCAGAGGCAATCAGAACAGAAGCATATGCCGACAGCTCATTAAACCTAACCTCATAATCGGCCACTGACATCGACCCCTGTCTCAGCTCAAAGAACTCCTGCATCTTCATTTCCAAATAGACCTTGGGCATGAAATTGTCCCGAAAGGCTCTCAGAAAATCTGCCAAGTCGAACACGAGTGCAGCAGACTTGCCGAGACGCCTTCCACCACTGATAAGTTGGACCTTGTAGCAAAGAGACGGCATAATCAAAGCACTCCTCAGGGTCGCAATCCATCTGATTGAGGACTCGCTCGGTCCTCTCCAACCATCCCTCAGCCTCAGCAGGGTCTGTGTTGCCATAGAAATCCACAGCTCCCTGCTTACGCAGACGATCATACCTCCGCTCCCGTCTCATGGGAACTCTAGGAGGATGCTCCTCAAACAGAGGCACTGAAGACTCCCTACTAGCTCCCACTGATCCTTGGTCAGCTGGTTGATCTACCTGATCACCAAGAACGGATGACCTACAATAAAACCACAATTTGATCAATTTCTGCTTTTCTTATCATAATTCAAGCCTAAAATATACTATTCCCAAAAGATGCCAAACCATGCCCTGATACCACCTAATGTAGCCCCCCCTTATCGTAGAGTATACACTGGGACGCCCGTAGGTCGTACCGATGCATAACCTACGATGAGGGTGCACTACGATTCGATCAATTCTATAAACCTCATGACATCAATATAATAAAGCAGTAATATCAAATTCACTAAATTTTAAAACCAAAAGATTCTCCTCATTTCATTTCTTTAAAAACCACAAGTTCACAATTCTATCCGATTACAACTGTACAGAGCCAATTAACCTTAAAATCACAATTTCAAAATTCAATTTCAAAATTCAAATCTCTAAAATTCAATTTGACACTCCAATTCATTAATCAAAGCACAATTAACCTTAAAATCAAAAAATCTCCGATTTTCTCAATCAGGTCGGAAATCTATCATACATGCATGTACATACATATGCTAGTGCAATCATAAAAATTTATCAATAATATAGAGGCTATGAATGCATATGCAAATCAAATTATAAATGCACCCAGTCTGAATTCATCCAAATTACCGATATGCCCTTCATACCGGTAACGGGATGTTACATAAACAAGTAAGTATAAGCATTATCCCTTCTTGATTTGTTGAATGAATTATGTTTTGTGATGGTTAGAAGTGAAAAATGGGGTTGAATGTATGAAGTGAGTTTTCGGTTCATGGTGTCTTAGGTTTGATGATTTTGTTGTGATTGTGAATGGATTTTGTGTTGAAATGAGTAGAAATGAAGTCGGAATAATGATTTAGTGTTAAGACGAGTTATTTGTGGAATTTGGGATGTATGGAAATGAAAAATGTTGAAAAATAAGTTGTAGGAAGGTTTCCGGTCTCGCACATCGTGACGCACGCAGGCGTCCACGTCGCGACTAGCGTAGGCGCATGCGCCCACGATGAGGGGTGCGCACGTGTCCTCGCCGCAGTGTGTGTGAGCGCCTCGCCACGGTGAGCTTCTGGTTTTTGCCGCAGCGAGCTCCTGTTTTCCTGTACAGATATGCTTTGATATTTTGGACATAAATTTTGATGTAGATATCCAAATGAAGTGATTTTTGATTCAGTGTAATATAGAGACAAAGGTCTACAAGTGTTATAAAGAGAGAAAGTTTTAATTCAGTCTTTAAAGATCTCAAATTGTGGATGGAAGTTAAGGATAGATTCTTATTTCAACATAAGGATATTCCCAATATGTTTGGAGCATAACTTTTGGATTTCTGAAATAAAGTGAATGATTTTGGAGTCAGTAGAAACGTAAGACTATGGGGAACTCTTATGGAAAAATTTACCCAAATTTTTTGACTTTTTGAAGAGTTTGAGTTTTTAGAATTTATCTTAGTGAATATGCAATAATTGGGTCCTTCATTGTATTCCTATTGAATAGGAATTTTGTATTTGGTAAAATGGATTTACGAAGGCAAGAGGATCAAGAGGAGAGACATCTTTTGAGCATGTATCCAAGCAAGGATTTCAGGTGCGTTTCATGTTTATAATTTAGAAATGAGCCAATAAAGTTTTCTCCCAAATCAAGAATGATTTCGATTATTTCATAAATATTGTTTTTGTTTCTTTTGAATGATTTGCAAAATTGCTACATGTTTCGGTATATGAACTTTTCTGATGAATTTCAAAATAAAGATGAGAATGCATTGAAACATTTCATGTTATGTCTTGAAAAATTCATGGCATTTTGTATATTCGAAAAAGAAAGAAAAGAGCATGAAAAGCATGAAAGCATTTGATAAAATGATTTGAGCATGATTATGTGCTTCTGTTTGAGCATGAACTATTAAAGTTTTTTCCAAATCAAAAGAATGAAACGATTTCAATTACTTTGTTAATGTGCATATATTGCTTCTCAATGATTTTAAGAATTTATTTATATTTGTGTATATGCTAAATTGATTGGATTTGAATTGTTGTGAATATGCAAAAATGCATTGTGATATATGATTATGTTATGTTATTGAATTATGTCATGACATTTTTTATTTGAATGGAAAGAAGAAAAAGAACATGAAAAGTATGAAAGCATTTCATTTTAATAAAAAAATGATTGGGAGCATTGATTATGTGCTTTTGTTTGGGCAAGAGAGTAACGTTTCGTAGTCACGTGCACGTCGACGTAAAACCTTTTCCCAGCTTCCCACTTGCGGCCCACAAGATCCAAAAATGGACTCGTTTTGTTCATGGTTTAAACTTCGGTTTATCCGTTTTGTCCCACGGAACTCTCGAGCCATTTATTGTGCATTGAATATTTACATTGTTGTAAATGATGCATAATTAAATGTTATGCTTTGATGGCATATTGTTTATGAAATGCTTATGTGACGAGGTTTTAATTACGAGTTTTGAACTAGAATTGTGAATTTATTTAAGAATTTGAGAACTATGTGTTTTATGATTTAATAAGAATTTTCTATGACAAAGGAATAATTTCGATGGTTTTGTTCGTTATTGACTATAAACATGTTACCCACGAGCTGTAAAGCTCACCCCCTCTTTTCATTCCCATCTCCAAGTGACGAGAAGGAGATCGGATGAAAGAAAGCCAAGAAATCCATTTAAATATGCATATGTTGTATTTTAAGTTAGATTGTTGTAAGAATAAGACCTTAGACATATATTTGAGGATTTTGGGGTTTTGTATCTTTTGTATTCGGATTTTTTATATTGAAGTTGATGAAATATGAATTTTGTATGAATGGTATGAGTTGAGTTGATGAACTTTGAATATAAATTGTTGCGATTTATTAATAGGTGAATTGTGGAAACGAAAGGTAGGATTTGTGGTGAGTGATAAGACGTTTTTGAATATGAAGAATCATATGAATTGAGGTTTGGGTGTGGGATGAATTCCAATTGGAAGTTGAATTGCTTTGAATGATGTCAGAGTTAAAAGTTTTGACCTTAAGTTTTTTTATTTCTTTGGTTTTCGCCCACGTTTGTTTGACGAGAAATTCTGCGCATACGCTTTATGATTCCAAGGGTTGGGCTCCGAAAATAGGTCCCAACATTTGTGGTATCAGAGCAAGAAGATGAATCGATGAAGGTCAAGGAAACTTCATCGGAGTACGATCACGTCATAGGGTATCCGTTTTAGAGTTAGGCTCTGGAAACGGTGCCCAACAAGATATGAAAGATTGCCATGAATATGCATTATACATAATTCATTTTATACATGTGCATTATTAAACACTCATAATTTTGAATAAAGATATATGTGTTTATTGTTTGATATAGAGGAGTAACTAGAACGTCAACCTCCAAAAATTGCCAGAACTTTCAGGCATTAGCTTCGGGAGTAACTTGTGAGTAACCTAGATGATCTCACTTAATTACTTGTTTGCTTAAATTTTGTTATAAATGATTGAATGAATGTGTTTTGGTTGTTGATTCCGGACAATCAAAGTCTGATGACTGTGATATTGGAAATGGATATTGAAGTGCTGCTTTAATGTGAATGTGATGAACTACGTGCTTCATAATATGAATGATTGCGATAGATGCATTCCATATATGAATGCACAATCAAATTGTAGCATCCCACTCCCGCAAGACCCGAACCCGATATTGATGGTGATATCCAAGCCCGTGCCTTATGAGGGTGGTATGCAAGAACAGTCAAATCGTTCAAAATTTAGTAAGACATCTTTTTTCTTTTTAAAAACAATTTCGTGTGCGGAATTCAGTAGCCAAATTGAGCTCACATTAATACGAAAACATTTCGATCAAATCACAATTCCAATAATCACATTACAATTACCACATTTCTTAAACAAGTTGGGCCCACGATACGAACATATTTTCATTCCAAACACTATTTCAATAATCAAATTACAATACGACAATAATCAATTGGTTCCCTCGGCAATAACAGTATTAATCATGCAGAAATACAAATTTACACATAAT
Organism: Erythroxylum novogranatense; assembly: GCA_029891385.1. NCBI lineage: Eukaryota > Viridiplantae > Streptophyta > Magnoliopsida > Malpighiales > Erythroxylaceae > Erythroxylum > Erythroxylum novogranatense. Next base: position 87,703,120 of record CM057230.1, read on the forward strand.
TCAGAATGACACAAATGCAGACGTTCACTGATCCCGACTTCAAATGCTGACTCCCATGCGGTAACATATTCCCGTTTCACTAACGAGGTACTCGATAATTCCTAAAAAATAATTACAATATTGGGTGAGTTTGCGAACTCAGTGAGAAACTATCATCGATGTTTCACCTAACTCATGCATATCTCAAGCAATACACAGTTTCAATCAATTACACATTCAATATCCTCATATAACCATTATTAGACAAATAAAAGGCATGAAATCCTTTTTCCTATGTTCACAATTTAATCCATACACATAAGAGTTGCACACGTAATCATTTTCCCTTATCTTCCATGTTTATTCTGAGTTGTGACTGAACACTTTCACACTGAACAGTATTCGGTAAACGCGTCTTAGGGGGAGGAGAGCCCTCAGGGTATGCACTTTCACCCTTCGATATTGCCCGCTTTGGTGTGGTGACCACCCTAACGGTTTTGCTTCACCCCTACTCGAGGGATGCAAACGCGTCTGCCCCTTTTTCAAGCACAGTAAACAGTAATGGCATTTTAGGAAGTAGGAGAGCCCTCCAGGTATGCACTACTTTTCACGCATCAGTAGGGATAGGAGAGCCCTCTAGGTATGCACTAATCCCTTTTGAGCTCATGGCTCTCTTTCAGTATCAGTGATCGAGCTTGTAGCTCTCGTTAGCAGCTCCAGTCACAACCGTTATTAATCAATCAATTATAGAATTCATTTATCCCATGCAATCAGAATCATTTTATCGAAAACAAACATATAATTTCGATCATGCCTAGCATGCGTTCACAATGGCACAATAACATATTTCAGTCGATTCTACTTATCGAATTCAGACAGATTATTCACAATTCTGCACACCAATTCACAGTTACCAGTGATCATACAATTCATATTAACTACAGTTCACACAGAGCATTTAGCAAATCAGAAATTGAGGAACCAACTAGGTTACTTACAGCATTAGAGCTACACTGAAGTCCCAGAATATCCGTGAAATATTGATCCATCGGAGCCTCTATAACAGTCAAATAATTTCCATTACAAAATGCACAGTCAAAAAAATTTGATGATGCACATGTCGTAAATAAAAGATATAATATGTGTTACCCCCAGAATTTTTTTTTATGACAAATCAAGCATGATTAGATTAATGGGGTAAATTAATATAGTATTTAATAAAGTTAGCATGAATTAGCATATGACATTAAATGAGTTAGGTGTTAAGAAATAATGTTAGTAAATGTATTAGTTGGCATGAATTAAATGAGTTAGGTAATAAATAAATGTGATTACATGAGTTAGATAGCAAGTATTAAATGTGTTAGTTGGTTTAAATGAATTACAGGTAATTTAATGTGTTAATTGGGCTTTGGGTCCAAATGAAATGAAAAGAGAAGAGAAAATGAAATGGGCTTAAGTTGTTAGTAGTGTAAAAGAAGAAAAGGAATTAAATGAAGTGGACTTGGGCCTTGGGCTTGAGTTAAATGAAGAAGGAAGTATAAAAGAAGAGGAAAATAAGAAGGAAGAAGGAAAGAAGAGGAATGAGATGGGCTTAGGTTAATGGGCTTAAGTAATGTTAGTAAGGAGTAAAAAGAGAATAAAAGAAATAAGTTGGTAGGAAGAAGAGAGGAGGCTACCGAAATTTAGAGGGAAAGAGTGAGAGTTTCGGTGGTGGAGGAGAAAAGAAGAAGAAGAGAAGAAAAACATGTCTAGGGTTTGATTTTCCAAGAGATTCAAGAGGTTTTTGAAGAAAGTTCAAGAAGAAAAGCATAGAGGAAGAACTAAGCTACATTTTGATACAAGAAACCACTTGTTTGGTTAAGGATTCAAGGTAAGTTATGAGTCTTAGTTTGAGGTTTTGCTTGGGTTATGGTTTGAAAAGCTTAGAATTGAAGTGGGTTTAGTGATTCTACGGTTAATGTCATGATTAAAGTTTATTGGTCTTCTCAATTTTGAAACCCTATGTTGATATGGGGTTATTTTCTTGTTATGGTTGAAGAAGGACAAGAAAGAGGAGAAGAACAAGAAGAGGAACTTCCTTAGGCAAGTTTAAGCAAGGATACAAGGTGGGTTTCAATTTTATCTTTATGTTTATAAGCTATAAATGCTATTTAACCAATGTAATAAATTGTTTTCCAACTACTTTTGAGTGAGTCTTAATGATGCTATAAATGCTTGTGAATTGTTTTATGATTGTACTTATGTAAGAAGTGTAGCCATAAATGCTATTTGTTATGGAATTGTTATAATGGTTGAGTTGACTTGAGATGAATGAGCATGGTTTTGATGATTGATTTGGAAATGAGATTGATGAATTGAGAATTATGACATGTGCATGAAAATGAGATTTCAAGACTATGCCAATTGGGCAACATGATGTTTTGAATGTATGAAGTATATGTTACGTGGGTAAGGTATAGTCCCCAAGAAATGTCACGTGCACGTCGACCATGATAAGGCTTCGCCCACCTGCCCGATTGTGGCAAGGATGTTACTTTCAGGACTCCTCAAGATTTTGCCTACATAAGATCATTAATGAGATTATGTAGTGCCATGATTATGGACTTACCGAGCCAATTATGTTGTGTTTTGTGCTTACTTGTATGAACGATGATAAACATTTCATGATTGTTGCAAATATTGAAAAGTGGGTGATTGATGATTAATGCATGTCTTATAAGATTGTTTGAAATTTTACTTGAATCATAAGAAATTCAATGAACTTTGCTTATTTCCCTAAATATAAATGTGTTACCCACGGAGCGAAAGCTCAGCCCCCTAAATTCTCCAGGAAATGAGCAGGATCCCGAGGAGCGAGCTTAAAGGCATTTACTCCAAGATTTTCTTTTGGTCTTGTATTTGAAATGATCTTTCTAGTAATCAATGCTTTAGGTTGCATTTTGAGAAAACAGATGTATTTTGGCAAGATGTATTTTGATTGAAATATAATAGGCTTGAAATGCCTACTAAAGCATTGTAAAACATGTGTATTGATGTGAATGAAATGCATGAATGATGTTTTATCATGGTTTCTCAAGACAGATTAATATCATGTCAAGTGTAGCTTTCAAAGTTCTGGCGAATGGCTTTAAACTCCATGTGGGTAGAAATACATGTTTAGTTCAAGTAAAGATGTGTATAGAGTTGTGATTGATGAATCTTATGTAGAAGTAAGAATGTTTTGAATGATGGTTAATGAGTTTTGCGTGAGTGAATGTACAGGATCATTGAAGTTGAACTTGAGTCTTTTTGTAAGTCAAACTAGGTGTTTGACATGAGAGGAGGTGTTAAATTATTGAATGAATGAGTTTGGCATAGAAATGGGTAGGTCTAAAAAGGTTAGGAGTGTTCATGGTGTTTGGGTTAGGTCAAGAGAGCGTGTAGAGGTTTGGTGATGAGTTAGTTATAGACATAACTCGAGTTATTTGTCTCCATAACTCGACCTGTGAAGCATAAGTCGAGTTATTTGTCTCGATAAGTCGAGTTATTTGTCTCGATAAGTCGAGTTGTCGGCATAACTCGAGTTATGAGTTATCATCCAGCATAAATCGAGTTGTTAGTCAAGTATTTTGGGCATAGTTAGAGGTAGAATCTCGTTTTGTAGTCTTCATGAGAGTTGTAGATCTAGATGTCTACTTTCAAATGGTGAAAGAACGAACACAATCCAACACCTAGATTAAAATTTATGAGAATCGCGCCAAAAGAGTTTCATTTGGGTTTTAAAAGTGAGCATGGTCTACTCTCTTGGGCATAATTCCCTCATCCGGCCTTCAATTGAGGTGAGATTCGAACCATTGGATTTATAAGACATGTACCTTTCTTGCTACAAAAATTGGTATAAATTGTAGTTAAATTGAGGGAGTTCGCATTAAAGCAACTGAGAGGTCAGTTAAGAGAGCATGTTTCGGGTATGAACTCCTTTAGGTTTTTGGAGTGTATCTTGAGTTATAAAACCCCAATTGAAGTGATTCTTATCTTAAATTAAGCAAGAGTCATAAGGCTATGACTTACAAGAGAAATCAATTTGAAATTACGGTTAAATGAAATAAACCCTACAAGGCAAGATGATTAAGTTTCAAAATTTACGGTTCAACAGTTGGATTCTGGTAACGGGATCCGACATCAGTTGGGCTCTGGAAACGGGGTCCAACAATATGCCTATTCATGACTTTCCCGGTGCTATCCCCCATATTCCATTTTCTTTTGTCAAATTCTAACTTTTCACTCAATTGCTCAGTAATGATTCAATTTCAATTCAATAACATATTACGGAACTCCCCGATTTCAATTCTAATATTCAATCAATTTATCACGTCATACTCGCTAGGGTATTATCTCAAAATCAATATCACTATTCTCTAGATCGAATTTATTCTTTATGCTCAGTTCTAATCTCCAATAGCCTTTCTTTATATTTAGGGACCTCATGATTTTATCCCAATTACCACGAACAATCCTTAGGTTGAAATACAATCACATTCTTAACTTTCTTTTACTAATTGCGATTCTACTAACTTAATTTCAACTTTCTTCCTTCGTATCAATAGTAGACCTCTTTCTCTAGATCATAACAAATCAAACATCAACTCAATTAGAGGTCTACACCATTAACTATGCCTCAAAAACCAAATTAAATTAGTTCAACAATCTGGTGCTCGCCGCGACGTATGGACGCTCGCCGCGGCATCTATACAGTGGCTCGTCGCGACGTCCCAATCTATCGCTCGTCGCGACATGCGATTTATTGTTCGTCGCGACATGCGCTCGTCGCGGCACCTATGCACGTCGCAGCATACGTGCGTTGCGACCTATACTCCTTTTCTCGTCGCGACGTCTAACCCTGGTTCGTCTTCTCCGACCAATTTTCACCATTTCTCTCTCTAAATCAAGTCATAACTTAACTAAAACTACCCCAATCTTTCACAAATGATCCCATGAATGCATTTAACAACCATAAAACACATTAAAACCATTTTACTTACCAATCGAGCCACAAATCCTCAAATCTCTGAAATTTCTCTAACTCCGTCTACTTTCTCAATCACCCACGGTTAGCTCCCATAATCACACACACAAAACATCATTTTCCTTAAGAATCAAGCAAGGCTTTGCACAAGGAGGAACAAGCAAGCAAAAACTCGAAGGAAGAATCAAAAATCGCCAAGGAAGAAGAACGATCGTGCCCTAGGAGAAAAGAATTCATTTCCTTCCAAGTTTTGAAGCCTAACCTATTTAAAGATCTTTTCCTCACAATACATTTAGATCTCTTCCTCTTTTCACAATCATTTCCAGTCCAATTTGTCTCCAAATTTCAATAGCTCGACATATAAAATTCCAAGATCATATATCTAAATTTTTCCATTGCCATTTACCAGTTATTCTAGCATCATGCAATCAATCAGTCCGTCACTCGGAAAATTTCCGGTCCATACTTTTTCTCCCAAATTTCCAGAAACTTTCCTAAGGGTCACTATCAACTGGCAATCACTCTAATACATTCCCAATTCCATCATTCAAACCCAATATCCCACAATTCTCAAACCAATTAAAATAAAACATACTTATGTCAAAAATCACAATTCATATCATATTCAAAAGCAAATGCTGGGAAAAGTCATGAATGCATGTACCTATATGTGCATGTGTCAATTGACTCATTCCTCTAAAATTAGAGGCCAAATGAAAGCTCAGTCAATAATATGAGGTAAAATCCTAACCCGTCTCAATTTACCAATATAACCTTCCAATTGGTGACAGGATGTTACAATTCTCCCCTCCTAATAAAAATTTCGTCCTAGAAATTTCCCATATGATTGATCAGAAAGACAGGGGAAAAAATATTTTGCTCATTTCTATTCTGTTTTTCCACTTATTTGACTATCTGTCCAATTCTACCAATTAACTGCAATTAATACGATCAGTCACCTCTTGACAATGTTTTAACTATTTCCTTAAGATTTTTTTTTCAAAATTCTTCACTTTTGATACCAATAACACATATGTCAGATCATAACAACATTTCCTAATCCTGTCCAAGTAACACTTTGAGACTCCAAATCATCCTTTACTGAATTACCAATTCTTAGTTCTATTTACATCACATCCACATAGAGGCCACTTTACAATGAATTTAATTTTCCCAATTATACATTTATCTCAATCTATGTGCATCATGGCTGTGGTAATACTGTTCAGAGCATTTCATTTATCGCTTACAAAAAGACATCTCTTCAGCATTAAAATACTAATCTTGTAAGATTCTCATAACCTCGATAACAATCAATTCGACTCATTGTCACTCATTTGGATTTCTTAATTCCTATTATAGATTCATTTCACTATCAACATTGTCTCAATTCAATCATGGCCATCAACTATTTTTAGGCCCTGATCATTAGCTAAAAGACCCCTTATACACATTTCAAATGGTGACACCGATATAACGATTATTATGTCCATAATCAATATGAACTAAACATTGATCTCATGTCCCTGTGAACTCCAAAAAAATACCCGTTTTACATTTGCTTCCAACAGTCAAGAATGTTGTTAGGCACATTGATAATCATTCAATTTTTCATTCTAAACCATCAATTACATGTCGATGTGCTCTTACTATAGCATAAGACTTTGATTGGTTCTCGAATTTTTCTCTAACAATGTCTCTAGTCCGTACTACACAAATTTCTTAGTCAAACTATACATATCACTTTCCTCAACAATTGGAATCAGTTTTCAATTTCTCAATAAGGTTCACAATTTCTAAATCCTCAATTCGGGTTTTGTCAATCCTTCTTGATGCACACCTACTTTGGAATTCCAATAACTAAGAATACTTTCTTTTTTACCCTTGCTAGCTCGACTATTAACACTTAACAATAATACACAAGATTTAATAACCTTATTGCCCAATTTTTGCTATTGAGTTCCTGGTCAATCCATTTAATTGCATCACTATCTTAACTTTGCGACTACTCAATCGCTTAATCCTTTTTCAAATCATTCAAAATCCCGAAATATCTCGATCATTAATGATTTGCATATCCATGGATATATCCATAAACGTTGTTGTACAATTACTGTCTCCAAGCTTGTAAAGCAATACTCAGTATAACAAATTTCAGATCATCAATCACAATACAGCCCCCAAGGTTATATATGTCCCTAGATACATAAAATCATTTTACACAATTTCAATAGATCGCATCATAACCTTTACTGGGACACTTCAGTATATATTGTAAAATCTCCAAGTGTCTCCTTTTACAATCATAAGTCATACTATTCACACGCTTTTCCTCAAACATTTTTATCAAAGCTAAGGCTAGAAAATCTTTGACAATTTTCTGGATGTATCCATCATTCAATTGGTTCTAATAAACTCCCAATGTGCCATATTCGTATACTCATTCATTCTATTACTTATTTGGTCAACTAAGATTCACTCTTATGAAATTTGCATGATAAACAATTTCCTCAACTGTGCCAATTTATCTACTTCATTTTTCAAATGCATTCAATCGATCATCTATGCTTATAGTCATTACCCACTCTAATCACAATTGAGACATTCTACTCTTCAAGAGTATAATACACTCCTTATACCCATGATCAATTCGTATAATTCCCTAAATGTCGATTGTCTCCAATGAGGAATAATTTTCTTATAACTTTCTCAGTTTCATCATAATATATTCTGACACATGTTCCTTTACCCTAGTTCCCCTATTGGACCCCGAACTTTTGATGAAAATTAGAAATATTAAAATGAATTTCAAGGAGAAAGAAATTGGTGAGAAAAGTTAGGAATTTAAGGAAATTTGATGAAAGTAAGAACAATTTATGAGAAAAGAATTTGTTTAATTTTAAGGACCTTGATATTTGAGTGAACTTATATGGATTATTAGAAGAAAGTGGATGAGTTGATTGAAATGAAGTTAAATAGCAAGAATTAAAAAGAAAAAGTGTGAAAATTTGAAGAATTTAGAAAGTTTGACTTTTTGGAGAGAGAATGTTTGACTTGAGAGTTGACTTTTATTTGAGGCAAAATTTGATAAAATGGTCTTATGGAAACTTGTAGTTTATGCCAAGAGCTTTTCGTAGACATAAAGTTTGATATTTTTCGATATCGGGAGTGAGAGTTATGATCAGTCAAAGTTAGCTTCGAAGTTTGACTTTTGAGAAAAAAGTTGACTTTTTATTTAGGCAAAATTCGAGAAAATGATGAACATGAAACTTGTAGCCTCTGTCGAGAGCTTTTCGTGGATATAAAGTTTGCTATTTTCGATGTCGGGATTGGGAGATATGATTTTCAGAAGATATGCTTGGTTTTGAAAATGTTAATAAGTGTAGATTTGCATGTGCTATACTTCGAGGCCACTCGTCGTATGGATTTAGTCTGAATTGGAATAAGTGGCCTTAATGAAAGTTGGAGCTTGTATTTCGATCTTTCCGACGCCCTAAAGTATGTAATTTTTCGAGATCGGGGCAAGGAGTTATGAGCGATTAAAACTTGGAAATTGGTTAGGAAAAGCTGATTAAGACAGAATTTTTGAGTGGAAATTTGACTTCTTTGGAAGCCAATTGGATTTTTCTGTTCTTGAGGGAAGTTGTAGAGCTTCCTTTTAACTTTCCATAGACACCAAATTTGTCAAATTCCGAGTTCGGAATTAAGAGATATGATTTTTGAAAAATTCAGTTATAAGTGGGAATTTAAGGTTTTGAAAATTTTTGCTTGAACTCCGACCCTTTTGCAATCTTTTGTTATAATTCCTTCGTCTGACATCCGATTGACTCGATTCTTGAAGCGTTGGATTTCTAAGACAATTACGTTCATTTTTAAGAAGAATTATGATTTTTAGGAGATTAAATGGAAAGAGATTGATTGAACCCAAGTAAGAGATGGGTTATAGGTTATAAGTTGGATAATTTTCTGAACATGGTTCCGTATTTTGCGATTTTCGGGAGCTGTACAACTCCGATTGAGTTCATTCCTGAGGGAAAATAAATTTAAGATATGGGACTACAAATCATGTGAAGGGATAGAAATTTAATTTCATCCCTAAGATTGTCAAATTCTGGACTGAAGTTATGTTAAAGTTCAGTTTCGGATTTTGTGCAGGTCAGTTAGTAATTCGGTCATAACTTCTTCGTTTTAGATCCGAATTGAGCGCCGTCAGTGGCGTTGGATTCGTAAGATCCAGAGGAACAATTTTTAAGAAGAAAGTTTGTCCAAATTATTTCGTTTAGTTACTCGAATTCAGGTCGCAATGTATCAGTTTTTCAAATCCTGTGCAGGGGCAATGGTGGAAGATTGCTTAAATGAGGGGCATTATAGTCTTTTCCTCCCTTTTTAATGAGCTGGCATGAAACACAAACCATAGCTGTCATTTGTACCTTCTGGAATTCACGTTAGACAGAAAAGGAATAAGAAAGAAAATGAAGAGAAAAGAAGAGAGAAGAAAACGATGAAGAGAAGAAGAAGAGGATGGTCGGCCATGGGAAGAAGAAGAAGAAGGATAAGTAAGTCGTTTTTTTTTAGGGATTTTCGTGGGTTCCAAGAGCAAAGAGGAGGAAGAAGAACAAAGGGGAAGAAGAAGATGTCGTGGGTAATCCATAAGGTTAGGGATTTCAAATTTTTGTTGGTTTTATTGTTAGGATTTGTGTCTTCCTTGCTTAATCATGGTAGATTGAAGAGTTAAATATGAAAGAACAAGAAAAAAAAAATTAAAGAAGAAGAGTTGATTTCATGGGTGACTAAAATCTGATTTCGTGGGGTTGTTAAAGGTGAGAGATTTTCAAATCTTGGTTGGTAATTTAGTTAAGTTTTGATGGTAATGGGTTAGTTAATGTATGGGTAAGATAAGGTAGGTTGATTTTCAAGTTTTTCAATTCCTAAAAAATTCCAGCATTTGTCTATCATGGTGGTTTGAATGAGAGATTGGTGAAGGAAAAGAAAAGAACATGGTTTAAGCTTTCATAGAGGCTTACCAATATCTGAATTTTTGTGAGGTTCATATAGGTAAGAGATTTTCCAAAATTTGTTGGCTATTGAGATAAGTTGTGATGCTAATAGGATAGACAAAGTATGGCTAAGGTTATATGAAAGAACTAGTCATGTTTTCCATACTTGAGGAAAATTTCCAGCATTGATTTCTTTTGTTAAAATAGGATTATTGTATTTGATTAAGGTTAATTAAGGCATTTGGAGATGAAAGAAGGACAATGTGATCAATTCCGAAGCTTAAGGATTTGAGGTGGGTAACGTATTTGTATTTCGAATTTTAAGCTTTGTACAAGTTTGTGACAAATCAAGAATGAAAATGTTTTTTTGGAAAATTGTTGTTTATGAAAATAGTTGCAAGTATTGATTTTGAAGGTTTAATTAAGAAAGCGTTGTTATATGATATTTGAAATAAGTTAAGGAAATTATGTTTTTGAAGAACCAAGAAGAGAAAAGATTTCGAAAGTTCGTTTAAGAAATTGTTATTCATGACGTTTGAATTACTCAAAGAAATTGTTTTGTTCGGACAATGCAAACAAGATGATTCAATTGATTACATTCATCGCTTTTGAATGTTTTGATAAAGAATGAAATAGTTGGTAATTTAACTTCTCTGATAAAATGATTTCTTATGACAAGATTTGTACTTTTTGATATTTGATATTTGATATTTAAGAAATTCTTGGGTTAGAATGATGGGCGTTAATGCTTTGGAATTTTATAAAACCACGCTTTATGAAAGTGTTTGAAAACTAGGATTTAAAGCTTTGAAAATGTTAGAAAAATATCGTTTATAAAAGTGTTTAAAATTTATGATTCGAAGATTTTTGAAAGTGTTTATAAATTATAGTTTATATAAAAGGTTTGAAAACCTTGATTTCGAATAAACTTGGAAGTATTTAGAAAGTATTCTTTACATGAATGTTAGAAGATTTTGATTCCCGAAAATGCATTTGAAATCGTTTAGAAAATATGGTTCAAGCGAATGTTAAAAATTTATGATTTCCAATTACCTTCGGAATTAGTTATAAACTCTTGTTTATGAAAATGTTTGAAAATCTTAATCTCCGTTGAGTACATTCCTTGCTTTCGATATTTCTGTAGAAATTGTTATATATTCAATGATTTTGGAATTCTAATTATTAATTTCGAATGCTTCGAATGCTTAAATTCCTTGATTTTGTACTGAATGGAGAAAATGTTTTGAAAATTTATTGTGTATGTTTTCGAAAATCAAGGAGAGAAATGTTTTTGGAAATCGATTTAAGAAATTAAAATGATTAGTGATTTTTATTGTTTTAAATAAAAGGTGAAAATCGTGGTTTAAATTTTGGATGAGACATGTGTGTTGTATGTTTCAAAGGAATTGATAAAGTTGTTATCTATTTTGTGCTGCATACTTTAATTATGCATTGTTACAAACCGAATAGGATTGTGAATCGGTATAAAAGTGATTGATGAATTGTGATTTTGTTATGTGAATTATGTGAAATTATGAATGACAATGTGACACGATATGAAAATCAAGTTTTCGAAATGTGCCTCCGGGCAATATGATTTTCGAGTTTGATATATGTTATGTGGGTTTGGTAAGGTCCCCTCCGTAAGAGTCAGTGCACTGTCTCCCTCTGATAGCCTTCTCCCGGCTGCCCGTAAGTGGCTTAGGAGTTCCGATTTCGGACTCCCCTCTGTTCACGGCTGCACACGACCGCTATGCGGGAATGTGCAGTGCGTCATGTTAGGACCGACCCAAACCATTTAATGTGTTATGTGCTTGGTGTTGGATGCACAGGTATAACCCATGAACACACGCCGCAAGATAACTCGCAAACACCTACGGGTGGGGTGTGGGGTCCAACATCAAACCAATGATGTGTTAGATGATCTTGCTCTGTTTGTATGTGATATTCTATGATGTGATACATTCATGTTTGAAATGGTGCATAATTTGTGAAAAGTTTGAGAATTTGAGAAATAAGGGTTAATTTTCAATCACGAAATTTCAGAAACAGTTTATGAGGATTTTAAAATAAATGAAGATGATGAGAAAAATTTTAGAAAATATTGACGAAGGTTTATAAATATTTGAAAAGTTTGAAAATGAGTTTTTGGATAAATTTTCGAATGGGAAAGATTTGAAAAGTTTGAAAAGAAAATTTTCGCTTATGTTTCATTTATACGTATGTTACCCCCTGAGCTGTCAAGCTCACTCCACCTCTCATCCCCATCTCCAGGTTTCCAAGCAGGAGATTGGATGAAGACGGTCCAGTCATCAGTTCTGCATGTGTCAGTAATAGGGTTCGTTGAGATTGTGGTTTTTGGTTTGATATCGTGGATTGGAAATGTCACTTTGGTATTGATGATGTATTTGAGTTAAGTTATGAAATTGAATTTATGTATGATAGTGGAATTGGATTATTTAAGTAGATCATGATAGTTTATATGAGTATGATTGAATTGTATTCGAATTGAAGTATGTATGATGGATTGAGATTATGAAGTGCTTAGATATAGAATTGCGTTTCTGCTGGTGTGATGGATTTCGGACGGGAGGTTCGATATTGACTTGTGTTGATTGGGATATGTATTAGAAGTGTATTTTTTCCTTGCATAAATTTTTGGACTGTTAAAATACAGCCGTTATGCTGCCGAAATTTCGGTAAAATGGGTTTAAAGAAACGAGTTTGAGGATTTATATGAATGTATAAGAAATGATTAAGATGAATTAGGTGAATTAAAATTTATATAAGGATAAATTTCCAAAAGGAAATTGTATGGATTGATTATGATTTGTATAAGATTGATTAAAGAGAAAAAGGAATTAATAAGAGGAAAAAAAAATTTATACCGGTTTCGGATGGTTAGTCTAGGTTATCCAACGCATCTCGTTTCGTTTCTCGACCAATCTTCGTTACCGGATGTCGGACATTTGTTTCGATTAAACCCGATGTGTATTTCGTTTGAGACGCGTTAGAGTTTTCTGTTTGCTCCGATTTCGCACTTTGTTTCGCTTTTTGTTTTTTTTTTCGTTTTCATTTTTCGGTTGGGATCCGGTTCCTAAGATCGGGTCCCAACATCCCCACATAATCCAATTTATTGCCATTATTACAAACTGGGTTGATAACACATACATCATATCAAATTTGTACTTCCATAACATAATTACACATAATATACATGAACCTATGTTCTTCTCATATTCACAATTCATATAATTTGCTTACATAATCGGGTTCATCTCAGCAACATAATGTACACTTTTTTTTAGTAACATATTTTATCTCTTACACTTAAGTCTCCACTAGCATTAGGATTCCAAAAATTAACTTTTACTTCATTTCAAATTTATCTCTTCAATGATTACCCTCCAATCAAATTATCGGATCAACTAAACCTTATCAATCATTAATACTATTCATAAAACTTTATCAATCAACTATTTTTCGTCACGATATATCAGTCATCCTTAATACCTCGAGAATATCAATTTCGACTACGCATAATATCCCAATAAAAGCAGCTCATGCCAAGCCTTACAAGATCAGAACATCCCTCATCATGAGGCTCTGCAGAGCATTTAAATAATTTCATTTACTTTAATATCTCGGTATACATCTCTATAATCATCACATCTTATCTGAAAAGGTATTCATGTCATTTACCCATCAGTAGCCTTACTCTAACTCATCTTGAACTTAGACTACAGGAACTATAATCGGAACTTATTTAATAGGCCACCGATTTCCTCCTATATCCTATTCACGCATATTACCCACTTACGCTTAATAATTTCACCCATGAGGTGATTCCACTGTCAGATGTACACTTATAATGACAATAATAAGAATAGGACTAGCAATTATCCACTACCTCATTAATTGCTTCCTATAATCAGGTATGCATTTACTTAGGCAAATCAACTAAACCCGAACAACTTTTTCATTTATTAGTATCATGGTCTTACCTTTTAATCTTTTCATTATTGCATCATACCCATGTATTTTCACACTCAAATCAATATCATAGATATACAATCACTCTTGATTTCTCACTAACATAATTGATTCACAGTCATAAATCATTATTCATCACTCTTGTCACTGTAATCAATCTCAATTGCAACTTCTCTATATCATAGAACACTTTATTTTCATCCACTTTGTACACTTGAACTCTTGCCATTTTCATCATATTTCTATTTTCCTCTATCAATCCACAACCACAACTTCATTTCTATCCCACATTTAAAGATATACCTCATAATCTTCTTTGGTCCAATCGAACCACACACTTTTTTCTCATTTCACGACATCCACAACTTCCTTTTTATCACATTCTAACACATTATCATTTTCCTTTCTATTCTAACCGCTTAAACGACTGAGACACACTCATGCATGTGACTCATATACTAGATTGGGGATCAATTGTCACTGTCTTCCGTGACCTGACTTAAATGCATGTGACTTGACACATTCTTCAGAAAGCCCATGTAAGATTGTACTTCTGGGCTATGATACCATAAATGTAGTATCCCACTCCCGTAAGACCCGAACCCGATATCGATGGTGATATCCGAGCCCGTGCCTTATGAGGGTGGTATGCTAGAACAGTCAAATCGTTCAAAATTCAGTAAGACATTTTTTTTCTTTTTGAAAATAATTTAGTGCGCGGAATTCAGTATCCAAATTGAGCCCACATTAATACGAAAACATTTCGATCAAATCATAATTCCAATAATCACATTACAATTACCACATTTCTTAAACAAGTTGGGCCCACGATACGAACATATTTTCATTCAAAACACTATTTCAGTAATCAAATTACAATACGACAATAATCAATTGGGTCCCTCGGCAATAACAGTATTAATCTTGCGGAAATACAAATTTACACATAATTCAGAATGACACAAATGCAGACGTGCACTGATCCCGACTTCAAACGCTGACTCCCATGCGGTAACATACTCCCGTTTCACTAACGGGGTACTCGTTAATTCCTGAAAAATAATTGCAATGTTAGGTGAGTTTGCGAACTTAGTGAGAAACCATCATCGATGGTTCACCCAACTCATGCATATCTCAAGCAATACACAGTTTCAATCAATTACACATTCAATATCCTCATATAACCATTATCAGACAAATAAAAGGCATGAAATCCTTTTTCCTATGTTCACAATTTAATCCATACACATAAGAGTTGGACACGTAATCATTTTCCCTTATTTTCCATGTTTATTCTGAGTTATGACTGAGCGCTTTCACAGTGAACAGTATTCGATAAACGCGTCTTAGGGGGAGAAGAACCCTCAGGGTATGCACTTCCACCCTTCGATATTGCCCGCTTTGGCGTGGTGACCACCCTCACGGTTTTGCTTCGCCCCTACTCGAGGGATGCAAACGCGTCTGCCCCTTTTTCAGGCACAGTAAACAGTAATGGCGTTTTAGGAAGTAGGAGAGCCCTCCAGGTATGCACTACTTTCCACGCATCAGTAGGGATAGGAGAGCCCTCTGGGTATGCACTAATCCCTTTTGAGCTCAGGGCTCTCTTTCAGTATTAGTGATCGAGCTTGTAGCTCTCATTAGCAGCTCCAGTCACAACCGTTATTAATCAATCAATTTTAGAATTCATTTATCCCAAGCAATCAGAATCATTTTATCAAAAACAGACATATAATTCCAATCATGCCTAACATGCATTCACAATGGCATAATAACATATTTCAGTCGATTCTACTTATCGAATTCAGGCAGATTCTTCACAATTCTGCACACCAATTCCTAGTTACCAGTGATCATACAATTCATATTAACTACAGTTCACACAGAGCATTTAGCAAATTAGAAATTGAGGAATCAACTAGGTTACTCACCTGTACTTCCGAGCTACAGCCTGGAAGTCCCAGCAATATCCGTGAAATATCGATCCATCGGAGCATCTATAACAGTCAAATAATTTCCATTACAAAATGCACAGTCAAAACAATTTGATGATGCACATGCCGTAAATAAAAGATGTACTATGCCTATTCATGACTTTCCCAGTGCTATCCCCCATTATCAATTTTCTTTTGTCAAATTCTAACTTTTCACTCAATTGCTCAGTAATGATTCAATTCCAATTCAATAACATATTACGGAACTCCCCAATTTCAATTCTAATATTCAATCAATTTATCACGTCATACTCGCTAGGGTATTATCTCAAAATCAATATCACTATTCTCTAGATCGAATTCATTCTTTATTCTCAGTTCTAATCTCCAATAGCCTTTCTTTACATTTAGGGACCTCATAATTTTATCCCAATTACCACGAACAATCCTTAGGTTGAAATACAATCACATTCTTAACTTTCTTTTACTAATTGCGATTCTTCTAACTTAATTTCAACTTTCTTCCTTCGTATCAATGGTAGACCTCTTTCTCTAGATCATAAAAAATCAAACATCACCTCAATTGGAGATCTACACCATTAACTATGCCTCAAAAACCAAATTAAATCAGTTCAAAAATCTGGTCCTCGTCGCAACGTATGGATGCTCGCCGCGGCATCTATACAGTGGCTCGTCGTGACGTCCCAATCTATCGTTCGTCGCGACGTGCGCTCGTCGCGGCGTATACTCCTTTTCTCGTTGCGACATCTAACCCTGGTTCGTCTTCTCCGAGCAGTTTTTGCCATTTCTCTCTCTAAATCAAGTCATAACTTAACTAAAACTACCCCAATCTTTCACAAATGACCCCATGAATGCATTTAACAACCATAAAACACATTAAAACCATTTTACTTACCAATCGAGCCACAAATCCTCAAATCTCTGAAATTTCCTTAACTCCGTCCACTTTCTCAATCACCCACGGTTAGCTCCCATAATCACACACACAAAACATCATTTTCCTTAAGCATCAAGCAAGGCTTTGTGTTGGACCCCGTCTTCGAGGCCCAACATTCGAAAACACACAAGCATAGCAGACCCAAAACTGACCACACACTGACCACAATTTCGGAAAACCTCTGAAAGGAAACTCAGATCGACTTCTTAAGGACATTTGTTCCTCATGATTTAACGATTCTAACGCCACTGAAAACGCTCAATTCGGATTAGAAATGAAGAAGTTATGCTCAAAATACTATCTAAAGAAAACAGTCAAAATTGACACTCTATTGAATTCATGTCAGAATTATAAGAACTTAGAGGCTCCATTGCCAATCGGTTTCTTCATAAAAATTGTAGATTTATAACTCTATTTTAATTTAAAACAAGAATCGCCTTGATCCGCTCAAGATATTTTAAAATAAGTGAAGTATATTCAGACTTTATCAACCGATCGTCATACTTTGTTTCAAACCCCCTTTTTCAATTTAAAAGCAATATTGATAAATCAGGTATAAAAAGATAGAAAATTTTCTTAGGAATCCAACGCTTCAAAAATCAGCTAAATTGAAGGTCTATGTAAAAAGTTATGGCCAAAAGAAGGAAGAAGGGTCAAAACCAAAAGCAGACGATGATGTCAGCAAAACTAAGACAAAGATCACGTCATCATAGACGAAGATGACGTCAACACAGACGAAGATGACGTCATCATAGACGAAGATGATGTCAGCACAGACAAAGATGACATCATCATAGACAAAGATGACGTCAACACAGACGACGATGACGTCATCATAGACGAAGATGACATCAGCACAGAAGAAGATGACGTCATCATAGACGAAGATGACGTCAGCGCAGACGAAGATAACGTCATCACAGATGAAGATAAAGGTGCATAACTTATCACTCAGATGTCCAAAATTTACAAACTTTATACCGTTGGAAAGATAAAAGAAATATCTACAACTTTCCAGAAGGGAATTTTGCCAAAATCTATATTTATCAATCCTAAAATTACCCCTAAATTCAGAAGATAAGACTTTCATTCCTGCACCAACACTTCACCCAATTCTTAACTTCATGACAATATTTGAGACTCTTAGACACAGAATTGAAATTTGATGTCCTCTTACAAAATGTAGCCATATATCTCTAGTTTAATCAAAATCAAGAATCATCTCGTTTGGATAACTAGAGAAAACGTTGTGGCTAAAAGACTGAAGCATATTCAGTGAACATTTTTCAGATCACTACCAATCTTATCTCTAAATCTTTCCTTATCACAACTCATAAACCCTTGCAAATTCCAGCAAGTTATCCCAAGACAAAACCCAACAACAACTCAATGATCAAGAGACTCATACATATACCTTTTTCAAGGTCAAACACAGATCGCAAATCAACAAATTCACATGAAGAAAAGAGTACTAGAGCTCTCATCTCTTTATCAATCATTCAAGAGTTCAATCATAGCTTTAATTACATATCAGCATATTCATCATATCTATCATGAATCAAGTACCAAAATACAACATATGAGATGCTCAATTCTTAATATGCTTATAAAGCCATTCCGAAAGCTAGTTACTAACTTAATACAAAAGTGTCTAAAGTTTCTTAGAGTTATGCCCGATGCCTTGCAAGGTTCCGCGCTCAACTAGAATTTGCACCTGAGGAGGGAGAATGGGGTGAGCAAACACGGCTCAATGGCTAACACCTCTATAGCCATCGAGTAATGAGCCATACAACACATAAAGAATCCAAAACATTTGCAGTCTATCATATAAAGCACTAATAACTCAACTTCATCACATAAATCATAAATTAGCCAAAATCATCACATAAAGCATAACATGGAATCTTACATCAATTAAAACACATATTATGCATCATAACACCAAAATGATGAAATGCACACAATTGACTCTAGAGTTCCATAAACACGACGGAAACCGAAGTTTATCGTAAACACGACGAGTCCATTTTCGGATCTCGTAGGCCTCAAGCGGGCAGCCGGGAGAAGGCTAGGGGGTCAACGTGCACGTGACTTAACGAAATAGGTTCTCTCTCTCCTAATCACAACCAATTTATGCTCACATATTCAAGCACAAGAATAACATTTTATGCTTCTTTCATTTCATCGAATCGTCATGGTTTCATTCTTTTCTTTCAAATCAAAGGAATACACTTTCCATATACACACAATTTAACAAAGATAGCACACATAGGGCATTTTCCCATTACACAACAACTATAAAAATGTTACCCACCTATCGTCAGGATCCGAACTCAAGATTGCCCTTCCTCCTTGTCTTGAGTGGGATTTTCTTGATTTCCTTCAATTAAATCACACTCCATTTAATAAATACATTCTTAAAGAAAGGCATAGCATTCATAAAATCATGCAAAGGTAAAATAAACTCTAAACCTAACCTACCCATAAGCCATCTATGTCAGAAAACCCAAAACCCTAACTTAGAAATCCCAAAAATCCATAGATCTACCCTTCTCTTCTATCTTTCTTCAATCTCTACACAAACCCTAACTTCCATTTCCTCCCATTTTCGAACCCAACACAAACAAAGATAGAACTTACCTCTCACAAGTAGATTTCTCTTCTTTTTCCTCTTCTTTCTTCCTCCCTTCAAGCTTCCTACAACTCTCCCTTTTTCTTCTTGGCCAAAACCCTCCTTTCTCTTGGCTCACGATTTTGCTTTCTCTTCTTTCCTTTAGCTCTACGAAAACTTCCTTCCTTCTTTTCCATTAATTCCTTTATATCTCAACTTAAAAGCCTACCTCAAAACTATGTAGTTTTGATACTCCTTTAAAGCCCACTTACATTTCCTTTTGGGCTCTCCTCCTTCTACTTATTCTATTCTTTCCCAAAGCCCATTCCATCCAACAAGACCTTATTTGTCTCATAAGGCTCTACACTTCAAGCTCACTTCCAATTAATCCAATTAATTCTAACCCTTCACTTTAACTTCAGAATTTCCAATTTCCAATCATACTAACTAATTCCAAGGCTCAACTATATTACAATAAATATATATATACACATAATTAAACAATTAAAACCAAAATAAAGAATAAGTCAAGTAAATCAATAAATAAATCCATCAATAAAAAAATAAAATTTTCGGGGCCCAACACTTTGTACAAGGAGGAACAAGCAAGCAAAAACTCGAAGGAAGAATCGAAAATCGCCAAGGAAGAAGAACGATCGTGCCCTAGGAGAAAAGAATTCATTTCCTTCCAAGTTTTGAAACCTAACCTATTTAAAGATCTTTTCCTCACAATACATTTAGATCTCTTCCTCTTTTCACAATCATTTTCAGTCCAATTTGTCTCCAAATTTTAATAGCTCGACATATAAAATTCCAAGATCATATATCTAAAATTTTCCATTGCCATTTACCAGTTATTCTAGCATCATGCAATCAATCAGTCCGTCACTCGAAAAATTTCCGGTCCGGACTTTTTCTACCAAATTTCCAGAAACTTTCCTAAGGGTCACTATCAACTGGCAATCACTCTAATACAGTCCCAATTCCATCATTCAAACCCAATATCCCATAATTCTCAAACCAATTAAAATAAAACATACTTATGTCAAAAATCACAATTCATATCATATTCAAAAGCAAATGCCGGGAAAAGTCATGAATACATGTACCTATATGTGCATGTGCCAATTGACTCATTCCTCTAAAATTAGAGGCCAAATGAAAGCTCAGTCAATAATATGTGGTAAAATCCTAACCCATCTCAATTTACCAATATAACGTTCCCATCGGTGACGGGATGTTACATAAATAATGGCAGTTGTGACCAGAGTAGCCACCGATCAGAGCTTAAAGCTCAAAGTGTGAAAAAAAAGCCTCAAGATTAGAAAGTGATTAAGAACCTAAGGCTCACTATGTAAAATCAGTCCTGTATCCTCATTGGATAAGGGACTGTTATCAATAAACCTGGTATCCAAAATAGATATGAGACAGTTTAGGCACTCGGTTACAACAACGTAATAATTGAAAAAGATTCTCATGAACATTTCATAAGCATTTTGTTAAATATGTTTGATTGTTTGAAATCCAAACTTTCCTATGCTTAAGTGAAAATATGATAAATGTTCAATTGTGCAAAAATGTGATTGAATGTTATCTGAAATGATGTGATACATGAATTGAGTGAACCATCGATGATGGTTACCTCATTGAGTTCACAAAACTTACTAAAATTGGTTGTTATAGGTCATCCGCTCTAAGTGATCAGATTGATCAACCAGTTGATCAAGAATCAGAAGGAGTCAGTAGGGAGTCCTCAGTACCTCGATCTAAGGAAATGCCTCCTAGAGCTCTCGAGAGAAGGGATAGGAGGTATGATAGGCTACGGAAGTAGAGAGTTGTGAATTTATATGGAAACACAGACCCCACTGAGGTCGAGGGATGGATTGAAAGGATTGAGAGGGTTTTTGATCAGATAGACTGCGAGCCTGATGAGAGGTTTGACTATGCAGTATCCTTATAGCAGGGCCTAGCCTACCAGTGGTGGAAGACTGTCCCAGGCAGTAGCACGAGACCTTACAAAACTAATAAGTCTAACAATTTAATTCCCTCCCTTATCGTAAATTTCTACATTTTCCTTAATGTACAAAACATAAAAGGACTATGAACGACTAGGGAGTAAGATGAAGGAAGGAAATTATGATAATTGATACTTCCTTAAAAATAAAAGGCTTTATAATTATATTATGACTAAGTACAAACTAGCAGTAGTTATCATAATCCAATAGTAAAAGAACTTTAAAACATAATCTAATAGTAAAAGAACTTCAAAACAAATTCAAATCCATAAATGTAAGGCTTCTTTTGCCTTACAACATAAACAAAATCAACGAAACATATAAAAACAAATGCTAAAAAAAATTAGGCTACTAAATTGATATAAAATGGCCTAAATCATTAGGTTGCCTCCTAATAAGCACTTATCTATATGTCTATTAGATATTCATCCTACTCAATTTCAAATCATAAGCTTATTGGCCTCTAAATATGACACATGTTTTAATATAACAGGGTTATCCATCTCTTGTTCTTCTCTTTGATATGAGAAATTTTGGTATCAACCACATCTTTAGAGAAATATCTTTCATCTTTATCATGTTATTATCTTATAGCTATACATATCTAAAAAATTACTTCCTCATCTCCTAACCTTATGATTAATTTCTCATTATGGAAATGTATAATAACTTTAGCAATAGCTAGGAAAGGTCTTCCTAAGATCAAGAAAGCCTCTAAATCAACCCCCATATAAAAAATCACAAAATCAATAGCAACAATCAACTTGTAAAACTTACCCAAAATTTCTTTTATAATGCCCTTTGGATATTTAGTAGGCCTATCCACTAATTGAATACTCATCCTAGATAGTGTAGGTTCACCTACCCTAAATTTTATAATGTTCTTAGTATACTTAACTAACCTTCCATGCAATTTGTTTTGTAACTTTTGAACAATACTAAAGATTAACTAGGCTAATGTACCTGTCATTCTTATAGATTATTTTAGTGAATATGAGTACTAAATATCTTTATATTATCTAATCTAACAAAGACCATGATATATTTAAAGATATAGTTAACTAAAATAAAATTACCAATCCAAAATAACAAAACAAAACAACAAAGAAACTCAAGCAACTAATTGATAAACCAGACATAGATGTAAATTTGGTTGATACAAATTTCTAAGTTTTAAAACCAATTCATCATACTTTCATCCCTAATAGAACTTTCATCGAACACTTGGTACGCTTCACAAATCCATCCCTAATTTGTTCCAAAATTGCTTCTTTTTCTCATTATTCACTAACATTAACACATAACAACAAACAGCGGCCCATTAGCAACCAAAATAAACCTTGACAACTCAATCCACAAAAATAAAATCAATGACTTAAAACCATTTCACAACATAAAATGAAACAGAAAAAATAAACCCAGTAGCAGAGACGACCAACCTCGACAATGGAAGCAAAGACAACAGATGGACAGACAAATAATGGGCAGATGAACAAAGTCAGATCGGTCAGAGATGGATGAAACAAAGTAGAAAAGAAAACGAAGAACAAAGACAACGAAGAATAAACTAGGGGAGGGGGCATCTGTTGATTAATTGTAATGAAAACAACGACATTTCCTTCCAATTTAAACAACGTCGTTTTCCTTCCAATTTAAATGACAATGACCTCAGTTTTAATTTGCCGATGGAAATTTCTTTCCGTCGGTAAATTTTGCCGAAAATTTTAACCGGGAAGATTGATGTCTATTTTTACGACGACATTCACTAGTTCATCGCTAAATTTCGTTAGCAAAGTTGACAATAAAATTTCCACCTCTTTTAATGATGAACTTTTTAATTCATCGCTAATTTACTATAGAATTTTTTTCCGTCGCTATTACTACGGAATTTTTTCCGTAGGTAATTTTTCGTCAATATTTTGTAACTTTCTTGTAGTGTTAAGTGATAGATAAGTTAATTTGTCAAAGATTAAAGTAAAATATGAAATATCAAATTGAATATAACGAAAAAGTGTTCCCACTACACGAAAAATACCCAATTTGCGACATTTTAAAAACATCGCAAACGTTCAAAAAACGTCATTAAATATTTTTTGTAATGTCTCTGAGAACGTCGCACTGAACGTCGTTGAAGGGGGAGTAAGGAAACGTTTTTATCAACGTTTTGTACAAAACGTCGAGGAAGCCTAGGTGATTTTTCGACATTTGGGGAAACGTCGTAAAAGCATAAGCAAATGAGTGACGTTTTAATTAAACGTTGTGAAAACAACATAGGTTTTTGCAACGTCTGTTAGACGTCGTGGAAAGCATGACCATCTGCGACGTCTGGTAGACGTAGTAGAAAGGGTTAAAATCTGCGACGTCTAACAGACGTCGTAAAAAGGATGATTATCTGCGACGTCTGGTAGACGTAGTAGAAAGCATGATTATCTGCGACGTCTGGCAGACGTCGTCGAAAGTAGAACATTCTGTGACGTTTGCTCACAAACGTCGCAGATGATAATATATTTATATTTTTAATAAATTTTAAATTTTATATAATTAAATTTAAATGACATATAATTAAATAAAATCATTCGAGAATAGTGTGAATTATTAAAATTAAATTTGAAAATTTATTTTAATCGAAATATGATTTTAAAATAAAATTTTAATGGAATTATTATTCTAATTGAATAATTAATAATTGGGAAAAATATTAAATATTTAATTTTTTATTTAGTCATTTGTTAATTTGTTGAGTACATCATGGATTTGCGAATGATCAATAATGTATAACAAGAATTTAATAGATATAGACAATGAATTATATAATTTAAAATCCCAAACATGTCATAATATAGTAATTACTATGAACAATATGTCATAAGTGTCTAATATATCAGTATGAATACTTATCTAATCAACGCGAATATTATGTCTAGAACATATTATGTCTAATTTATCCTGCATTTCTTCAAATTTTTTGGTCAATTCATCGACTTTAGACTGTAAGCCCTCATTAACCTTCTTGGACTCCGCTAATTCGTCTCAAAGTCTCTTTCTGATTGAAGTCTTCCCTTGTGGTCGAGGCCCCATTCCCATGCCAACAATGTAATCTGTTCTAGTGCACAGGACTTTGTCGCACACTTCATCCACTGTCATCGAATGACCTTGTTCAACTGAATGTGTCAATTCGTGACACAATAAGTCCTAAAAAAGCAAAGAGTTAATTACATACACAATGTGATTTAAGAAATATTTATAAATAAACTATGTACTCACCCATTTTTCTTTGCATTCAGGAGGTGTCCATTGATCTTTTCTTTAATCATAATGAGTGTGATACCATAACTTCATCCGGTCACACCCTTCTCCGTCCCTGTCACTCTGTATAGAAATATGTTAATAGTAATATTTATTATAAAATTTGAAATGTCAATAAGCCCACTAATCTTCCTTTCATCCATATTAACACACCTAGATATATTCGATGCGTACCCATCTGGAAACTTTACCTGCTTGACAAACTCACAAAACTTCTTCTTCTCATCCAAAGACATTGTATAGCATGCTGGAGGTTTTCCCACAATAGTTCCATCAGTAGCCCTTATCAAGTGTAATTCTTTCCAAATATTCATATCTTCCAAATCAAGCCGAGCCTTGATTGTATCCTTGGTTTTACCTTCAACATTCATCAACGTACCAAGAATATTGTCACAAATATTCTTTTCTATATGCATGACATCAAGGTTATGTCTTAATCTTAACTTATGCCAATATAGTAGATCAAAAAGAATGCTTTTTTTATTCCAATTCAACTCTCCTTCCAATCTCCTTCTCCTCTTATTCCTGGGGTGCTTTCCATAAGATATATTCTCCACATGACATAATTGCTCAACCACAGCATCTCCATCTGGTAAGTTAGGTATAGTTCGATGATCACTCTTGCCATCAAACTTCTTGCTTCTTCTCCATGGATGATCGTACGGAAGAAAACGACGATGTCCTAAGTAACCAATCTTACTTCTTAACTTACAAGATGGAGTGTGCGTGTTACAAACAGGGCATGCCTTATAGCCTTTTGTGCTCCACCCAGAAATAGTACCATAGGCTGGAAAGTCATTAATAGTCCATAATAAAGCCGCATGCATTCGGAAATTTTCACACTTTGAGGCATCAAAAACATCAAAACCATCTTCCCATAACTCACTTAACTCATCCACTAGTGGTCTCATATAGACATCAATGTCCCGACCAACAGCTTTCGGACCTGGAATAACCAACGATAACATAAAAAATGACTCATCCATACACATCCATGGGGGTAAATTGTATGCTAAAAGAATAATAGGCCACACGCTATATGAAAGTGACATATTGCCATGTGGATTGAATCCATCTGTTGTTAAGCCTAGTCTGACATTACGTGGTTCTCTAGCAAAGTCAGGATATATCTCATCAAAGCTCTTCCAAGCTTCTCCATCAGAAGGATGAACCATGGTTTTTCCGTCACCTTTAGGCCTATCATTATGCCAAGTCATTTGTTTAGCGGTCTTACTTGACATGAATAATCGTTGCAGTCTGGACTTTAATGGAAAGTACCTCAACACTTTCCATGGTATCTTCTTACCCTTGCCATCATTAATTCTCCATCTTGATGTTCCATACTTGGGACAACTTTGCAAGTCCCCATACTCTTTCCAAAATAGGGAACAATCGTACTTACATGCATGTATCGACACATAACCCAAACCTAGGCTCCGTAGAAATTGATTTGTTTCATAATAGGACTTCGGCAAAGTTTCACAATTAGGTAATACATCCTTCAACAGACCAAGTAACATGTCAAATGACTTATTTCTCCACTTGTTGTATACTTTCAAGTGAAGCAACTTTATTAAAAACGACAACTTTGAAAAGTTTGTACATCCAGGGTACAACTCTTCAGTTGCTTTACTCAACAATTCATGAAAGCCTTGCCCTATAAAATCTTCGACGCCTTTGGGACGACTCCTTCCATCCTCATCAATTGGACAATCATTTACGAAGGTACCCATATCATGAAGCAAATCTTGCATGCCATCATCCTTCTCATCGCCATCACCCTCATTAATATCATTCCCCATCCCATCAATGTCTACATTTGCATTATCAAGCCTTTCTACCCTAGACATAAATCTATATTCTAGCTTTTCACCGTGTAAAACCTAACGAGTGTATGATTGGTCCATGCTGAATCTCATTAAATGCTCACAAACATTCATTTGGGACCTCATATAAGCATTCATGCAACGACTACAAGGGCATGAAATTTCACAATCTCTTCCTTTTTTTTCCACCACAAATTTCATAAATGCTTTCACTCCATCAATGTATTCACGGGAAACCCTAACACTGTTCATCCAACTCTTATCCATTGACCAGAAACTACCTATTAATTTAACATAAAAATGACAACATTATCTTATGTCAGTGGGAATTCAATTTACACATAAAACACATTATGAACAACTTGGACTAATAATGTGGTCTTGCATGATTGTATATACTTATTGCACGTAATAGCTACTATTGAAAAGGTTATGGAAATAAGTTATTAGACTACAAATGTTGTCTTGTTTACTTTACTCACATATAATCTAATCCCATTCGAGTTATCCTATACAACAAACATCGATTCTTTTCAAGTTATGACATAATTTGAAAAGAATGGATGTTGGTTGTACACAACCTCACAAAAATAAGATCAAATTCATCAACCCCGCAACCTCAACCATGTTTAATAGTTACACATCCAAAATAATTTGCACCATTTAATTAAACTTATCAAACATTCTATTATGTTCAAACCTCAACTTCTAAGGATTTTAAACCTTTTTGTTCAAAGGGTGACCAATAATCTCATTATATCACACTTATTCCTTATGATGCTGAGTAAAAGTTAATAGTATTCACATAATAGTAAAGTTTACACTACAACAAAACCAAGCATTTTGCCACACAAGAGAAGAGTACAAGTCATTGGAATTGCATAATAAAAAATGTAGAATTTTCATACCAGATCCACTACTTCTGCAGGAAATATGTTAGGGCACTCAATTTACTTCAAGATTTTTCCTCTGGAATCCTTAAGAGGGTCAGTCTGTAGTTCTGCAAAAACACCAACTGATTATGAGCTATAGCAATGAAACAAACATTACAAAATATTGTAATCTCAAGAAGGAAACTACCAATGGATAGACAAATAACAAAATTCCACATACAAATGATATTTCCACTGCATAACATGGTTGAATTATATGGACGTCAGATTTGGCTAAGCTTATAAAGGTATTAATATTATTTATTTAAGAGAATTTGGGAGTTTTAGATCTCTTATCACATAATCTTTTATGCCTTACTTTGACAGACATAAGATGTTTGTAAAAGGGAATAAACTAAGTTTTTTGGATAGTATTTTTAAAAAGAGGGTGGTTAATGATGAAATAATGGTATCTTAAACATAGTAAAGAGAGCTGAAGAGGAAGGGAATGAATGAAACCAATAAAGATTATAAATTAGACTTATCAAGCTTTCTTTGAGTGAAGCACCAATTTTCTTATTACTCCAAGTGTATAAGGAATTGGGAAATTTAAAGTCTTTAAGATTACAAGCTATGATGGCATTTTTAAAATCCAACATATTTGAACTGTAAGGAATAGAAATCTATGAGGAATCTATAAGGTGAATAACATAATTAAAATCATCAATAGCGAACTAAAGAGAGAAAGAATAATTCTAAGAGATTTCAAGGAGACTAATCTAAATATTTTCCCATTTTAGTGGAAGAGTTATTAGATGCATAAACCATAGTGAGAAGAAAAGAGGAATTTATATCATTAGAAAAATATAAAGGCATATAAGTTATTTATTATGGAGAATGACAATAGGTTGAAAAGTATCATGATTATAGGATATATTGATTCTCTGTTATAGTCTTCATTAAGATTGTCTAAGGAAAACCATCTATAAAAATTAAAAAAGTGATTTCAGTAAAAGTTAGTATTTTACTCTAGCTTTAAGAAACAAGGGATAAATTAAGAGAGGAAAAGATATTTTGACATTTACTTGAGACGGATATTAACCCTTGTATTATAAGAAACATAAACATTTATGTGGAGAAAGAAGAGTTTAAACACTCATTTAATGCTAGTTTTTTTTTCATTTACTTAATTTAGAGTCAAACTTAACAACTAGACTTAGTTTCAAGGTTATTATCATAATCACTAAAACAATACTCAATATTAAAATATAACCTACAATTAATAGGATAAAAGGATAACAAATTCTAAAATGCACAAACTTTTGGGACTTTTTCAATTTAGTGCTCAAAATTTTAAAATTTTCAATTAAATAGCTAACCTTTTATGACCTTAACAACTCAATTCAAAATGTTAACTCCATTAGTCAATTACCAATTTTGATTAAAAAAAAAACTTTGTTGTCTATAACATGCAGGTGTCTATGTGGGAAAAAAAAAAGATTGCAAACTAAACATACCTATAACCTAATATGAACAACCTATAAGCATACCTATTAACTCAAATACCCAAATACCTATTACTCAAATACTCATTTCCTATTTAATTTCAAAATACCCTATTTAACGTTTCATCTCCATTACATTATAATTTGAGTTATAATTTTGAAATACCTCTTCTGGAGGCTAAAACTAAGGAATTTGAGTTATAATTAGAAGGTAAAAAGAAGGCCCTCAATGAAGAACCAAAAAGCAAGGCAGAAGTAATGAAGTAGTGCGAAGCCAAAGTCCTACATAGGGAACAAAAATTAGAGGAAGTCAAAGAGAGTGAAGGAGAAGAAGAACGACATCGATTCTAGGTTGCAAAGTATATAGGAGAGGGAGAAATCTTTGAAATCTAAAGGGAAAAATGGATCTTCAGAGGACACAGTTACTTCCTAATAATGAGAGCTTGCAAATTACAAAATATGAATTTGAGAAGATAAATGATGAAATTGCTTATTAAGAGATGCAAATTGGTGAAAAAAAATGAAAGTTTGAAAAAACCAATTAATAGAAGATAATCAATGTATGTTTATAAGTAGAACTAAAATGATAGTTAGAGAAGTTTAGGCATATGTAATGGAGACTAGTATTTGAAGGCATATGTAATGGAGACTAGTATTTGAGTTAACCAATAAAAACATTTTATAGTTAATTCTTTTCATTTTAACCATTATCTCATCTAAGTAAAATATTTACCCATTTAGATAGCAATATGGTTTAGTCCATCATATTTTAATATTCTAAAAACATATTGTGGAAATTTGTTCAAATTAGGGCAGAGGCAATTGTTTAGTAGAATGAAACCAACTTTCAATTTTTTAAGAAGAGAACCTCTCATTATTGTTTCATGAACCAATTCTAAAATAGAATTTAAACCTTCATTAGATTTGAAGTTTAACAAAAGTACATTGTTGTCATTAATAAGAACATCTTAGAGACTAAATTAATTCCAAATACTATTAGTTTCATTCTAGCAAGATATCTACAAGTAATTTTTAAGCATGAAGGCTCCTTTATCGACAATTTAAAAATTGGGAGATTATAAATTCAACATTTTAACTTATAAAGGTATGAAATTTAGTAAGTAGATGTTGTGGAAACCAACATCACTAATACAATATTCTAAGATTTATTATAAAGGTTAAGGTTTAGATTAGCAAAGGTAAGAGGATAAGGTGCTTTATAGGTCAAGAAAAACGAAAGAGTCAAATAAATGAAAGGGAGCTAGTTAGGCATAATTGGAGGGAAACTAAGAGGAGAAAGAAGGGAGGGCAAGGACTTCTACTAGCAAAGTTAGAATTTAGAGCTATTAAAAAATAAGATACTAAACATAATAAATGGGAGTAGTACGCAAAGAAATAATGAAGTCATCAAGTAAAGATTTAGGGTAAACATTTGGATGAAAAGGAAAATGACGTAAAGGCTAAAGAACCTATCGTAAAAGGAGAGGTAGGCAATAAAGAAATAAGGTAGACAAACATAGAGAAAAGGAAAAAGAGAAAAGGAAATTAGGCTTCCAAAAGCTCAAATCTCTAAAGTAGGGAAATAATTTATATTTTAGAGTAGTAGATATGTGTACAAATAAGAAGGAATGATGTCAAATGAACACTCCAAGATTACTTCAATGACATTATCCGCCATGACATTCTCTTCAATCCATACAGCATAATATAATCATATTATATAATAGAAATATATTTTAACAACAGAAGAACAATACTCACATAAATGCAAAGGCAATGAGAACATAAAGTTGTTGAGCAATATAAACATAGAAATTGCATGTGCTTAACCCATATTCAATTTTACACATAACAGTAGAAATTCTAAGTACTTACCCTATGACTCTCCTCTGTCAATGTTGAATGCTCAATGTGAAATGGGAGACCAATTCAATCTGCCTGCACATCAAATAATTGAAATTTGGTTTAATCAATGAATTAAGCTTTGATTTATACCAAATTTGAACATCAAACCAGAATATCATAAATATTCACGGTCAACTCAGTGTTCCATCTATGGAAGATATGAGATTCGGATATAAAAGAATGTCAAAGAAAAAACCTCTTCATGTGCTTGTATGTGTTGTGGCAGGATGATTACTTTAAAAATGAAACCTAAGTAAACATGCAAGGATTGAAAATTGAAAGTATACAAAAAGCAACAAACTTGCAATGCTCTCAGTCAGTGATTATAAAATTGAACCACATCCACCTACAATTTTAATAGCTAAACTTCAATCACATTATGTAAAGAGAAATTATATCAAGCATTGTATAAAAGAATACTAGCGCATGAAGACCGAGAAATAGGTATTCAGTTATGCACAATTTACTAATACATATTACCTAGAATCAGTAAAAAGGGATAATAGTAAGATCAATAAAACAAAATAATGTTATCAGTATAATTGTGGCATCAACAATCAAACATCTACCGAGAATTTAACAAGATATGCATACACGAATGTTACTGATCAAAGGATAGGAAAAACAAAAGAAAAGCATGCTTATTTGTGTGATCAGTAGGGAAACATTTCAAGTTAACTCTTAACCAAAAGAGTAAAACTCTTTCTTATCAGTAAAAGTTATACAGTATGATCAATACTCCATCACTCTTGCTTCCTAAACCAATCCCAATCCTCATCTTTACTAATATGAATCGAATTAAATAGAAACCCATGATCAGTAACATACGGCATGATACAACCAAGAACGTACCAAAACCATCAGACACAAAATCACATAACAGATAATTGAATCCACGACTGAACAATCCCATTAAAGAAATCATAAAGGTAAACAAAGCAATAGGTGAATTTATGTTGCGTACATTATTACATACAGGTGAATTTAGAAATGTTTGAAACATTACAATAAGGAATTCATCTAATAATAGAACTACAGAATCTAAACACACATTTCCCTCTTCGTTATCGATGGCGAGTTTAGAACTCAAGGTTTCATCTTTTTTCATTGACTCACTCTTTCCATCTCAAAGATTTTAAGAAACTATTATTTCCCTAATCCTTGAGATAATACCCATTCACCTATATCAACATCATTGAATAGTAACTTAGACGGTAGTAGAGCAGAAAGAGGTTGACCCACCAGAAACAGACTCCAAGTTTTGCAAATTATTTACGATAAAGATAATGCATGCCATTGGGGTGTACCTTAGATTCAGCGATCACCGCAGAGGACGCCGGATTTGAGCGGGAGATTTGTCGGCAGCGGTTGAAGGAAAAGGGAAAGAGGGCAGCTAGATATATATATAACCAAACGTTGAAGGAAAAGGGAAAGGGAATGTTTGCTGTTGACGACGGGTGGGGCGGCGACGTTGAGTTTTTTTTTTCAGGTGGGGCAGCGACGAGTGCAGAGAGTAGGATAATACAGGGAGGAGCGGGAGAATGAAAACAAAGGAGCACGAGAATGATCAAAAATGAAACTGATTAATTTATGAGTTTTATTTTTTCCCCAACACTTCCACGACGTTTACTTCACAACAACGTCGACATAATTCTTTGCCGACGTTTTAATAATTAAACGTCTCATATAATTCTCCAATTCCACATCGTCTGATAACAACGTCGATAAATAGTCATACTTTTCCTGACGTTTTTTAAACGTCGAGAAAGGTCATACTTTTTTGAAACGTCGGGAAAGGTCATACTTTTCTGCGACGTCTTCCACTCAAACGTCGCAGAATGTATACTTTTTTTGTAGTGTCCAAAGACTTCAGTAAGTAAAAAACGAAAGTTTTAAGAAAATTTAAGTCCAATAAATTAAGATGAAGAAGGAATTTGGTTATTTTATGATTAATAAATTATTAGAAATTTTCTTACAACTTATATTCATCATATCAATAAAGAATCAATCATTATATAATTATTATTATTTTGTATAGTACATATACTTTGTCATTTGATGGACTGAGATGGCCTTCTGTTGAAATTACTTTTGTAGAAAACCCACATCATTATATGCTAATTGAAAATTGACGTGTAATTTAGGGGTGTAAACATTAAGTGATTATCGGGGCCCGAAGAAGCTAGAGAAACAGCTAATTATTTACGGTTCCGGAAGCTCTTTTGCATTTTGACATCACTTTCTTAATTAACCTTTTGCCTCCTCCAGATAACATAGGGGGTATGGTCAAGTGGAACCTATTAAAATATCAAAAACAAATCCAAGAAGAGAAATACGCATTGCAACCCAACTGACATTATGGAAGATGTATGAACATGCATATCGATTTGCCAAGGAATTACGTAGCTCCGTTTTTGTTGACAACTGAGAAGATTTGATTTCTTCTACCGGCATGTTAATAAAAATCAACAATCAAAAGCTAAAATTCTTGCACGCTCACGTCACCATCCACTGCCGGCTCCTATAAATAGGAAACCCCACACCCCAAATCCTTCACAACCAGCAAACATCAATCATCAGCAACCTGAAGAGATAGAAGATGAAATCTCTTCCAAGTCATTCAGTACTCCCGTTTTTAGTTGTTTTTCATGCATTCTTGTTCTTTTCAATGATCTCTTCAGCTCACACTCACTACGATTTCTTTCGATGCCTTCTGGAGAATTCCGATAATCCCACCTCCATTTCCAAGCTCGTTTACACTCCCCAAAACCCCTCTTACTCATCCGTCTTGGAGTACACCTTGCAAGACCTGAGGTTTAATACAAGTTCCACTCCCAAGCCTCTTGTCATTATCACACCAACAGAGGTCTCCCACATTCAGGCCGTTGTTCTTTGTTCCCGTAAACTTGGATTGCAGCTTAGAATTCGAAGCGGTGGACATGATTATGAGGGTCTTTCCTATGTTTCTGCTCTCCCATTCATGATATTTGACATGATTAACATGACAAATATTGATGTGGACGAAGAAAATAACAGTGCATGGGTGCAAGCTGGTGCAACTCTTGGATCCTTCTACCACAAACTTGTCAAAACAAGCCCACGTCTTGCCTTTCCTACCGGAGTCTGCGCAAGTGTTGGAATTGGCGGACACCTCAGTGGTGGAGGCTACGGCACTTTAGTTCGAAAGTATGGCGTTGGTGCTGATCACATAATTGATGCACACTTGGTCGATGTTAATGGAAGACTCCTGGACAGAGCCTCGATGGGAGAAGATGTGTTTTGGGCCATCAGAGGTGGCGGAGGAAACACTTACGGTGTGGTGGTGGCTTGGAAGGTGGACATGGTTTCAGTGCCTCCTAAAGTGACTGTGTTCAAGATCCAAAGGTCCTTGGAACAAAACGCAACCAAACTTGTCTATAAGTGGCAGACCGTAGCAAATCAGCTTCCTGAAGATCTTTACATATTAGGTGTGATGGGCAAAACTAATTCTAGTCAAGTGGGAAGCACATCTGTAAACATTACCTTCTTTGGAAACTTTCTCGGAAGCCTAGAAAACCTTCTTCCACTAATGCAAGAGAGATTTCCTGAGATGGGTTTGGTTAGTGAAGATTGTTCAGAAATGACATGGGCCGAGTCTAACCTCTTCTTCACCGATTTTCCACCAAATTCATCATTGGATCTTTTACTCACTCGTACCCTACTTAAAGGAAGAACAAAGACAAAGTCAGACTTTGTTAAGGAACCCATACCTGAAGCTGCACTAGAGAATCTGTGGCAAAGGTTCTACGAAGTGGAGTCAGGATTTCTGTATTTGGCGCCTTTTGGAGGAAGAATGAATCAAGTTCCAGAGTCCAGTATCCCATACTCACACAGAGCTGGAATTTTGTATCAAATGGGCTACTTCACACATTGGGATGAGGATAATGATGATGTAGCTCAGAGACATATCAATTGGATCAGAAGTCTTTATCGTTACATGACACCATATGTTTCAAAGAATCCTCGATCGGCCTACATAAACTACCGCGATCTTGACATTGGAGTGAATGACCGCACTGGTAACACAAGTTATGCCAAAGCAAGTATTTGGGGCAAAAAATACTTCGGTGATAATTTCGACAGGCTGGTCAAGGTCAAAACTGCAATTGACCCCTCCAATTTCTTAAGAAATGAACAAAGTATTCCTATTCTTCTCTAGGAGACAGATATCCAAATGAAGATTATGGTTGTTGTTACTGAAGGTCGTCCAATTGACCTTTTTTACATTTATTTCTAAGAGTTGATCAAGTTACATCGTAATAAATGCTATCAAACATATTAAAATATTTGTTTGATATAATTAAAGAAGTTTTTCTTTTGCAATAAATGGTTAAGCTAATATTTTCTCAACGCATTTATGTTAAAATTTTGAAAGACATGTACAGAAGATAAGATCTCTATAACAGCATGATATGTTAGACTATGACTTCTGATATCTACTAATTCAATCTGCAAGTATATAGAGTTAATAGTAGATAGTTAAATAAGATTGAAAATATTTTAGAGTCTCAATTGCACATAAATGAGAAAATAGTAATAAATACTATTAATCTTAATTAAATAAAAATTTAATTAAATTAAATAAATTTAATTTATGAGGATTAAACCAATAAACTAAATAAAACAAAGCATATAAATTGATAAATCACATTATAAATATTCAATTATTATATAAAATTGATTATTTAGGTTGAAATAATATTTATTCCAATATATTTATACTCTTCGTAGATGCACAATTTAACCTAACAAACTCTTTAAGTATAGTTCATTCTCTTTATAATAAATAACTAAGAGAAGACTTTCAGAATGCATTTATATTAAAACCTTAAATAAATATACGAAAGATTAGGTCTATGTGAGACCTTGAAATTTTAGGCCTTGACTTTATTTCATCATTTGAATGATTGCATGATTAATGTTATAGATTTATTTTGTTATGAAGTTTTGCATTATAATGGTTTATGAACTTTAGAATAGATGCAATCCTTATAATTGGTTTTGTACTTGAATTGTTATACTTGAAACAATTAATTGAAGTTCTAAGTGTTTTGATTAATGGTATACCTTCTATCTCTTTCAAAAATGATAGAGGGATAAGACAAGGGAATCCATTATCCCCCTATATTTTCACCCTAGCTATTGAGGGACTTTCCCGACTTATTTCTAAACTTGTTGAGAGCAACGGAAGATTTGTTTATCATTACAAATGCAAGAATATTTAGTTATCTCACTTGATCTATGTTGACGACCTTATGATGTTATGTGGTATAGATTCTCACTCTATCAGCATGTTGAGACACATATTGCACATATTTGCAAGTTGGTCTGGGCTGACGGTGAATATGGACAAGAGCAACTTATACATTGATAAAGTAGATACACACAAGAGGAGGGTGAATTATATGTGACAAAAAAACCAAGGTACTTTCAAATTAATAAGATCCTGCTAAATAAAATAAGTCTATAGAAAGGTCCTATCAACTGTCAAAAGGATCCTGTTAACGTTGAAAACTAAAGGAGCCTATTAATTATTTAAAAAAAGAAAGTAGCCTGTTAATCGAAAGGAACCTGTTAACACTCAAAACGAAAGGAGGATGTTAATCGAAAGGAGCTTGTTAACGCTCAAAATGAAAGGAGTTTGTTAATCATTTAAAAATGAAAGCAATCTCTTGCGATATTAAAACAAAAGGAGCCTACTAAAAACTAAAGGAGCCTCTTGTAAGTTAAAAACGTAAACATTATAATACGGAAATTTAAAATTTAAGAGAGAGAGTGACATAGTCGATTTATACTGATTCGGTTTATAACAAAACATACATCTAGTTCCCAAGTATTTAACTTGAGTATTTCACTATAAAATTTAAGTAGTAAATTTTCACGAGCCTCTCCAACATCACAAGTACATATTTTTCAAGGTTCTTCGACCTTCCACACTCGTAGTGTTTAATAAACCTTCCATATTCGTAGTGTTTAACAAACTTATACAAGCTGTCAAGCAAAAATGTGTGAAGGGTTTTAATAGTCTCTTTTAATAGAGCTTTCCAAGACATATAGAGTTTGATATAGATATGAATTTCAAGAATATTGATATTGTTGAAGTATTTCGCAAATCTATGTATCTTTTTTACAAATGCAGTGGCTCTTCCTTAAGTAAACATTTTCTTCAACTAGTAGTTACTTCATTTTAATTTTGAGTTGACTTTGTATCTAATGAATCTTCAACATCGTCTCTGCTAGAATCTTCCAGTATTCAGACATTAAGAGAAAAGCTTTGTCAAAAATTCCAGAGCTAATTGTTTAAAAATAGTAAGATCCTTGCAAATGTTGTAGAATAATTTCTAGTAAGGTAAGTTTGGAAGCATTTATCATATATCATTTCCTTTTGAGAATCATATCGTTACTATACAAGGAAAGAAATGTAATTTGAATTTTGAAATATTTTACGCTTATTATCAAAATCATGATAATAAACCTTGAGCTAACAGATCTTCCATTTTTATGATGACAAACAATAATAGATATATTTTAAAATTTAAATAATAAGGATTTGAAACATTCTATAAACTTTATATGTTCTTACTCACAATCATGATTAACGAGGCCTTTCTTATAATAGGAACCTATCGTTTATGCATATCATAGATTTAAATTTCAAAATATAGTTCAATAATATTTCAACAATTAACAGAGAATAAGGCAAATATATCATTAAAAATATATATCATCAAAAGAAAATATATCATTAACTCTTCCCCTTTGTTATTATTAAAAAGTAGAGGGGAAATAACTGAAAGGAGCCTTTTAAACTAAAAGGAGCCTTTTAAACTAAGAAGGTCCTTCTAAATTAAGAGGAGCCTTCCATAAAAGAACAGATTAGGAGTTTGCTAATATTTGCAAAGAAAAGTAGTATAGAATCTTTATACAGAGTTAATATCAAATAGTCTGCACATAACAAACTCTTTCCTTAACACACAAAATCTATCTTCAGATAGTGGCTTAGTAAAGATATTAGCTACTTGATTTTCAATTTTAACATGCAAAAAATCAATGGTTCCTTCTAAAACATAATCTCTAAGAAATTGACGTTTGATTTCCATTCTTAGTCCTAAAATGTTTCACAGGATTTTTACAGAGACTTATTACACTTATATTATCACATAGTATAGGATATGATCAAAGTTCAGAGAAATATCCCAGCATTGATGTTTCATCTATAAGATTTAAGCGCAACAGCTGGTAGCTACTATATATTCCGCTTCAGTTGTCGAAAGTACTGTGTAATTTTATTTCTTTCATGACTAAGAAATTGGATATCCTCTAAGAAATTGGCAGTGACCATTTTTTCAAAGTCCATAGTTCCACGAAGATAGCAAAAGATCCTCCTGACTGTTTGAAGATGACTCTCTTTTGGATTTTATTGAAAGTGTGTGCAAAGACACACACTAAGTGTAATTAGTGATTCAATCATTCCTGTAAAAAATGCTTTAGGCAATAGACAAAAATGTAGCCACAAGTATAATTATCATTGTCTTTTTATTAAAGCAACAGAGTTCATATCGTTACAAGAAGTGACGCTACAATAAGTATAAGGCAACATAATATTTTGATTAGGCAACAAAATAAAAAATGTTGCTTTAAGATCTAACTAAGTCAATACATTAGTTTCAAACTATGACAACAGTGTTAAATAGATATTGCAACACTTTTAAGTCTTTATAAGACAATAAAGTGAAATTTTTTAATGCAAAAATTTGTAACAATGAAAGCAACAATTTATTCTTTTGTTACCAATATTATTTAAGGTAAAATCAAACTCTTGTCATTACGTAAGCAATATCCATATATACATTAAAAGAAATATACAAACATTAATGTACATCTTAATTACGTATGTACTATTAAATGGAAAAATTAAAATTTTCATTTATATATAATATATAGTTCATGAGGACTTGTAAAATTCAACCTTTTAACATATTCAAAATATAAAAGCAAAAATCTCTAGCAAAAATATTCATTTACAATATCGTCCTCCATTCCATATGGAATATAAATAATCCAAATACTAAACAAAACCTATATGTATGGGCACTCTAAAATTCTTCACAGAGTACCTCCTTATCCACTCCTAATCAACACCATCCTAAAAAAAAAAGAAGTATATTAGATTTGTAAAACTAAGATGCAAGAAAACTTGGTTTCTTTCAACCTTGTCAACCATGATGTAAAACTATGCAACAAATAGAGTTTATTATAGTACAACCAAGTTATCCAAAAACTAGATCTGTTGAGATAGTATAATGAGCTAAACACCTCACTTGCCATAATTTTACCCAATTTATTTATGGTTGTTGTGTCAAGTGTACTTATTCTCACAAACTTCAGAATTAACGCCATCATATTTTCTTCACTCCACTTTCCTCAAATCAAAACACACATCGCAATGACAAGCTATATAATTTTCAATTGCTGATTTCTCAACTTAATAATATGTTAGCTTTCCATGCACTTGACCTCTCCTCAATAGCTTAAAAGATATCTCCAAACTTTCGTAATTATACTAAAAATACTCACCTGTTGATGTTTATATATTGAGCCAAATTTTTAAACAGTATAATAAGTAAACGCATGTCTAAAGTACCTGAGAAGAAATAGCAAAACAAGAAGGATGGAAAATATGGTTAAGTTTCATATTTTGTCCATCATTTTGAGGGTGAAAAATGTTATAATTTACTTATGACTAAACTCAAATTTTAAATGTTGAATCACTAGACCATTAACATACATAAGTTATAATAACACCTACGATTACTCATCACCAAATTTTCACCATTTCGACTCATACCATTACCTTCCCTTGCAAGCAAGAGGATAGTAAAAAAGAATCATCTCTTATAGCCTTTCTTCTTTATGCTTATGATAAACACAATTCCAATAACCATAATATCTTAAAGAGCAGGTTGAAGTAAGAACAGATTAAACCCTAGGCCATTATATAGCCAGAAAAGCAAACCAAACATAATTCAAAACATGAACCTAACCCATAGCTCACAAATAGAACATAAATAGTTTATATTATATGCGCAAAATGAAAATAAAAAAAGCAACGAGGTTCTAAAGATAAATTTCCTACAAACTAGTAAGAATAAGAGATTACTAGCTAGGAATTTTGTGTTATGTTGAATTCACTCTACATCCACTAATGTACCTCCAAGCACCACACACTCTACAGCACCTGGTTCCTTTCATTTTCAGCCTTTTTCACCAAGATAACGCAACCCACTCCACAACTCCTCACGGACAGCCCCTTTATTTTTTGTTAAGCTCACCACAAGCACCCCCACTCCACAAACGACCAGCCTGCTTTTATTATTGCTTGTGATATATTTTATTTATTTAGTGCCCCACAAACACAACAGCTCAACCAGTACACTCCTCATACAACACCACTTGCACTACTTTTCTTTTCTTTTAACTTGCTTCTCCTTTAGTGCCAACCAATACCACACACTCTTGGTCCACGTCCCATACAAGTTACAAGCTACTTCCTTTTGTCTTCTTCTTTTTTACTAATTCCTCCCTTCTTTATGTGATAATAAATTCCTCCCTTGGTCTACCACTTATACCTTCAGCCCTCTTTTGTAGCTGGCTCTCTTCAACCTTTCACGCACATACCACCTACTTGTCCAACCCCACTCACTGCTTCAATGCTTCATCTTTTATATATATATATTAGCTCATTCCTCCAACGCCACACAAAAACCACGTCTCTCTTTACTCCACAAACAACTCCCTCTGTTGTGTAACGTTGGTGGGTCTCTCCTTTAGTTGTTGTGTTTTGCTCCCATGCTTGATATGTGCTTAATTGTTGATATTTTTAATTATTTACACTTAGCAATTATTGATATAAAAATGATTAAAATACTCACTTTAACTCATATTTTATTTTAGGTACAATTTTGGAGCAAAGAAATTAAAGTGGGTCGAAAGTACTGTGTTTGGGTTATTTTCTGAAGATTCATATTTACTTGTCTTCGTCAAACAAAAATAATAAATAATGAAGCAATGAGAAGAAAAATTTAAAAGCAAGTAGTAGGAAAAAAGAGGTCCAAACGACGGTCGAAGCCCATGCAAAGAAAACAAAACGACAAAAGATGACCAAATTAAACGCAATTGCGTTTAACTTAAAACGCATGAAGAAGCATCCAACGCAGCGCTATGCTTTAATGTTGTAAGAGGGCTGCGTTTCATTTATGAAGACAGCGAGTGCAGCGTCGTTTAGTCGAGCACAAAGAGAGAGAGGATCAACATGTTTTAATTGATTGAGACCCTTAATGGTCTAATCAAGGAATAGTATCAAGAAGCTAAGGGGACACAAGCAATTGAAGAGTCTTGGCGAGAGACAAGAAACAGGGTTTTAACTCTCACATTTATTTGTCTTGTCATTGAATAGCCACGATGAATGAGGAGTAAAACGCAAAGACTAATGCAAGAGATATAAAAAGCATTTGGAGGGTTTTAAGTGGCGAATCTTTAATTATGCGAGGAGAATAAAACAAGCAACAGAGGAGTATTGGAGAGCTTCACGTGGAGGTGCGGCTACAGTGAGAGAAAAAGCTACGAAGATACAAGAATAAAACAAGGAACAAGAGTACGCGGAGAGCTTCACGTGGAGGACAACGCACGCAGCAGACCAAGAGAGGAGCAAGGATTTACATTTGACAAGACCCTTATTTGTCTAATCCATTCTGATGAACACAAGCTCAAGCAATAAATTAGCTACACAACACGCACTGAAAAAGGAAGAGGGAAGGAGAAAATAAAACAAGCAAGAGTCTGCGTTGGGCGTTAAGTAGAAGACTTCTTCGGAAAAAAAATTTCGATTCTTCTTCTATAATTTATTTCATCCTTTAGTTGAGGGTTTCAGTTTTGCTTTCTCATTCCTCCATTGAAGAATAGCTTCTCCTTGATATTGCTCTTGGATTACTACATCATTGGGCTACGAGATACTCTTCTCCATCATAAAGGGAAGTTGTTTTCATTGAGTTTGATTGTTTAATTGGTGTTCAATCCATGTATATGAAGAATTTCTTCAATGGAAGACTATCGTTATTTGTTCTTTGGTTTTATTCAATGGGTGCTTAATTATCTAATGTTTATGGTTCAATTTGTGTTATGGGTATGATATTTGCTTGTCGTTCTTGAATGGTTCAATGCACCTAGAGGATTTAGCCTTAGTTTGTTGATAACAAAGTTATAAAATCCTTGATTGTGCATTGATTATTGATACCCTATACATATACGCCATAGATTGGTTATTTAACCCCATGAGAATGAACCAATAAACCTGTTATTTAGTTGTTTATTTCCAGCTTAGTAGATTAGGCAATTTACCTCCGTTTAATTTAAACTTATTACTTGTAATTGCTCACGACCTTCACACACCCTCACGCCAGTGGTACAATATTACACGTATCTTTTCTCTGTGGGATCGACCCTAATGCTTTGCTACGATAAGACTAGAGTGGCTTAGTGCTAGGTTATAAATTGTATTTGCTTGGGAGTTGTACTAGCCGAAAAGACTCTCACCAAATTGGCGCCGTTGCCGGGGATTAGTTTACGGTATTGAGTGCATATTAGTTGTTTTGGTGTTGTGTAGTGGGATTGAGTACATAAGTTGTATTATTTGTTTTATTTTGTTTGTGTTTTGTTTCACTTTTTCTTTCTTTTATTGCAGATTTTATTTTGAATAAATGGCTTCTTTTTTTTTCAAGATCAGCAAGGTTTTGGTTCAAGGCAATCCCAAGGGAATAGTTCTTGTCCAGTAGATTGTGTGTCATTGGGGCAGCAGATTGACAATCTTCTAGCAAAGATGGATGCTTTGGAACAGAAAAAGAAAGCGGAGTATGAAGAGCAACGAAGAAACCAATTTGAGGATATGGTATTTTACAAGCTATCAGATCTTCAAGCTCGGTTAGATGCCATGACCATCAGGCATGAAGAAGAAGAAGAGCAGAAAAAGCTTTTTGAAGTTAATTTGAATCAGACCCTGAACCGGATTGACTCGCAGGTGTGTTTGAGGGCGACAATGATGGACACTCAATTGACAAACACTGAGGCAAGCATCCAAGAGAAATTGGATCACATGATGGATGAGGAAGATCAAATTGGGGTGAAGATTTGTAAGCTTCTTCAAGTTGAACTCACAGCTACGGAGAGAAATATTGCGAACTAGTTTGACCAATGTTTGAAAGCTGTTGAGGATCGCAACATTCAAAGGCTTCAAGAATTTTCTGCCAAGACTGCTTGTATGTTTGAGAAGATGGTTCACAAGCAATTTGAAGATCTTCAATACAGCATTGAGGCCGTGGATTGTCGTGTGCAAAGATTGGAAAATAATGTGTACCTCGACCTGTACAAGGAACAAGGCAATCTTCATGAAGCTGAAAGTGAAGACGATTGGGATAAGTATGAACCTTTTGTGAATTGTAGCACCCCCTTACCATAGGATATGAATCGGGATGCCCGTAGGTCATTCCGATACACACCTGACGATAAGGGTGCGCTACGAACAACTAACACTCCACATGGCATCCAAGTATCATAACGCATTAATATGAAATTCACTAATTTTTTTTTTTTGAACCATAAATTTTTCATTTTTCACAACCTCAAGCAGTAAATAATACAACTGATAGTTTCTGTACATGACTCCAAAAGAAAATCAAACAAAAAGCTAGCTAGGTCATCCTTCCAAAAAGTGTCAGCTGACCAATCTGTGTGCCATAACTTCTCTTGCCAACTCAATCTACACGACAGGAAAAGTCTCTCCGGAGCTATGAGTCTACTATCTCGGTCCTGAAAAATAATTTGCAATTTTGGGTGAGTTTGCGAACTCAGTGAGGAACCATCATCGATGGTTCACCCAATTCATGCATAAACACAGATACATACAGATTTACATAGTCATATCACTAAAACACATTCAGAGGTACCACATGATTATCATGATATCAGTCAAAAGAAACCAATTCAAATGCACATAAAATGTGTATGTGAAGCTTTTTCAATTTATTACGTTGTTGTGACTGAGCGCCTGAAACTGTCCCTTAAAGGGCGCATTAATCGGTGAGCTATAGGCTCTCAATCACTGTGGACTCAAGGCCCAATCACGTTGAGCTTAAAGCTCTCTATTGCTCCGTCACAATCTGTTGTCAATTCGATCATGCAATTATGTATGAATGCAAATGTCCAAATAGCCAAATCTACACCATAACCGATTCCCATTTAACATATTCACATATGTCAACTCCAAGTAATCACATGAAAATCAATTATAGCACTTCGATATCTCATTCCAAATATTTCAGACACCCATGGTCCGAAATCAATCAAAATCAAATACACATATTCCCATCCATTATCTTCACAGTTGTATAAGTGCAAAATATAACCAAATAATAATTGAGGAACCATCTAGGTTACTCACCTAATAACTTCCGAGCTAATGTCGAGAAGTCTCTGCCACGTCCGTAGATCTACGGTCCAACTGAGCCTCTATAGCAATTAAAATAGGTAAACATTACCAACTGTATAGTTAGAATGACCAAACAATGCACATGGAATAATTAGAACGTGTATAATGCATGTTCATGGCATTCCCGGCCCTAATCCAAATTTTCCCATCATAAAAATTCCATCT
Source organism: Erythroxylum novogranatense (assembly GCA_029891385.1). Classification (NCBI taxonomy): domain Eukaryota; kingdom Viridiplantae; phylum Streptophyta; class Magnoliopsida; order Malpighiales; family Erythroxylaceae; genus Erythroxylum; species Erythroxylum novogranatense. Next base: position 87,747,770 of record CM057230.1, read on the forward strand.
AAAATTAGAAACCTATTGGCGCTGACGGTGCGCAATTCGGACCTCTATAGATCCCCAATTAAACAAAACAGTGATTAAATGTTCCGTTACCCGGGGCCACGTCAATTTCCCGTCTAAAAATTCCCAATTTCTCATAAAATGAAATTAAATATGTTACAAATCCGATGCCTCAAGAATCAGGTCAATCGGACGTCGGACGGAAAAGAAATTGATAAAAGAAACCAAAACTCAACAATTAATATCTATATATATATATATAACCCTTATTTCCCCCTTTATTTTCTAATTTCCAACCAAACTTCCAACACCCATAACTCTTTCTACACATTTCTGAAAAATGCAAACTATACCTTGTTGGAAAGATAATGAAACCCTTTACAAGTTTCATGAAGACCATAAAAATTAATTTCAACCCTAAGGGTGTCAAATATCCCATCAAAGCTACTGCCAACTCAAAACCCATCAACACTGGACAGTACATTGTAAATTCAAAAACTCGCTGATTATTCAGCCAAAAATTACCATATAAATATGCTCAATCAGTTCACAACGTCCTCTAAAACTTTCATGAACAATCCAAAATCAAATTCCATTGTTAAACAAGTCAATTAATTCACTCAACGTTTCTGTTCCTGAAATCATTCAATTTGAGCAGTACACTTATAACAAGCATAACTCCCTGTACACAAGTCAGAAAATCCGAACTTTATATCCCTGAAAGATAAATCCTCAAACTTCAAGTTTCATGAAGAACTCAATCTCCAATTCGATTTCTAACAATTTTAAATCTGTTATGCAAGTTTCTGACCTAATCAGCACTTAACATCACAATGTAAGTTCAGCTTTTGAAATTCCATATCTCCCACATCTGATTTCTAAAAATTACATGCCATATACCAATTTCAAGATCAATGTGTCATCTAAAACGCTTCAGTAGACCCCTAAAACCGGTTCAGTTCACAAAAATTAATAAAATTACTCCAAAACAGAATGTACACCAATTTTGCTAATCCAGCTAAGTTTCACTCAATACATAACAACAGTCAATAGTTATCAGGCCATAACTCCTAATATACAACTCGAAAAATAGCAATATCAGTGGAAATGGAAAGCTAACTCAATATGCTACAACTTTCATGAAAACCATTTTCCCAAATTCCATATCAATTAATTCAGAAAAATCACCAAACTAATTAGGTCATAAATGCGGGTACTGTTCACAGACCCCAAAACAGAGATTTTCCATGCAAATTTTCGACCTTCTAACATTACAATTTAACAACACCTATTTCACACTAAATTGAAGCCAACATCCCAAAGTTTACTTGGGCACAAACCTCACCTCATTTGCAATCCTACACAATTAGTTATGCTAACAACAATATAATCAATGAAAACCCTAATTTTCCAGATTTGACGTTAACCTTAGTTCTATCATTTCCAATGCCATTAACATATCATTAAACATCCAAATAGACACAATTTAGGTCTTACCACATTCATACATATACTAGGGCTAATAGTGAAAAATTGCAGCACTTAATTTCTCAATTCATATGCTAGATTTGTCATCCATATTCAATTCAAAATCAAGCCTTAACCACTTCTATCATACTACTTTCAATTTATCCACAACCTAGCCTTACATCCATTACTTCAAACCATAATTATCAACAATTTAATACATCCCTAAGCATAATAAATGCTCCATTAATGACTCCTAACTACCATGGCATTCAATTCATCATTAAACCAACATGTAAAGCTTAATTAAAGCTTAAAACCTTCACTTAACACTTACCTCCAATAAAGCTTCCTTTAAAGAATCAACTACCAACTTTAACTTCTACACTTGAAATACCAAAACACCAACCTCCATCACTTTTCTAGCATGTACAAAAATCATTATACCAAGAGGAGTAAAGAGGAACTATAGGAAGGTTCCACTTTGAAAGAAAAAGAAGAAAATCGATGATGAGAAGCAAAAATGGGAGAGGATGCCTTTCGGATGAGTCTTTTTCACATATAAGACTTGTTCCATCTTGTTTTAAAACAAGGAAAACGATAGGATCAAGCCATGGACATTAAATGAAGGTGTTTGGTGTCAAAATTCCATTTGTCAAAGATTTCCAAAGAAAAGTCAACATAATATATTATAATCCAGATCAAAAAGGAACCCAATCAACTCAAATGACCTCAATTTCAATTCCATAATAATATACCCAATATTACGGTGCCATTGGGTAGAAATATTCGCTACCAAAATCAATCGTAGGTTAAATCGATTGACGATTTTTCCTGTTCGAAATTTTCTCGAAAAATCCAAAAATTCCTAAAATCCTTAAAATAAAAAACAATTTATGGCGCTCAAAATAATTTTTCAAACACAATTATCCGTAAATTTCACAAAGAATCTCAATTTGAAACCTAAGTAGGAAAATGTCATGAATGCATGTATACTATGTGCATGTGCAACCAATCGTTAATCATGGAGGCTATATGTCAGATGTGCATGCCGAGATATAATTCAATATTCTAACTTGTCCCAATTTACCAAAATACCCTTTCCTATAGGAGATGGGATGTTACAATTCTCCTCCTAACAAAAATTTAGTCCTCGAAATTCTTACAGTTGATCGAAAAGATGAGGATCTGTCTCCTCATATGCTCCTCGGTCTCCCAGTAGCTTCCTCGGTCAGTGGTTCCTCCAGAGAGAACCTTCACTAAAGGAATACTCTTATTCCTCATTGTTTCACTGAGACCCGATCAGAACATCCCATCTCCAGATGGGAAGGGTATTTAGTAAATTGAGGCGGGTTAGGAGTATTGAATTGAATCTCGGCATAAACATATGTTATCGACCTCTATAAATGGTGAGTTTTGCACATGTACGTGAGTCATACATGCATTCATGACATTTTCCTACTTAGTTTCAAATTGAGACCTTTGTGAAATTTATGGGATAGTTGTATTTGGAAAATTATTTGAAGTCGTCATAAATTATTTCCCATTTTAGGATTTATGGAATTTTTCTGAATTTTTCTGAGTTCTTGCGGATCGGAAAATTTCAACCGACAATTTGAGTGGGCCTTTTGTCTTGAAAAGGGTTGCCTAATGGCATGAGATTAGTGAATAAATAATTTTGGGAATTTTGTTAGTGCCATGTTTAGAGATTAATGGGATTAGTACTTAATTAATTAGGATTAATTAATAAAATTTCATTTCATGCCAAGTGTCCTCTTGATAAAGGAATTTGTCTCTTTATATAGTCATCACCCACGATTTTTCATAAGTCTCCCATGTCATACGGCTCTCCTTCTTTAGTGTATATGTTTATCTCCTTGAAAGTTGAAAAAAAGATTGTTTTTAAAGTGCCAAACTTCATCATCCATGGTGTTTTTTTTCACCTCTTGCGATTTTCCTTCTACCTATTCCTTATAAGAATTGCTTCCTTGGTTCTTTGCTTACTCTTCTTCACACCAACCAAGTTGAAGCTTTGAGTGAAGAAAATCTTTGGTATGTTTGTGATAGCCGTATGGGAGGTTTGGAAAAAAAGGAAGTTAGTGTGAACTTGAAGAAGCAAGGGTATTGGTAGCTTGAACTTGCAACTAGGTAAGAGTTGTTTTGCTTTCCTTCTTTTGGTAGTTAGAAGCATGCATGGGGATCATTTGTACATTTATTTGATCATTATAAGGGTAGATGTAAATGGGTTTAAATGTATGCTTGTGTATGGATGAATGATTGAATAAGGTTTCCATTGATTTGGCTTGGTTTTGGATTAAGTTTACAAGGTTAGATGCATGGGAAAGTAATAAAATTTAATTGTGAGGTGCTGCCAACTTTTGTATAATCATGTAAGTTTATGTTATGATGAATTTGAGGTTGAATTAGAGGTATAAATGGGTGCTTAGAGTTGTGTTATTGGCATTGGAAATGATAAAAGCTAAGGTTAGTACCAAAGCTGGAAAATTGAAGTTTGACCTAGTATACTGATTTGATCATAACTAATTGTGTAGGTGTGAAAATGAGGTGAGGTTTGTGGCCACTTAAACTTTGGGATGTTAGCTACATATTTGTGTGAAATAGGTGTTGTTAAATTGTAATGTTAGAAGGGCGAAATTTTGCATGGAAAGTTACTGTTTTATTGCCTATGAACAGTAACCGTAAGTATGACTAATGTGTTTTGTTGATTTTTCTAACTTAATTGACATGGAGTTAGAGAACATGGTCTTCATGGAAGTTGTAGCATATTGAGTTAGCTTTCCATTGCCACTGATCTTGCTATTTTTCGAGTTGTATATTGGGAGATATGACCTGATTACTAGTGACTGTTTATATGCAGTGACTGAAACCTAGTTGGATTGGCATATTTAGTACACATTCGGGTGTGGGAGAATTTTAGTAATTTTTGTGAACTGAACTGATTTGAGGGGTCTACTGAAGAGTTTTAGATGACACATTGATCTTGAAATTGGTATATGGAATGTAATTTTTGGAAATCAGATGTGGGAGATATGGAATTTCAAAATCTGAACTTGCATTGTGATGTTAAGTACTGATTAGGTCAGTAACATGCATAACAGATTTGAAATTGTTAGAAATCGAATTAGAGATTGAGTTCTTCATGAAACTTGAAGTTTGAGGAGTTATCTTTTCAGGGATATAAAGTTTGGATTTTTCTGACTTGTGTACAGGGAGTTATGCTTATTATAAGTTTACTGCTCAGATTGAATGGTTTCAGAGACAGTAACATTGAGTGAATTAATTGACTGGTTTAGCAATGGAATTTGATTTTGGGTTGGTTATGAAAGCTGTAGATGACATTATGAACTTATTGAGCATATTTATGTGGTAATTTTGGCTGAAGAATTTCAGAGTTGTGGAATTTGCAATGTACTGTTCTGTTTTATGGGATTGGAGTAGGTAGTAGTTTTGAAGGGATTTTGACACCCTTAGGGTGAAATAAATTGTTATGGTCTTCTTGAGAAGAGTAGAGGGTTTTATGATCTTTCCAACAAGATAAGATTTGTATTTTTCTGAATTGGGTGGTAAGAGATTTGAGTGTTGAAAATTTGGATTGGAATGAAGGAAAAAAAAAAAAAATGAGGCGAGGTGGAACCTCGCTTGATTCACTGAGGCTAGTAGCCTCAGGTGAGGCGAGCTCGATTAGGCGCCGTCGCTAGGCGGCGACGCGCGCTAGCGACGGAGCTGGCGAGCCGGGCTCGCTGGCGAGATTTCTCGCCCATGAGGCTGGTATATATATATAGATATATAGTATTTTATTTTATTATTTTGGCTTTAAGTGACTGATTGCTTCTCTTGTCAATTTCTTTTCCGTCCGACGTCCGATTGACCTGATTCTTGAGGCATCGGATTAGTATAATATTTAATTTCATTTTGTGATAATTTGGGAATTTTAGGCGGAAATTGGCGTAGCCCGGTAATTGTTCTATGGTCACTGTTTTATTTATTTTGGACCGATCGAGGTCCGAATTGAGCTGCTTGTCGCTGGCTATAGTTTTCTAATTTTAGATGGAATTTTTATTATGGGAAAAATTAGGATTTAGGGCGGAAATCTCATGAACACATGCATTATACACTTACATGTGCATTATACTAATTGGATTGGATAATTAGTGATCGGATTCCTCTGTTTTGTTATAGAGGCACATTTGGGCGTCGATCTACGACGTTCTCAAACTTCCAGATGTTAGCTCGAAGTGCAGGTGAGTAACCTAGTTGGTTCCTCAACCTTTATGTGTTTAAGATTTTGCAATTATGCCATGTGGAGATAATGGAGGGTTTATATGTGTTTGATTTTGATTGATTTGGACCATAGGTGTGCGAAATATTTGGAATGAGATAACGAAGTGCTACTTGTGTGTAACTGTGAGTGAATGTGTATATTGGAGATCTCGGACCAAAGGTCCGAGGAAATGGGAAATTGATATTGAAGTGTTAGTTGTCTGTTTCAATACATTGGATGTGACTTTTAAATGCGATAATGGTATGATGCAATAAATTGGAAAAAAATATATGATTGAAATACTGGGATCGAAGGTCCGAAGAAATAAAATGACATTGAATGTAAGTGATAGAAATAACGTAAATGGAAATTGGAACATATGCATTCATGCATAAGGACATGATCGAGATAAAGCGATTGTGGCAGGACCGAGCGACCACCGTATCGGGGCATATCACGCCTAACGTATATGAGCTTTCACCAGCGCATGTGACCTCGAGTCCAGCGTATTGAGCCTCGGGCTCAATGTATTAGGCTTCAAGCCCAATGTTTGAAACCACCGGCTCAACGCAATGTGCCCGTTCTTCGGGGCAGCCAGGTAGCAGCAGTCACAACAACGTAATGAAAATGGAAAGGGTCTCATGTGCATTGCATATATGGTATGATTGAATTTGGATTGTATGAAAGGTGATATGCTTTACATTTGTGCAATGTAAAGGTATGTATTATTTACGATTACATTTGTGAATCGTGATCGTATGTGATATTTGGTAAGCTGATTGAACATGCATGAATTGAGTGAACCATCGATGATGGTTTCTTACTGAGTTCGTAAAACTCACCCAAAATTTGCATCTATTTTTTAGGACTTAGAAGAATACCCCGTTAGGCAACGGGCGTATGACATCTGTTGGTTGAGGAAGCAGAGAAGTGGTCGGGATCAGTTCGCGTCTGCATTAGTGTCATTTTGAATTATGTGTAAATTTGTATTTTCCGCAAAATGATCTTATTATTTCGAGGGTCCCCGATTGAATGTGATTCTGAAAGTGTTCGAGAACGACATTGAGCCCAATTTGGTTTTAATTCTCGTGCTTGTAATATTACCGAAATGTTGTTTTGATTTAGAATGATTTCAGATTAGAACAGCCCAATTATTTACCGATATCGTAGCTCGATTGGTTTTCAAAAAAAATGTGTTACCAAGTTTTAAACTGTATTGACTGCTCTAGCATACCACCCTCGCGAGTCGCGGGCTCGGATATCACCGTCGATGTCGGGTTCGGGTCTTGCGGGAGTGGGATGCTACACCGACAATCTGTATCGGCTCCTCCACATAACTCAGATTGCTAGAGACCTCAATCTCCTGAGCCGGAATCACATGAGTTGGATCTGACCGATATCTGCGGAGCATACTCACATGGAACACATCGTGCAACTGAGACATCTCACTCGGCAAAGCTAGCCGGTAGGCCAAAGGTCCTATCCTCTCAGTGATCTCATACGGACCAATGTACCTAGGGCTTAACTTACCCTTTTTCCCAAATCTCAGTACACCACGCCACGGTGACACCCATAAGAACACTCTGTCGCCCACATTATACTCAATGTCTCTCTATCTTTGATCCACATAGCTCTTCATCTATCTGAGCCGCCTTGATGCGACTCAAATCGTTTCACCTTCTCCATCAGATCTGAATCAGCTCTGGACCCTCAATCATCCTCACACCCTCTTCATCCCAATACAAAGGCGATCTACACGGTGCCCCCACAAGGCCTCATAAGGTGTCATCCCAATGCTACTATGATAATGATTGTTGTATGCAAACTCAATCAAGGCTGAATCTTGATCCCATGCTCTCTGAACTCCAATACACAGGCCGTAGCATATCCTCAGCGGTCTTAATAGTCCTCTCACTCGCCCATCATGCGAGGATGAAATCTTGTCTTGAAGTTCAACTAAGTGCCCATAGCAGATCGCAGACTCGCCAAAATCTCGAAGTAAATCTGGGATCACATCGGACACTATCGACATTTGGGACCCGTGCGATCTCACTATCTCCGCCACATACTTGGGCCAACCGATCCATAGTATTATTCTCCTCATTGGCAAGAAATGGGCGATTTAATCAACCGTCCACGATGACCCAGATAGCATCATCTTTGCCTCGGTGTCTAGGCAAACCCATAATGAAATCCATGGTAATTGCTTCCCATTTCCACTCCGGAATGGGCAACGAATGGAGCTTCCTCTTCGGAGCCTGGTGCTCGACCTTAACTTCTTGGCACGTCAAACATCTAGATACAAACTCCGCTACACCTTCTTCATGCCAGCCACCGTAAATGTTGCTTAAGAGTGTTATACATCTTGGTAGTACCAGATGCATAGTATAAGTAGCCATATGAGCCTCCTCCAATATCTCTCGCCTCGGATCATCCACATCGAGACACACATAATCTACGCCTATCCATAAAGTCTCATCTCTCAACTCAAACTCGTAACTCGAATCGCTTTTAATTTTCTCAATCGCCTCACCAAAACAGGATCCTTGTCCTGAACTCTCCTGATCCTGTCCAGTAGCATCGGTCTCAGTTTCAAAGTAGCCAATAAGACTCCATCCTGCTCCAGATTCATCTGAACATTCAAAGCCCTCAACTGAATCAAGTTAGGCAACCTCATTGCCTGAATTTGAGCTGTACTAGTATGTGACTTCCTACTTAGAGCATCAGCCACTACATTGGCTTTTCCCGGGTGATACTCGATAGTACAGTCATAGTCCTTCAACAACTCAAGCAACCTCCTCTGTCTCAAATTCAATTCTCTCTGGCTCAGTAAATACCTCAGACTCTTATGGTCAGTGAAGATCTGAAAAGTCTCACCATACAGGTAATGCCTCCAAATCTTCAGAGCAAAAACAACTGCAGCTAACTCCAAATCATGAACATGATAATTTACCTCGTGAGACCTCAACTGTCTCGAGGCATAAGCAATGACTCTCTTGTCTTTGCATCGTAACACATCCCAATCCACGATGCGATGCATCATCAGATACCTCAAATCCTCCAGTCCCAGATGGAATAGCCAACACCGGTGCAGCAGTCAACCGATGTTTCAGCTCCTCAAAGCTCTTCTGACACTCCTCACTCCATCTAAATGGCACATTCTTCCTCAGAAGTTTTGTCAGAGGGGCTGAAATCAATGAAAACCCCTCGACAAACCTCCGGTAATAACCAGCCAATCCGAGGAAACTCCGAATCTCCGGCACATTCCTAGGAGCTTCCCACTTTAGCACTGCCTCAACCTTACTCGGATCCACCTGAATACCCTCTCCAGTCACTATATGCCCCAAAAATATCACCTGATCCAGCCAAAATTCACATTTACTAAACTTGGCATACAACTGTCTCTCCCTCATTGTCTGTAACGCAATCCTCAAATGCTCACTATGCTCCTGTCTGTTCCTCGAATACACCAAAATATCATCAATAAACACATTAACAAACTGATCCAGGTAGGGCTGAAATACCTTATTCATCAAGGCTATGAAGGCTGCCGGGGCATTAGTCAACCCGAACGGCATCACTAGAAACTCGAAATGCCCATACACGCTCTCAAAGGCACTCTTAGGCACATCGGCCTCTGCAATCTTCAATCGATAGTAACCAGATCGCAGATCTAACTTGGTGAATACACAGGCCCCTCGCAATCGATCAAATAAGTCATCGATCCTAGGCGGTGGATACTTATTCTTCATCACACCCGATTCAACCGCACAGTAATCTATGCACACCTCAAAGTCCCATCCTTTTCTTCACAAACAAAACTAGAGCTCCCATGGTGAAACACTAGGTCGATAAATCCTTCTCCAAAGAACTCCTGAATCGAACCTTCAACTCCTCGGTTCCACGGTGCCATCCTATATGGAGGTATAGATATAGGAGCGGTACCTGGAACGAGGTCAATAGTAAACTCTGTCTCCCGATCCGGCGGCAAACCCGGTAGCTCATCAGGAAACACATCTGGGAATTCCCTAACCACGGGAATATCCTGAAGCCTCTGCTCAACTCTAGTGTCAACCACATGAGCCAGATATGCCTCACAGCCTCCCTGCATCAATCTCAGGGCACTAAGAAAAGAGATCATCCGGGCTGGTACTGCCTGACTAACTCCTCTGAACACTGCTCTAGGTTGACCAGGAGACGCCAAAATAACCTCCTTGGTATAGCAGTCCATAATAGCCCTATGGGCCGTCAGCCAGTCCATCCCCAGAATGACATCGATCTCTCTCAGAGGTAATACTATGAGGTCTGCCCTCAGCACTGCTTGATCAATTTGGATCGAGCATCCCCTGCAGACCTCTCCCAATGCAGTAGTAATACCTAGAGGTGTACTCACCTCTAGCCCATACCGTAACATCTCCCGATCCCCATGCAATCTACATGTCATATGAGGTGCAATAAAAGAATGCGTGGATCTAGGATCCAGCAATGCAAATGCCTCAATATCAGAGATGAGAAGCATACCAGCTACAACATCAGGGGAATCCTGAGCCTCCTGCCTCGTCATGGCATATACTCGGCACAGGGACGTGGTGGTGCCCGACCCTCGGTCCGCCCAAAGGATCCTCACTCTACCTCGGCTCTCTCGCCTCGGCCCTCGATCTTGACGCCGGATCCACCCACTCTACTGTTGTCTTTGAGTACTACTCCATTCGGCTACTACCCGCAGACTGAGCTCCCAAAGTAGCTGGGCAATCCCGAATCTGGTGATCTATGGAGCCGCATTTAAGGCAAGCTCCAGTCAACCGCCAACATTCTCCAAAGTGCCTCTTCTCACAATGCTCACAGAATGGGGGAATCTGCCCAAAACCTCTGCCACTGCCACCGCCACTGCCAGTCTGTGCAAATCTCCATCTCTGTCCAAAACCCGACCGTCTGGATCCTCCTGAAGATCTGAAGGTCCTGCTCTGGCGCCTGCTAAAACTCCTACCAGAGCTACCCTGACTGTCACTAACTCTCTTCCCTCTGGACCCCTGACCCATCTCTCGATCGTCGCTCACTATCCTATCTCCACTCTCACAGCAGCAGCTCTCAACTCTATGAAAGAGCCCATATCAGATCGGGCCAATCCTGCACGGATCTCCAAATTCAGCCCCATCTCAAACCTCCGGCACCTATCTGTCTCAGTAGAAACCACAGTAGCAGCATACCCCATCAACTCATTAAACCTCACCCGTACTGCCATCACATCCTACCTGTCTCAGCTCAAGAATTCCTGCATCTTCATTTCCAGATACACCTTGGGCATATAGTTATCTCTGAAAGCCCTCAAAAAGTCTGCCCATGTCAGTAAGCAAGGCCTGGTGATACTGCCCGGAACAGTCTTCCACCATGTATAAGCGGGGCCCTACAGAAGAGATACTGCATAATCGAACCTCTCATCAGGTTCGCAGTCCATCTGGTCGAGAACTCTCTCAGTCCTCTCCAGCCAACTCTCAGCCTCATAGGGTCTCTTTGCGATAAGTCTCTGACCCCGCCACGCACAAATCATATCTCCTCTCTCGTCTCACGGGAACTCTAGAGGTAACTCCTCAGATCGAGGCACCGAGGACTCTCTGCTAGCTCCAGCAGATCCTCGTCACCGGTTGATCTATCTGATCACCGAATACGGATGACCTAGAACAAAACAAGAACTCTGATCAGTTTCTGCATTTCTCACAATAATTCAAGCCTAATTATGTCCTAGTCCCAACAGATGCCAAATCATGCTCTGATACCACCTAATGTAGCACCCCCTTACCATAGGATATGAATCGGGACGCCGTAGGTCATTCCGATACACACCTGACGATAAGGGTGCGCTACGAACAACTAACACTCCACATGGCATCCAAGTATCATAACGCATTAATATGAAATTCACTATTTTTTTTTTGGAACCATAAATTTTCATTTTCACAACCTCAGCGATAAATAATACAACCGATAGTTTACAGACATGACTCCAAAAGAAAATCAAACAAAAAGCTAGCTAGGTCATCCTTCCAAAAAGTGCCAGCTGACCAACCTGTGTGCCATAACTTCTCTTGCCAACTCAATCTACACGGCAGGAAAAGTCTCTCGGAGCTATGAGTCTACTATCTCGGTCCCGAAAATAATTTACAATTTTGGGTGAGTTTGCGAACTCGGTGAGAACCATCATCGATGGTTCACCTAATTCATGCATAAACACGATACATACTGATTTACATAGTCATATCACTAAAACACATTCAGAGATACCACATGATTATCATGATATCAGTCAAAAGAAACCAATTCAAATGCACATAAAATGCGTATGTGACGCTTTTTCAATTTATTACGTTGTTGTGATGGCGCTGGCTGTCCCTTAAAGGGCGATTAATCGGTGAGCCATAGGCTCTCAATCATCGTGGACTCAAGGCCCGATCACGTTGAGCTTAAAGCTCTCTATGGTTCTTCCGTCACAATCAATTCTCGATCATGCAATTATGTATGAATGCAAATGTCCAAATAGCCAAATCTACACCATAACCGATTCCCATTTAACATATTCACATATGTCAACTCCAAGTAATCACATGAAAATCAATTCTAGCACTTCGATATCTCATTCCAAATATTTCAGACACCCATGGTCCGAAATCAATCAAAATCAAATACACATATTCCCATCCATTATCTTCACAGTTGTATAAGTGCAAAATATAACCAAATAATAATTGAGGAACCATCTAGGTTGCTCACCCAATAACTTCCGAGCTAATGCCGGGAAGTCTCTGCCACGTCCGTGGATCTACGGTCCAACTGAGCCTCTATAGCAATTAAAATAGGTAAACATTACCAACTGTATAGTTAGAATGACCAAACAATGCACATGGAATAATTAGAACGTGTATAATGCATGTTCATGGCATTCCCGGCCCTAATCCAAATTTTCCCATCATAAAAATTTCATCTAAAATTAGAAACCTATTGGCGCTGACGGTGCGCAATTCGGACCTCTATAGGTCCCCAATTAAACAAAACAGTGATTAAATGTTCCGTTACCCGGGGCCACGTCAATTTCCCGTCTAAAAATTCCCAATTTCTCATAAAATGAAATTAAATATGATACAAATCCGATGTCTCAAGAATCAGGTCAATCGGACGTCGGACGGAAAAGAAATTGATAAAAGAAACCAAAACTCAACAATTAATATCTATATATATATATATATAACCCTTATTTCTCCCTTTATTTTCTAATTTCCAACCAAACTTCCAACACCCATAACTCTTTCTACACATTTCTGAAAAATGCAAACTATACCTTGTTGGAAAGATAATGAAACCCTTTACAAGTTTCATGAAGACCATAAAAATTAATTCCAACCCTAAGGGTGTCAAATATCTCATCAAAACTACTGCCAACTCAAAACCCATCAACACTGGACAGTACCTTGTAAATTCAAAAACTCACTGATTATTCAGCCAAAAATTACCATATAAATATGCTCAATCAGTTCACAATGTCCTCTAAAACTTTCATGAACAATCCAAAATCAAATTCCATTGCTAAACAAGTCAATTAATTCACTCAACGTTTCTATTCCTGAAATCATTCAATTTGAGCAGTACACTTATAACAAGCATAACTCCCTGTACACAAGTCAGAAAAATCCGAACTTTATATCCTTGAAAAGATAAATCCTCAAACTTCAAGTTTCATGAAGAACTCAATCTCCAATTCGATTTCTAACAATTTTAAATCTGTTATGCAAGTTTCTGACCTAATCAGCACTTAACATCACAATGTAAGTTCAGCTTTTGAAATTCCATATCTCCCACATCTGATTTCTAAAAATTACATGCCATATACCAATTTCAAGATCAATGTGTCATCTAAAACGCTTCAGTAGACCCCTAAAACCGGTTCAGTTCACAAAAATTAATAAAATTACTCCAAAACAGAATGTACACCAATTTTGCTAATCCAGCTAAGTTTTACTCAATACATAACAACAGTCAATAGTTATTAGGCCATAACTCCTAATATACAACTCGAAAAATAGCAAGATCAGTGGAAATGGAAAGCTAACTCAATATTCTACAACTTTCATGAAAACCATTTTCCCAAATTCCATATCAATTAATTCAGAAAAATCACCAAACTAATTAGGTCATAAATGCGAGTACTGTTCACAGACCCCAAAACAGAGATTTTCCATGCAAATTTTCGACCTTCTAACATTACAATTTAACAACACCTATTTCACACTAAATTGAAGCCAACATCCCAAAGTTTACTTGGGCACAAACCTCACCTCTTTTGCAATCCTAAACAATTAGTTATGCTAACAACAATATAATCAATGAAAACCCTAATTTTCCAGATTTGATGTTAACCTTAGTTCTATCATTTCCAATGCCATTAACATATCATTAAACATCCAAATAGACACAATTTAGGTCTTACCACATTCATACATATACTAGGGCTAATAGTGAAAAATTGCAGCACTTAATTTCTCAATTCATATGCTAGATTAGTCATCCATATTCAATTCAAAATCAAGCCTTAACCACTTCTATCATACTACTTTCAATTTATCCACAACCTAGCCTTACATCCATTACTTCAAACCATAATTATCAACAATTTAATACATCCCTAAGCATAATAAATGCTCCATTAATGACTCCTAACTACCATGGCATTCAATTCATCATTAAACCAACATGTAAAGCTTAATTAAAGCTTAAAACCTTCACTTAACACTTACCTCCAATAAAGCTTCCTTTAAAGAATCAACTACCAACTTTAACTTCTACACTTGAAATACCAAAACACCAACCTCCATCACTTTTCTAGCATGTACAAAAATCATTATACCAAGAGGAGTAAAAGAGGAACTATAGGAAGGTTCCACTTTGAAAGATAAAAAGAAGAAAATCGATGATGAGAAGCAAAAATGGGAGAGGATGCCTTTCGGATGAGTCTTTTTCACATATAAGACTTGTTCCATCTTGTTTTAAAACAAGGAAAAACGATAGGATCAAGCCATGGACATTAAATGAAGGTGTTTGGTGTCAAAATTCCATTTGTCAAAGATTTCCAAAGAAAAGTCAACATAATATATTATAATCCAGATCAAAAAGGAACCCAATCAACTCAAATGACCCCAATTTCAATTCCATAATAATATACCCAATATTACAGTGCCATTGGGTAGAAATATTCGCTACCAAAAATCGACCGGTTCGTCAATTGGAAATTTTTTCCGGTCCGGAAATTTTCTCCAGAAAAATCCAGAAAAATTCCTAAAAATCCCTTAAAATAAAAAACAATTTATGGCGCACTCAAAATAATTTTTCAAACACAATTATCCCGTAAATTTCACAAAGAATCTCAATTTGAAACCTAAGCGGAAAATGTCATGAATGCATGTATACTATGTGCATGTGCAACCAATCGTTAATCATGGAGGCTATATGCTGTATGTGCATGCCGAGATATAATTCAATATTCCTAACCTGTCCCAATTTACCAAAATACCCTTTCCTATAGGAGATGGGATGTTACAATTCTCCCTCTAACAAAATTTAGTCCTCGAAATTCTTACAGTTGATCGAAAAGATGAGGATCTTGTCTCTCATATGCTCCTCGGTCTCCCAAGTAGCTTCCTCAGTCGAGTGGTTCCTCCAGAGAACCTTCACTAAAGGAATACTCTTATTCCTCAACTGTTTCACCTGAGACCCGACAATCTGTATCGGCTCCTCCACATAACTCAGATTGCTAGAGACCTCAATCTCCTGAGCCGGAATCACATGAGTCAGATCTGACCGATATCTGCGGAGCATACTCACATGGAACACATCGTGCAACCGAGACATCTCACTTTAAGAAAGCTAGCCGGTAGGCCAAAGGTCCTATCCTCTCAGTGATCTCATACGGACCAATGTACCTAGGGCTTAACTTACCCTTTTTCCCAAATCTCAGTACACCACGCCACGGTGACACCCGTAAGAACACTCTGTCGCCCACATTATACTCAATGTCTCTCCTATGCTGATCCACATAGCTCTTCTGTCTATCCTGAGCCGCCTTGATGAGACTCCGAATCAGTTTCACCTTCTCCACTGTATCCTGAATCAGCTCTGGACTCTCAATCATCCTCACACCCTCTTCATCCCAATACAAAGGCGATCTACACGGTCGCCCATACAGTGCCTCATAAGGTGCCATCCCAATGCTACTATGATAATGATTGTTGTATGCAAACTCAATCAAGGCTAGATACTGATCCCATGCTCCTCTGAACTCCAATACACAGGCCCGTAGCATATCCTCAACAGTCTTAATAGTCCTCTCACTCGCCCATCCATGCGAGGATGAAATCTCAGATTGAAATTCAACCTAGTGCCCATAGCAGACTGCAGACTCTGCCAAAACCTCGAAGTAAATCTGGGATCCCTGTCAAACACTATCGACACTGGGACCCCGTGCAGTCTCACTATCTCCGCCACATACTTCTGGGCCAACTGATCCATAGTATTATTCTCCCTCACTGGCAAGAAATGGGCCGATTTAGTCAACCGGTCCACGATGACCCAGATAGCATCATGCTGCCTCGGTGTCCTAGGCAAACCCATAATGAAATCCATGGTAATTCGTTCCCATTTCCACTCCGGAATGGGCAACGAATGGAGCTTCCCTACTGGAGCCTGGTGCTCAGCCTTAACCTGCTGGCACGTCAAACATCTAGATACAAACTCCGCTACCTGCTTCTTCATGCCAGGCCACCAGAAATGTTGCTTAAGAGTGTTATACATCTTGGTAGTACCAGGATGCATAGTATAAGTAGCCATATGAGCCTCCTCCAATATCTCTCGCCTCAGATCATCCACATCAGGCACACATAATCTCTGCCCTATCCATAAAGTCTCATCTCTCAACTCAAACTCAGAACTCGAATCAGCTTTAATTTTCTCAATCAGTCTCACCAAAACAGGATCCTTGTCCTGAACTCTCCTGATCCTGTCCAGTAGCATCGGTCTCAGTTTCAAAGTAGCCAATAAGACTCCATCCTGCTCTAGATTCATCTGAACATTCAAAGCCCTCAACTGAATCAAGTTAGGCAACCTCATTGCCTGAATCTGAGCTGTACTAGTATGTGACTTCCTACTTAGAGCATCAGCCACTACATTGGCTTTTCCCGAGTGATACTCGATAGTACAGTCATAGTCCTTCAATAACTCAAGCCACCTCCTCTGTCTCAAATTCAATTCTCTCTGGCTCAGTAAATACCTCAGACTCTTATGGTCAGTGAAGATCTGAAAAGTCTCACCATACAGGTAATGCCTCCAAATCTTCAGAGCAAAAACAACTGTAGCTAACTCTAAATCATGAACATGATAATTTACCTCGTGAGACCTCAACTGTCTCGAGGCATAAGCAATGACTCTACCGTGTTGCATCAGAACACATCCCAATCCCTGATGCGATGCATCACTGTATACCTCAAATCCTCCAGTCCCAGATGGAATAGCCAACACCGGTGCAGTAGTCAACCGATGTTTCAGCTCCTCAAAGCTCTTCTGACACTCCTCACTCCATCTAAATGGCACATTCTTCCTCAGAAGTTTTGTCAGAGGGGCTGAAATCAATGAAAACCCTCGACAAACCTCCGTAATAACCAGTAATCCGAGGAAACTCGAATCTCGGCACATTCCTAGAGCTTCCCACTTTAAGACGCCTCAACCTTACTCGGATTCACTGAATACCTCTCCACCACTATATGCCCCAAAATATCACCGATCCAGCCAAAATTTACATTTACTAAACTTGGCATACAACTGTCTCTCCCTCATCGTCTGTAACACAATCCTCAAATGCTCACTATGCTCCTGTCTGTTCCTCGAATACACCAAAATATCATCAATAAACATAATAACAAACTGATCCAGGTAGGGCTGAAATACCTTATTCATCAAGGCCATGAAGGCTGCCGGGGCATTAGTCAACCCGAACGGCATCACTAGAAACTCGAAATGCCCATACCTGCTCCTGAAGGCACTCTTAGGCACATCGGCCTCTGCAATCTTCAACTGATAGTAACCAGATCGCAGATCTAACTTGGTGAATACCTGAGCCCCCTGCAACTGATCAAATAAGTCATCGATCCTAGGCAGTGGATACTTATTCTTCACTGTCACCCGATTCAACTGCCTGTAATCTATGCACAGCCTCAAAGTCCCATCCTTTTTCTTCACAAACAAAACTAGAGCTCCCCATGGTGAAACACTAGGTCTGATAAATCCCTTCTCCAGCAACTCCTGCAACTGAACCTTCAACTCCCTCAGTTCCACAGGTGCCATCCTATATGGAGGTATAGATATAGGAGCGGTACCTGGAACGAGGTCAATAGTAAACTCTGTCTCCCGATCCGGCGGCAAACCCGGTAGCTCATCAGGAAACACATCTGGGAATTCCCTAACCACGGGAATATCCTGAAGCCTCTGCTCAACTCTAGTGTCAACCACATGAGCCAGATATGCCTCACAGCCTCCCTGCATCAATCTCAGGGCACTAAGAAAAGAGATCATCCGGCCGGTATGCTGACTAACTCCTCGAACACCGCTTCTCTGTTGACCAGGAGACGCCAAAATAACCTCCTTGGTATAGCAGTCCATAATAGCCCTATGGGCCGTCAGCCAGTCCATCCCCAGAATGACATCGATCTCTCTCAGAGGTAATACTATGAGGTCTGCCCTCAGCACTGCTTGATCAATCTGGATCGAGCATCCCCTGCAGACCTCTCCCAATGCAGTAGTAATACCTAGAGGTGTACTCACCTCTAGCCCATACCGTAACATCTCCCGATCCCCATGCAATCTACATGTCATATGAGGTGCAATAAAAGAATGCGTGGATCCAGGATCCAGTAATGCAAATGCCTCAATATCAGAGATGAGAAGCATACCAGCTACAACATCAGGGGAATCCTGGGCCTCCTGCCTCGTCATGGCATATACTCTGGCCTAGGACTGTGGTCGGCTGCCTCGACCCTCAGTCCGCCCAAAGGATCCCTCAGCTCTACCTCGGCCCCTCTGTACTGATCCACGCCCGGATCCACCCACTCTACTCTGTTGTACTGTAGTACTACTCTCGGCTCGGCTACTACCCGCAGACTGAGCTCTCAAAGTAGCTGGGCAATCCCAAATCTGGTGATCTATGGAGCCGCATTTAAGGCAAGCTCCAGTCAACCGCCAACATTCTCCAAAGTGCCTCTTCTCACAATGCTCACAGAATGGGGGAATCTGCCCAAAACCTCTGCCACTGCCACCGCCACTGCCAGTCTGTGCAAATCTCCATCTCTGTCCAAAACCCACCGTCTGGATCCTCCCAAGATCTGAAGGTCCTGCTCATACCGCTAAAACTCCTACCAGAGTTACCACGATCGCCACTAACTCTCTTCCCTCTGGACCCACGACCCATCTCTCGACTGTCGCTTCACTATCTCGCTTCCACTCTCAAAGAAGCAGCTCTCAACTCTATAAAGAGCCCATATCGATCGGGCCAATCTCGCAGATCTCCAAATTCAGCCCCATCTCAAACCTCCGCACCTATCTGTCTCAAGAGAAACCACAGAGCAAAGATACCCCATCAACTCATTAAACCTCACCTCGTGCTGCCATCACATCCTCACCCTGCCTCTCGGCTCCAAGAATTCCTGCATCTTCTTTTCCAGATACACCTTGGGCATATAGTTATCTCTGAAAGCCCTCAAAAAGTCTGCCCATGTCAGTAAGCAAGGCCTGGTGGTACTGCCCGGAACAGTCTTCCAACATGTATAAGCGGGGCCCTGCAGAAGAGATACTGCATAATCGAACCTCTCATCGAGTTCGCATCCATCCGATCGAGAACTCTCTCGTCCTCTCCACCAACTCTCGGCCTCGTAGGGTCTCTGCCGCCATAAGTTCATGACCCCGCCACGCAGCAAATCATATCTCCTCTCTCGTCTCACGGGAACTCTAGGAGGTAACTCCTCAGATCGAGGCACCGAGGACTCTCTGCTAGCTCCAACAGATCCCTGGTCAGCTGGTTGATCTATCTGATCACCGAATACGGATGACCTAGAACAAAACAAGAACTCTGATCAGTTTCTGCATTTCTCACAATAATTCAAGCCTAATTATGTCCTAGTCCCAACAGATGCCAAATCATGCTCTGATACCACCTAATGTAGCACCCCCTTATCATAGGATATGAATCGGGACGCCCGTAGGTCATTCCGATACACACCTGACGATAAGGGTGCGCTACGAACAACCAACACTCCACATGGCATCCAAGTATCATAACGCATTAATATGAAATTCACTAATTTTTTTTTGGAACCATAAATTTTTCATTTTTCACAACCTCAAGCGAGAAATAATACAACCGATAGTTTCAGACATGACTCAAAAGAAAATCAAACAAAAAGCTAGCTAGGTCATCCTTCCAAAAAGTGCCAGCTGACCAACCTGTGTGCCATAACTTCTCTTGCCAACTCAATCTACACGGCAGGAAAAGTCTCTCCGGAGCTATGAGTCTACTATCTCGGTCCTGAAAAATAATTTGCAATTTTGGGTGAGTTTGCGAACTCAGTGAGGAACCATCATCGATGGTTCACCCAATTCATGCATAAACACAGATACATACAGATTTACATAGTCATATCACTAAAACACATTCAGAGGTACCACATGATTATCATGATATCAGTCAAAAGAAACCAATTCAAATGCACATAAAATGCGTATGTGACGCTTTTTCAATTTATTACGTTGTTGTGACTGAGCGCCTGAAACTGTCCCTTAAAGGGCGCATTAATCGGTGAGCCATAGGCTCTCAATCACTGTGGACTCAAGGCCCAATTACGTTGAGCTTAAAGCTCTCGTTGGCTGCTCTGGTCACAACTGCCAATTACTGATCATGCAATTATGTATGAATGCAAATGTCCAAATAGCCAAATCTACACCATAACCGATTCCCATTTAACATATTCACATATGTCAACTCCAAGTAATCACATGAAAATCAATTATAGCACTTCGATATCTCATTCCAAATATTTCAGACACCCATGGTCCGAAATCAATCAAAATCAAATACACATATTCCCATCCATTATCTTCACAGTTGTATAAGTGCAAAATATAACCAAATAATAATTGAGGAACCATCTAGGTTGCTCACCCAATAACTTTCGAGCTAATGCCGGGAAGTCTCTGCCACGTCCGTGGATCTACGGTCCAACTGAGCCTCTATAGCAATTAAAATAGGTAAACATTACCAACTGTATAGTTAGAATGACCAAACAATGCACATGGAATAATTAGAACGTGTATAATGCATGTTCATGGCATTCCCGGCCCTAATCCAAATTTTCCCATCATAAAAATTCCATCTAAAATTAGAAACCTATTGGCGCTGACGGTGCGCAATTCGGACCTCTATAGGTCCCCAATTAAACAAAACAGTGATTAAATGTTCCGTTACCCGGGGCCACGTCAATTTCCCGTCTAAAAATTTCCAATTTCTCATAAAATGAAATTAAATATGTTACAAATCCGATGCCTCAAGAATCAGGTCAATCGGACGTCGGACGGAAAAGAAATTGATAAAAGAAACCAAAACTCAACAATTAATATCTATATATATATATAACCCTAATTTCCCCCTTTATTTTCTAATTTCTAACCAAACTTCCAACACCCATAACTCTTTCTACACATTTCTGAAAAATGCAAACTATACCTTGTTGGAAAGATAATGAAACCCTTTACAAGTTTCATGAAGACCATAAAAATTAATTCCAACCCTAAGGGTGTCAAATATCCCATCAAAGCTACTGCCAACTCAAAACCCATCAACACTGGACAGTACCTTGTAAATTCAAAAACTCGCTGATTATTCAGCCAAAAATTACCATATAAATATGCTCAATCAGTTCACAACGTCCTCTAAAACTTTCATGAACAATCCAAAATCAAATTCCATTGTTAAACAAGTCAATTAATTCACTCAACGTTTCTGTTCCTGAAATCATTCAATTTGAGCAGTACACTTATAACAAGCATAACTCCCTGTGCACAAGTCAGAAAAATCCGAACTTTATATCCCTGAAAAGATAAATCCTCAAACTTCAAGTTTCATGAAGAACTCAATCTCCAATTCGATTTCTAACAATTTTAAATCTGTTATGCAAGTTTCTGACCTAATCAGCACTTAACATCACAATGTAAGTTCAGCTTTTGAAATTCCATATCTCCCACATCTGATTTCTAAAAATTACATACCATATACCAATTTCAAGATCAATGTGTCATCTAAAACGCTTCAGTAGACCCTTAAAACCGGTTCAGTTCACAAAAATTAATAAAATTACTCCAAAACAGAATGTACACCAATTTTGCTAATCCAGCTAAGTTTCACTCAATACATAACAACAGTCAATAGTTATCAGGCCATAACTCCTAATATACAACTCGAAAAATAGCAAGATCAGTGGAAATGGAAAGCTAACTCAATATGCTACAACTTTCATGAAAACCATTTTCCCAAATTCCATATCAATTAATTCAGAAAAATCACCAAACTAATTAGGTCATAAATGCGGGTACTGTTCACAGACCCCAAAACAGAGATTTTCCATGCAAATTTTCGACCTTCTAACATTACAATTTAACAACACCTATTTCACACTAAATTGAAGCCAACATCCCAAAGTTTACTTGGGCACAAACCTCACCTCATTTGCATTCCTACACAATTAGTTATGCTAACAACAATATAATCAATGAAAACCCTAATTTTCCAGATTTGATGTTAACCTTAGTTCTATCATTTCCAATGCCATTAACATATCATTAAACATCCAAATAGACACAATTTAGGTCTTACCACATTCATACATATACTAGGGCTAATAGTGAAAAATTGCAGCACTTAATTTCTCAATTCATATGCTAGATTAGTCATCCATTTTCAATTCAAAATCAAGCCTTAACCACTTCTATCATACTACTTTCAATTTATCCACAACCTAGCCTTACATCCATTACTTCAAACCATAATTATCAACAATTTAATACATCCCTAAGCATAATAAATGCTCCATTAATGACTCCTAACTATCATGGCATTCAATTCATCATTAAACCAACATGTAAAGCTTAATTAAAGCTTAAAACCTTCACTTAACACTTACCTCCAATAAAGCTTCCTTTAAAGAATCAACTACCAACTTTAACTTCTACACTTGAAATACCAAAACACCAATCTCCATCACTTTTCTAGCATGTACAACAATCATTATACCAAGAGGAGTAAAAGAGGAACTATAGGAAGGTTCCACTTTGAAAGAGAAAAAGAAGAAAATCGATGATGAGAAGCAAAAATGGGAGAGGATGCCTTTCGGATGAGTCTTTTTCACATATAAGACTTGTTCCATCTTGTTTTAAAACAAGGAAAAACGATAGGATCAAGCCATGGACATTAAATGAAGGTGTTTGGTGTCAAAATTCCATTTGTCAAAGATTTCCAAAGAAAAGTCAACATAATATATTATAATCCAGATCAAAAAGGAACCCAATCAACTCAAATGACCCCAATTTCAATTCCATAATAATATACCCAATATTACAGTGCCATTGGGTAGAAATATTCGCTACCAAAAATCGACCGGTTCGTCAATTGGCGATTTTTTCCGGTCCGGAAATTTTCTCCAGAAAAATTCCTAAAAATCCCTTAAAATAGAAAACAATTTATGGCGCACTCAAAATAATTTTTCAAACACAATTATCCCATAAATTTCACAAAGAATCTCAATTTGAAACCTAAGCCGGAAAATGTCATGAATGCATGTATACTATGTGCATGTGTAACCAATCGTTAATCATGGAGGCTATATGCTATATGTGCATGCTGAGATATAATTCAATATTCCTAACCTGTCCCAATTTACCAAAATATCCTTTCCTATAGGAGATGGGATGTTACATGAATGATCTCCCGGGTTATATCGATGACTCAACCGAAGGAGAGGTCAACAAGGGGCGCTTAGAAGTAGGTGGTGATCACACTTCTCCAATGCCTTGTATTGAGCATGAGCAGTTTCTTCATGAGGACATCACTGCTTCAAGGGATGGTTATATGGCTAATGAGCCTGTTCAAGAGCAGCCGGGGGATATTGAAGGCATAGGAGAATGGAACTACATGGCATGTGCCCCAGGCCGAGAGAGAGATGATTCCATGGGTGCCGAATTTCCTTGCAATCAAGAGGATGATTCATTTCCACCAACAACTCTACCTTGTTATTCGTGTGAAGTCGCATGTACTCCCCAAGTGAAAGCTTGTTTTGGAGTTTTGGCATCAAGTGCTTCAAGGGAAGAATCACATGAAGACTCAAGTTGGGAGGACAAAGATTCAAGCGTGGATTTTGAAGAGACAAAGGGGCAGAACAAAAAGAGTAGACAAGGTGTTACACAAGTATGGCTCCCAAAAGGTACATTGGAGGTGATGAAGGTTTTTAATCTGACGGAAATCAATTTGGGGGAAAAATCTTGTGCACCACACAAAGCTAAGAAGAGAAAGAGAAGAAGAAAAGTCCCTAATCCTCAAAGCGGAGTTGGTTGATCTTGAGAAGATGTCACGTCGGGCCGGCGACGTTAAACAAATGCGCTTCTTGGGAGGCAACCCAAGGGAAGTAAAAAAAAAAGTCTTTTCCTTTACATTTTCGCATTACTTTTTATTTGCATGTGTGTTTTTGAATTTGTTTGATTTACTTGTTTTTAAGTTTTCAATTAAAATGAGAGAAAGAATAAAACAAATGAAACAAACATTTTCTTATTTTCTATTGTTTCTAGGATTATATAATCACGATTAGAGTGTGGATTGACTAGAGAATTTCATAGCAACTTTGGCGTGTACTTTTGCTCTTGTGATTGGTCGATATGCATTATCTTTCAAAGAGTAGTGACTAATGGCAGACAAAGATGGTGAGATTTTGAGCCATATTTGACTGACACATCCATATCAGTCTCATTGTTCTTTGATAATGTGTGACCTTCATGACATGTATGTCCCGATTTTGCATTAATTTTCCATTCGAGACCACATTTTTATCACATGCATTAACATAGATATGATTAGGCATTTTGTTTTTCCTAAGCTACATTAGCCAAATGACCTACCCTATTGACATGATTTATCCATCGATAAACCCCTTTGAGTTTTATACCTTTCTTTTTGTATAAACTACATTTTATGCTTTTAAACTTAACCAAATGTCCTACCCAAGTTATAAAGCTAGTGGAACATTTGTGATTGTTGAGTTTGTGGATATACAAAATTCTTAGTGTGGGGGTGTATATATGTGAGGGTTGGTTATAATTTTGGGATGTTATTTTATGTCTTATCATTGAGGTTCCCATGTTGATGTAGTTTATTTTTATTTTTACAAAAAAAATGAAAAAAAGAAAGAAGAAAAAGGAAAAAAAGAAAAGAAAATGAAAATAAAATAAAATGAAAAAAAATTGTTTACAATAAATTTATGAAGGAAGAATTGCATATGTGTTGAAAAGTTGTTTATGATTCATGCGTCTTCCTAGAGTTGTAATGGTTAAGTCATTTGAGTATGTTGAAAGGTTGAGGTTTGCTTGAAAGATTCACTCTTGTGATTTGATTAGGATAATTGTATGAGTGATTGTTTCGGATTGACATATGCTTCATATGGTTTGTGTGTGAGAGTTGAATGGGGTTGTGAAATGTAATTGTTACATTTGTCATAACTGACGGTACCTAGTTTTTGATTGAGTGTTGCGTTGTTTCACTAGCTTTGATGACTTTCATACCACTTGACCCAAATATATCTCACCTTACCCTTGCCTACATTACAACCTTGAAAAGTCCTTTGATTCATGATTTTGCATTTGAACATTAGTGGTGGAGAAATGAAATGATATGCAAAGTTATGGATTGTTATGTTTATGAATGGTATTGAGTGTACCCATTGATATATTTTAATCAAACACATTTTCCGAGTCTACCATTAGATTGCTCAGTTTTTGAAGATATTGAATGTTGATTGATCATGAGTAAAAGCTTAGAATGTTGATTTCTTGCTATGATGTTTGAAAGTTATTCATCTTTGCTTATGATTATATTGTCTTGGAAAAATACGAGAATTGAGTAAATGTTTCGGATCTTTGAGCTTAATTTGGATGTTTTGCCCGAGGACGGTCAAAAGTTAAGTGTGGGGGTATTTGATATGTGCTTAATTGTTGATATTTTTAATTATTTACACTTAGCAATTATTGATATAAAAATGATTAAAATACTCACTTTAACTCATATTTTATTTTAGGTACAATTTTGGAGCAAAGAAATTAAAGTGAGTCGAAAGTACTGCGTTTGGGTTATTTTCTGAAGATTCATATTTACTTGTCTTCGTCAAACAAAAATAATAAATAATGAAGCAATGAGAAGAAAAATTTAAAAGCAAGTAGCAGGAAAAAAGAGGTCCAAACGACAAGGCGAAGCCATGTAGTGAAAACAAAACGACGAAGATGACCAAATTAAACGCAATTCGCTTAACTTAAAACGCATGAAGAAGCATCCAACGCAGCGCTTGCTTAATGTTGTAAGAGGGCTGTGTTTCATTTATGAAGACAACAGAGTGCAGCGTCGTTTTAGTCGAGCACAAAGAGAAGAGAGGAGCAACATGTTTTAATTGATTGAGACCCTTAATGGTCTAATCAAGGAATAGTATCAAGAAGCTAAGGGGACACAAGCAATTGAAGAGTGCGCCGGTAGAGACAAGAAAGGGGTTTTAACTCTCACATTTGTTTGTCTTGTCATTGAATAGCCACATGAATGAGGAGTAAACGCACAAGACTAACGCAAGAGATATAAAAACGCTGGAGGGTTTTAAGTGGCGAATCTTTAATTTTCCGAGGAGAATAAAACAAGCAACAAGAGGGCGCTGGAGAGCTTCACGTGGAGGTGCGGCTACAAATGGGAGAAAAAGCTACGAAGATACAAGAATAAAACAAGGAACAAAAGCATTGGAGAGCTTCACGTGGAGGACAACGCACGCAGCAGTACACAAGAGAGGAGCAAGGATTTACATTTGACAAGACCCTTATTTGTCTAATCCCGCTACAGAGACACAAGCTCAAGCAATAAATTAGCTACACAACACGCACTGAAAAAGGAAGAGGGAAGGAGAAAATAAAACAAGCAAGAGCTGCGTTGGGCGTTAAGTAGAAGACTTCTTCGGACGAGAAAAATTTTCGATTCTTCTTCTATAATTTATTTCATCCTTTAGTTGAGGGTTTCAGTTTTGCTTTCTCATTCCTCCATTGAAGAATAGCTTCTCCTTGATATTGCTCTTGGATTACTACATCATTGAGCTACGAGATACTCTTCTCCATCATAAAGGGAAGTTGTTTTCATTGAGTTTGATTGTTTAATTGGTGTTCAATCCATGTATATGAAGAATTTCTTCAATGGAAGACTATACGTTATTTGTTCTTTGGTTTTATTCAATGAGTGCTTAATTATCTAATGTTTATGGTTCAATTTGTGTTATGGGTATGATATTTGCTTGTTGTTCTTGAATGGTTCAATGCACCTGAGGATTTAGCCTTAGTTTGTTGATAACAAAGTTATAAAATCCTTGATTGTGCATTGATTATTGATACCCTATACATATCGCCATAGATTGGTTATTTAACCCCATGAGAATGAACCAATAAACCTGTTATTTAGTTGTTTATTTCCAGCTTAGTAGATTAGGCAATTTACTTCCGTTTATTTTAAACTTATTACTTGTAATTGCTCACGACCTTCACACACCCTCACGCTAGTGGTACAAAATTACACGTATCTTTTCTCTATGGGATCGACCCTAATGCTTTGCTACGATAAGACTAGAGTGGCTTAGTGCTAGGTTATAAATTGTATTTGCTTGGGTTGCTACGATAAGACTAGAGTGGCTTAGTGCTAGGTTATAAATTGTATTTGCTTGGGAGTTGTACTAGCCGAAAAGACTCTCACCAATGCTGCCTCTCTATTGTGTTTCCTTGGCCTTCCCAGCAGCTATGGCCAGCCCCCATGTGCATGATATTCCCTTGGATGTAACCCTTGTCCTCATTAAAAAAAAATCTTCTCCAAATCAGTTCCTTGCTGGCTTGCATTTTCTCCTTTTTACTTGCCAATTTGGACTGCTCCTGGCTTTTTTTTTTCTCCTTCTTGGCCACCGTTTTGGGCATTCTCTTATATTCATGGCCTCATTTGTGCCACGCTACTCCTCATGCTTGCATTTGTGGTTCTCTTTGCACTCACTATTCCTCTTGCCAACCTCTCTTTGCTGTCGTGTTTCCTCATCTTCAATGTTCTATTGCAAAATTTTCTTTTCTTTTTGGTCCATTCTCCAACTAATCTAATGCCTTATATCACCACTGCTAACTCTTTTTTTTTTTTTTCTTTAATTTATAAAATACCCTACAAAAAAATACAATTAATGTAGCATCAATTTTTCAAAAATCAATTTATCACACTTAAATCAAAATACTACAATTTTTATCCCTATAAACACAATTTAAATGTAAGGCACAGTAATTCAAATAATAATCAAATAAAACTATCAATACTAATTTTATTGACAAAAACTCATCCAATTGATATGAAAACCTATATGAATAAATGAGTTTGCCGTTAATCCTCTCCGTAAAAGTTACAGAGTTTTCTCAACTCATTCTGTGGATACCGTTAGAGACCGGACACTTGTGCAGCTACGGTGGTTGAGACGGATCAGTTTTATAAACGGTTCGAGTGATGCATCAAGATAAAGATCAAGCTTCAGAATAAGGTACGAATTAAATTCTACTTTATTATTATTCGTGTTAATCATTTTATAGAATAAATAGATATTGATTTTTGGGAAATCAAAAGTCACGAAAAATTTTCGTGATTATTCCGCTGAGGTCGGATCAGATCCGGACCCGATTTTCCAACAAGTCCTGCATCCATGTTAAGCATCAATCCCTTGTTGATATTTGATATTATCAACTCCTTTTTAATGTTATGATATAACTCGGTAATAATAAAGCTTGACAATTATGAAACATAGCAATAATAGAACTCTCAAGATAGAGAGTCCATTTGGCCAACAACACCTAAAATTCGTCAGAAAAACAGTCTGATAATGATTTAACTTTTTCTACCCTTTTTCTCATTTCCATCAATTTTAGTACAACCTTACTTTCCTAGAAAAGAGGAAAAAAAAAAGTTCACTTGCACTGCTGATGCAAACCCCAGCTCATTTAATATATATGTTGACACTCCAAATAAGCTATTAACAAACTTAAAGCTTTATAGAATTTAACTAAAAAAGGTTGAGATACTAATTTAAAAATATAAAAGGTAGAAAGAAAAAAAAATTGTTATCCTAATTAATTCAGTATCTCAAATCAAAATTGAAGACTGTAATTAAATTTTTTTGTTAATAGAAGAGGAGTGAGTCTTGGTTGGAAAAAAGCTCACATAACTTAATGTTTTTCACACTTAAATCTAGAACGAGTACAAGGCTTCAACGAACACTCCAACAATAACGTTAAAATTAAGGTGGTGTTTGTTCTCTTTTTTTTTTTTCTGTTTTTGTTTTTAAATTTAGTAAAAAAACTTGTTTGTTTGAGTTTTTGCTTTCTGTTTTTGGTTTTGGTTTCTTCCAGTTTTCAAAAATTATGAAAACCATAAAAAGTGATTTTTGTTTCCTGTTTTCGTTTTTTTTCATAATCTGATTTACTATCATTTAAATATATATTATTTAATTATTTATTTTAATAAAATTTAGAAATAATTTAATTCAACATTATATTTATATATTTGATAAATTTATATTTATTATCAATAAAATTATGAATAATTTAATTTTATTTAATTTTATAATTAAATTCAAAATATATAAATATTCAAATAAAATTTGATTTAATAATTAAAAATATTTCAAATAAATATTAATTTATAAATAAACTTTAAAATTTAAAATATTTATTTTATTAAAATAACATGATTTTATTAATAATTTGTTAATAAATATTATATAAGAGATTAAATAAATTTATTTAATTAAAATAATTTATCTTTAAGTTTTATCTAAAATGTAATTATTATCGTAATAAAATACAATTATCTTCCCGCAGCGTTAATTTGCCTCTCGACGTGAAACACGTCGGGTTCGTCTGCTCCAAATAAGGTCACGCCTTGACCCTTTGAAGGTTGAAGACGACCCCACGCGTTTTTTCTTTTTTAAAATTTTTTTCTTTTATCCGTTGGGCTTATTTGGTTGATGGGTGATCCAGTTATGTTATAAGAATATAGCCTCTTCTTTAAGGTATATTTTGGAAGCAAGATGAAATTGTTAGACAAATGTGGAGTATTTCTAATTGATTTATGTTTCTTTTGTAAATGATAATACTATTATATTTTCAAGAATTATAGTATGATGAACAATTTTTTTGATAATTATTCGGACATCTTTTATTGATTAGAACAATTTAATGTAATTTCTAATTTATGTAATTTTATTATATACAATTAATGTGTAATTTTTAATAATATTTGATTAGTATATATTTAATTTTAACTATAATGACAATTAATTAATTTAAAATATAATGTATTAGATTATAATTATTACACATAATAGTATAATAACAAAAAAATAGAAACATGATAATAAAACCAAACATTTTTGTTTTCAGTTTTTATATTACAAATCTCAACCAAACAGGTTTTCGTTTTTTTAAGGAAAAAAATAAAAACCAAAAACAGGAAACAGAAACCAAAAATAACAACAGAAAAACAGAAGTGGAACCAAACGGCCCCTAAATGTATTATAGAATGAACTTTGTGTTGTGATGGATATTCTGACTAGATTTTATATTACACCCATACAATAGGCCTACGTAATTAGAATTGGCAAAAATAATCTACCTGAGTCTAGAAATATACGAAATTGAAACCCCACATCTGAGACTAAAATTATACGATATTATATGATTTATTCATAAAATGGGACGGCTCATACATGTCTTAAAGACTTTCCCTAGTTGTGGATTGTGACGTGACTATCATATTAATGTCCAATGTCCAATTCTTGGTGGTATCTCTGGATGACGTTTCAAGATCTAGGTTTTTCATTAAGTTTGGGAGGTCCTCATGTTATCATACTTCATTTATAGGATATCTTGACTTTCTGAGCCCTCAGAGACTTTCAGCCAACTTTTATTATGTGTTGCTAAAATTAAGACGAAGGGAAAATAATAAAAATTAAATTCGCTTCGTTCTTTATAATTTAATTTCAATGCATGCTTGAATATGAAGAGCTACACAAAAAACAAACAAAATAATTTTAGAAAATAAACTAATGGGTAGTTAAGAATTAATGGCATTCACAAGGATGTTCAATTATAATGCCGTCTTCAATAGATTTGATATTGATGAGCAAAAATTGAGTAAATTAAAAATGAAACCTATTAATTAATAAATTAATGGCAACTAAGATAATAAATTATATCATATAATACAAGAAAGCATATGATTCTTAGTGTAATCTACTATAAAAAAAATTAAGAATGGCAATTTCTACCTCATGGGTCTAAATTTAGTTGATTTTTAATGGGTCGATTCATGAGCTAAGCCCAGATTCATAATGAGTCAAGACTTAATTATTTTAAACAAAATGACATCATTTTATTTAAAAGAATTGGGTCTCAGGCAGGCCTGAATTTGGACAACTCAAACCCGAACCCAATTATAAAAAATCATTTGTTATATATTTTTAATTTTTAATTTTATTTTTTAAAAATTTTCATCTGGACAAAAATTTGACGACGGAAATTACCAATAGAAAGAGTCCATAGGCAAAATTTAGCGATGGATAAAATGGATCTGTCGCAAATTTAGAGGAAAAAATTGTATATAAAATGGATCTGTCGCAAATTTAGAGGAAAAAAATTGTATATCCGTAGGTCAATTAAGATAAATTTACCAATGAATTTAGAATTCTCTATGGCCAATTTTGTGATGAAATCACATTATTTCGTTGGTGAATTTAATGACAGTAAGTTGTAGATCTATCGTTAAATTTACTGACTTACGGACAAACAACATTCCGTTTTTAAATTTACCAATGAAAAATATTATCCATCGCTAAATAGGAACTTAGCGACGGAGTTAGTTATCTGCCAGATATTTTATTTTTCAATCTTGACTATGGAGTTAATTAAAAACGAAAAATTATATAATAAAAGAAGGCATATTCAAATATTTTTAAATTTCAAACTGTTGAATTTTGAAAACATCTTAATAACAGAATCTTTGTTTTTGTTGACTAGAAGATTTTGCTTACTTTCACCAACCAAAATCAAAATCTTGTTAACTTAAATTATATCAATCATTATAATATCTGGAATGATATCGTGTATTATACAAATTGAAATTGAACTCAGAGATTGACCGCTGGATATAGTTCGTCATCGAAAACGCGTTTTAAGTAATTCCCTATCCACATATCAACATTTATTCGTGTTATTATTTTGACTAATGGGGTCTGCATTTGAGTGTCAAAGAATCACTATCAACATTGATAGAAAAGAATTTGCCTGCTTTGAACAACGGGTAATGGGAAGCCTTAATTTCTTAAACGTCTGTCACTGTAACCTTAAAAGGTCAGGAATCCATATTAAATGCGTTAATTAAGAGAAATGAGATATAATGTTAAGGGTAAAACTACGAAGTTGACATAATGCATTTAATTATTAAGCCAAAC
The DNA here is from genome assembly GCA_029891385.1 of Erythroxylum novogranatense. Lineage (NCBI taxonomy): Eukaryota > Viridiplantae > Streptophyta > Magnoliopsida > Malpighiales > Erythroxylaceae > Erythroxylum > Erythroxylum novogranatense. The sequence goes on from CM057230.1 coordinate 87,780,401, forward strand.
TTTTTTAGCATATTGTACTCTATTTAATATTTTGATTAAGTCTATAGTCCAAAATTTTATTTAAAATTGTCGTAAATGTAAATCATATCAATTTAATATATATGTAGAATCAACTTATGATAAATATGAAATCGTTTCTTTTGTTTTTCCTTTTCATGTACATGTCTAAATAATTATGTCAAATTAGAAATTTAAAACTTTTTTAACGCATCATTATTTGAAATCGACTATGTCCAAAAGTATCACATAATACTCTGCACGCAGATTAACATGATTCACACTATTTTGAAATAACTGACATGTGTAGTACACTATTAACTAATTTGTTTATATTCTCTTCTAAAATGAAATGATAACTATATTTCAATTTATGCTCATCTTGAGAGCACTTACAATATATATATATATAGAGAGAGAGAGGTTAAATTAGCTATATGATAAACCAGCAAGTATTAATATTATTAAGTTTATGTTAAGAGAACTCAACTCCAAAATCTGAAGTTAGTGGGGTTTTATATCATAAATAAATGTTATATTTTCAGAAGAACATTTTCAAACTTGATTGGACCTTCAAACTTTGCGTGCAAGTCAATAGTTTTTTTTTTTTGACAAAAGAAAGAAATAGCAACGATAAGAAAATGCTAAATCTATCACAAGCCAACAAGCTTACTCATTACACCCAGGTTTTACGAGCTTTTCTCTATCAGAGGTCTCACAGCAATATTGTTCGGAACGTAAAATATCACTTAAACAAGAAGGGATAGTATCTTATTGATGAAGATTTGCATGTGATAAGGCTACTCTTACTAAAGAATGAGCCGCTTTATTAGCATTTCCGGCAAATCCTGAAATTAGTAAAAAAAGTGATATAAATTATAGTCAACAAAAGCAGATATGAGTAGTTTATGCTATATATCCTCAACATTAAATCTTCAATATTTAATGGACTTTGTTTTTGGTGCGTTGACGCAGTCAACATCAAACCACATTATTGTTTTATCCTTAGTTTCCTATTCAGGTAAGCTCTTACTAGTTATATTATATTACAATATTTAACGAAGATGAATCAACATGCTGCACGTTGAGTAGAATTATAAAATAAAGAAATGTTGAAAGAGAGATGATAGAATACATATTGTTATTGTAAATACTTAAATTCTACATGTTTTAGTGATCCAAGTTCGACGTTTACAAAATTAGAAGAAATTAGGACATAGGAAAGTAAAAGTTTGTTTTATTATAGGTGAAGGAAATTGAATAAATCGTCTGGCTAATATACATTTGTTTAAAAACAAATAAATTTTCGACAAAAGATGGATCTACTTAAAATTTTCTGAAAAACCCGAAGATTGAAGTATTTCCGCAAAATTCTTGTTCTACCGCAGTTGCTTCATACTGAAATTGATGGTTGCTTGTTAGAAAATAACTGGATTAGTAATTATGATTTTTATAATATAATCAAAAGCAGAAAAATTTAATGCGTAGCAAAAAAAATCAACATCAACAATTTGTTAACACAATTCAATATGTATGACTTATGTCTAAGGAGCTCTCATTTAAATTAATCAACTTTCACCAGACATTTAAATAATGTTCTTATTCTACATCTATTTAACATATGTCAATCAATGTTTTCGTAATATTATTACTTCAGTAAAATCTGATAAAACTGATGAAACATAGCAAGAAAAAACAAAACTTAATGTATTGCAAAATATAATTTTAATCAAAAGAGTTTAATTTAAAGTACGGTATTAAATTCACTGGTGATAATCACATATGAGTGACTCACTATACAGGCATTGGCCATTAAGTGAAGGCTTCTATGCTTTCTTGTATTATAATGATCACGTTACTTGAAATTAATTAATTAATTACAGGTTTCATTTTATAATTTCATTAACCTTTGTCAAATATATTGAATAATTTCATCTTTAATGCGTCTTCTCTACTTTGGATTTTGGTGTGACAGTGCACATACGTTTAACATGAACTCCACCAGTTCTCAAATTCAAAGTTGATGGTCAAGACTACAGTTCAATTATTACACTGACGCGTTTTCTGTGTCACTATTGCAATTCGACAACCATAAGACAAGCTATACATATCCAGCAGCAAACAAAAACTTACGGCTCTTACCATAGCATTCGATCATGTTAAAAACTGGATCCATTTCTCTCGGGTTTGCTCCTCCCTGGGCTCGGGCTGTATCTCCCGGGTTGACCCCTCTCATAGGCGGGTTGGCCCGCAAGGCCCAGATCCATCAGGACACCCTTACCACACAGCCTTGTGATAGTGTGCACCACGTTTCCTTTGCTCAGCAGCACACAATCGGAATACACTGCTACAGACACACCATCCTCCATGCCAGCTTTTGTCCCTTTATTCTTTTGCTTTTACGCATTTCTTGCGACTGTAAATACAGCACAGGTACAGCAAGTTCATAATCAATAGCGTTTTCCCTTTCCTAGTATAAATAGCTAAATATATGTACATATCTTTCGGGTTGGTAAAATCAATATAGAAGAAGTTTTTCATATAAATAGCTAAATGTATGTACATATCTTTCGGGTTGGTAAAATCAATACAGAAGAAGTTTTTCATATCCCTTTTCATGGTATTAGAGCCTATGGTCTGATCCAACTCACCACCCAACATGTCAACTATGGTTGAGAGTGACTCCAGCCATCTTGATTCCACAGACCTTGAGAAATACTCCATCACCAACGCTGAAAATCCAGGAGCAGTGTTAGTTACCACCCTCTTCAATGGAAATAACTATCTAACATGGAGCAAGGCAATGATGATAGCCCTTTGCGCCAAAGGTAAACTATCATTTATCGATGGATCATGCATTAAACCAACAGAAGATAGAACGCTCCTCACCAGATGGAAGAGAGCTGACTCCATGGTCCAGTCCTGGATCCTCAATTCAATGAACAAGGAGCTGGGAGATGCATTCTTGTCCTTTGCTACAGCCAATGATCTTTGGGATGAGCTGAGGAAGAGATTTGGGGAAGCCAATGGTCCAATGTTGTACCAAATAGAGAGGGAGATTAGTCAACTTAAACAAGGTAATCTCTCTATCTCTACATATTATACCAAGCTAAATAAACTCTGGGACGACTTATCCAGCCTAAGCCCGACACCCACTTATATCTGTGATGCTGCCAAAGCAATCAACGACAAAGAAAACACACATCGACTTGTGCAGTTCTTGATGGGTCTGAATGAAGAATATGAGCATGTTGTGAATCAAGTCATGCTTATGGAACCTCTACTCATGGTGAACAGAGCTTATGCAATGATGCAGACAGTTGAAAGACAAAGAACAGTAAGTGCAACTAATGAGAACAACATACAAGTTGCCATGATGGCAAAACAATCCAACTCTAACACGAAAAAGGGGGCAGAAATACCAACAGCAGCAAGAAGACATTCACAAGAAAGGAAGATAAGTATTGCGACAAATGTGGGAAAGCAGGGCATACCATAGACACTTGTTTCAAAATCAATGGAGTACCTAAGTGGTACAAAGAGCTGACTGAGTAGAAAGGCAAGGCCAACTTGGCCATATTTGGTGACTCTCCTACAGACATGCAGAATGAACACAGTGAATGCATCAACAGGAATGATCAAATCCCTCAAGGATTAGCCACATTCATACAGCAAGAAATATCCAAAGCAATAAAATGCAAGGGCACAAGTGAGGTGAAGTTGGGAGGACTTGCAAACTTCACAGGTAATAGCTACACAAATTCATACATTACAGAAAATACATGAACATGGTTGATTGACTCAGGAACATCATCTCACATGATCGAGAACTTAGATATCTGTCATAATTATGAAGTGAATAGAATGTATGATCCAGTTACCCTCCTGGATGGCACACAACAGGAAGTAAAACATATAGGCCAAGCTATCCTTGGTGACAAAATTACACTTGATGAAATACTACACGTACCAAACTTCTTCAAGAACCTTCCCTCAGTAAACAAACTCACCACACAAAATAAAGTTGCTGTCATTTTTGTATCTAATAATCTATTTTTGCAGGACCTTCAGACTAACAGCATCTTAGCAGTTATTAAGGCCCGGAGTGGATTGTACGATATGAGTTTAGACTGCCTACTACCTTCAAGGATCCTGAAAGGTCCTCCCCTGGACTTTTACAGAACCCAAAATGTCGCTCATAGTGTTATTGTCCCCTTTGATGTTTGGCATAATAGATTAGGGCATGTTTCTAGAGAGAAAATGCAACATATCAATGAAATCAAGTCTCCTGCTCATGCTATTTCTGATTGCCATGTGTGTCCAATGCAAAACAGCATAGGAAACCCTTTCCCAAACATAAAATAAACACCACTAGAACTTTTGAACTCTTGCACAAGGATTTATGGGGGCCCTATCGAATCCCTACCTCAAACGGATCACAATTCTTTCTCACCATTGTAGATGATTATTCTAGGGCTACCTGGACATTCCTACTCAGACACAAAGATGAAACCCAACATACCATAACTCAATTTGTCAAATCAGTAGAGAAGCAATATGATACAAGGGTTCTAAGACCGATAATAGGAAGGAATTCATAAACAATGAATACAGAAGATACATTGGGGAGATGGGAATAATGCATCAGAAAAGTTGCCCTTATACCCCACAACAAAATGGGGTGGTAGAAATCAAACAAAAACATTTGCTTCAAATAATCAGAGCATTACTTTTCACAGCGAGTCTGCCCAAACATTTTTGGGGAGAGGCCCTCCTTACAACAACCTATCTCCTAAATAGAATCCCAACTTAGGTCCTACAATGACTGACACCTTATGAGAAACTACACAAAAGGAGACCAACCTATGAACACCTAAAGACCTTCGGATGCCTATGCTTTGCTCTCAACAAAACCCCAAGCAAAACCAAGCTAGATCCTAAAGCCTTAAAATGTGTCTTCCTCGGATACATGCCAGACTACAAAGCATACAAAGTGATGGACCTCGAGACAAAATACACTTTCAGCTCAAGGGATGTTACTTTCCACAAAAGCACATTCCCTTTTGCTAATGTCCAAAACAAACCAGCATAAGAAACACCATCATTGTTCCCCTGCATCACAACTGATAGCCATGCAGAATAGCCAAATGATATGCATAGGAATCTAACCACACAACACACTGAAATAGCACTAGAAAACATCGAAATCCTAGCATCACCCTATGTCTCACTAGAACAACACACAACCCCAACTAATCAGGTAAGGAAAAGCCAAAGAACACATAATATGCCAAAATACCTGAATGACTATCAATCCACTGTGGTCCTTGATACTTCTAATATAGCTTTACAAGTCTTTGGTCCTATAGGAACAGAAGAGAACAAGGAGTCACATTTCCAAATTACTCACACACAACCGTACATGGAGTTCATAGGTAATGTCAATTCTACTTTCGAGCCCTTTTCCTATGAAACAGCATGTAAATCACAGGAATGGAGGGACTCAATGAATTCATAGCTGACTGCACTCAAAGACAACCAAACTTGGGTGCTAACTGAATTGCCTAAAGGAAAGCAGGATATAGCTTCAAAGTGGGTGTATAAGGTGAAGCAAAAACTAGACGGGTCAGTTGACAAATTAAAATCGAGGTTAGTAGCCAAGGGCTTCAACTAAAGAGAAGGTATAGATTACTCAGAAGTGTTTTCCCCTGTGGCCCGAATTGGTTGTAGCAACCAGCAAGAAGTGGCCTATAATATAGTGTGGCATCAATGATGCTTACCTACATGGCCATTTAGAAGAGGAAATCTACATGATGCCCCCACAAGGATACACAAAGGCCAAAAAGGGAGAAGTATGCAGGTTACTGAAATCAATCTATAGGCTTAAACAAGCCGGCAAACTATGGCACAAACAGCTGACAACAACACTGAGGACTCTAGGCTTCAACAAAGCAGAGGCAGACCATTGTCTATACACTAAAGGCGAAGGAAATGATTTTGCTGTCATTATCATCTATGTAGATGATTTTCTCATTACAGGCGCAAATGAAAAACTATTGGACAACATAAAACAAGCCTTACACAAGGAATTTTCTATTAAAGATCTGGGATATACAAAGTATTTCCTAGGGGTTGAAATAGCAAGATCAGAAGAGGGGACAATACTCACTCAAAGTAAATACGTGAGGGATATCCTACAAGAGACAGACCTGCTAGAATGTAAACCATGCACGACAGCTATAGTCCCAGGCAACAAGCTTACCATAGATGAGGGTGAACCACTTAAAGATCCGGAACAGTATAGAAGAATCGTAGGTCGATTGCAATATTTGAGCTTTACCTGACCTGATCTTGCCTACATCACACAGCAACTGAGTCAGTTCATGAAAACGTACACACTGGAAAGCAGTGAAACATGCCTTGAAATACCTTAAAGGGACTCAACACCAGGGTCTATTTTACTCAGCAAGCTCAACCCTAGAACTCACTGCCTAAACGGATTTAGACTGGGCAAGTTGCGTCTACAGTAGACGTTCTTTGACCTGTTTTTGCGTATTCCTCAGGGACTCACTCATCTCCTGGAAAACAAAAAAACTAGAAAACCGTGAGTAGGTCTTCAACGGAAGCGAAATACCGAAGCCTCGCCTCCACTACTTGTGAGTTAAGGTGGATCATACACCTATTGAGGTGTTTTCAGGTAAAAATTGCGAAGGCCATACCTTTATTCTTTGACAACCAAGCGGCGATCAACATATCTCGAAATTCCGTTTTTCACGAGAGAACAAAACATCTAAAAATTGATCCGCACTTGGTCCACGACACCGTCACCTCGGAATTTCTGGACCTCCAGCACGTTTGCAGCCAACGACAACTCGTCAATCTCTTCACGAAGCCCCTTCCCGCTCGCACGTTCGGATCCCTAATCTCCAAGTTCAGATCCGTGTGGTTCTCCGACTTGAAGGGGGAGTGTTAAAGACTGGATCCATTTCTCCCAGGTTTGCTCCTCCTTGGGCTCGGGCTGTATCTCCCGGGTTGACCCCTCTCATAGGCGGGTTGGCCTGCAAGGCCCAGATCCATCAGGACACCCTTACCACACAGCCTTCTAATAGTGTGCACCACGTTTCCTCTGCTCAGCAGTACACAATCAGAGTACACTGCTACAAACACACCATCCTCCATGCTAGCTTTTGTCCCTTTATTCTTTTGCTTTTGCACATTTCTTGATCAGAATACATACAGACAGTACAAAGAGGTTCATAACCAATAGCGTTTTCCCTTTCCTAGTATAAATAGCTAAATGTATGTACATATCTTTCGGGTTGGTAAAATCAATACAGAAGAAGTTTTTCATACCCCTTTTCAGATCAAATTGAAAAGATGATGTTGACAGAATGACCAGTGTGCTATAAGGAAAAGTCTAAATATGTGGTGCACCGACATATCTACCGCGAGGGTAATCGATGTGTTAACTAGTTAGCGTCTTATGTCAAGTACTTTGAGTTAAGTATCTCTTATTTTGGCACTATACTTATTGGGTGCCATATACTCTTCTTGGAGGATCATTCGAGACTCTGTTTCCCTCGAATCATTATATAATGTGTCTTTTTTCTTATAATAAAAAAAATTCTAAATATATTTGAATTGAATCTACTAAGCTGACCTAGTTCGCGCTGACTATATAGCTATCCTACTTCTCCTTTTTTTTCCTCATAAAATCCTACATTTGTAGATAAAGTAGGCAAACTTGACAATTTTTTAATAGCTGATTAATATGAAGAACTTTCATCATTAATATGAAATTATTATTTTATGTCTTCTTGTAAAATAAGATAAATATCAATTTAATTTAATTTTGAAAAATTTATGTAATTGATTATAGTTTTATTTTTAAACCTATGATAGTATTTAAATAAATTAAAACATAATATGATGTAACTACTTTCCCTTTTATAATATCTCTCTAGAAGCCTCTAAAGAATAATCATCTTTTATAGGATTTTCTGGTTCATCTTTGCTTTCCTCATCCTTTTTCCTTATTCTCCTTTTGTATTCATAATCTTGTTTTTTTCATGTTTATAATAATCCTAAGATTAATTATAAACCGGCATTTATATATTTTTCATGTTTTTCATTTATCTTCTTTATAAATTTGTTTAAATAGCTTATGCATTCAAACTTACTTGAAATTGTTTAAATCTATGAATCTATATTCAAATGATTCTTTAATGATACTTATTGTACATAGTATTACCACTGTTTTCATACAAATATTTCATGAAAGTAGAATTGAAAATTAAAATTGTAAAATATTTTAAAGTTTTAAACATATTATTGAAAAACATATGGTAGGTAATTTAAAATTTGAAAAGTAAATATTATTTGAATATAAAAAATAAAATACCTAAAATTTTAATATTAATAAGATCGAAATATAATAAATTTAAATCGACTACTATTCTTAATTATTAATAGTTATTAACAATAAAATAATATTACATATAAATATTGAAATATGGTAAACAATATAATATAATGATATATGGTAAATAGTACAAAATTTTAATTAGAAGTTTAAAATTTTTATACACACATGTTACATAATAAAGTTTCATACTTATTCCATCGAAAAGGAAAAGAAATAATTAGTTTTTTAGATTCTAAGTGGCATGAGACTTGATAGAAGAGGTAATTGTGTTCCTTATATCTGGATTCTCAAGTAAGGTCCCTCCATATTCGAAGACATCAATTGAAATAGTCAAAGATCTTTCCTACAACTTCTTGGCTTTAATTAAACTAGCAAAAGATACAGTGAATGAATCTCTAGATGCAATATAGATCACTGAATTAGATGAACCACTTGTACAATACGTTTCAATTATGAAATAATTAGTATAGAACTTAAAGAGTTGATTAAGTCAAGCAGTATAATGAACCCAAATTCAAACACATACATACCTTATTGAACAAACATAGTAATTGGAATCGACGATCATTCCAAAATAACCTATTTCTCTAATCTTATACTGACCATTGAGACATTATCACTGCCTTCATTTTCATCTATGTTCTCATAAAGATTTGATGAAGCTTTACATAACACATGGTATATACAATCAAATGTTCATCTGATAGCTTTATAATAGAAAATGAGATACAGATAATTAAGAGAGAGAGGTAATTCAAATGATACTAAGAACCTTGAAGAAGAAGATCACCTGTTGAAGACCAGCAGTGATTAGACTTTGATGAGAAGATTAATTGTTAATCGATTTGTTCTTCATAAAGGAGAATTTTACCACATTCTTCCTAGTGGAGCTCATTTCCACCATCAGAAACTAGTTGTCACGTTAACATTCCGCGATGAATTAATGTTAAGAGTTCTATTCTGAAAAGTCAATTTAGCATAAAATTCATTATAGAGTTGAATTTAATTTGGTATGGTAATCAAATCCCATAAATTCTTAAGGGTGGAATGAACTAATCTCAAATTGAATAGAACTTTACCATACAAATCCTAGCAACAAAAAAGGTCATTCCTTTTATCAATGCTAAAAACAACCTTCTCCTCAATAACTTGTTATTTATTATGATTGAAAACAAGATAGCCCAAGTCCAACATTAGATTTGAACCAATTCTCTGATTAAAGATGCACTTGATCTGAAGAATACTTAGGAAAAGCTTTTGTTTCTTAAATGTGTAATACGAGAGCTTAAGTTACATACATAATAACAAACTTGTGAAAAAGATAAGAAAAGAAGAAGCAAACATGGAGAAAGAAGAGAGAGAGAGAGAGGGGGGAGGCAGATATGAGAAGAGAATCAGCTAAATGTTGAAAATAGAATAAAGTATATAAACATCCCTTCCAGAAGTTAAATACTCTCATAGACCTTTCATCAAACAGTTAGCAGGCTTTCCTCAGAGAAGCATTGAAGGCAAGAAAAAAAACAACAACCCGTATACAACCAACACAAAAACACATTTGACCATCTTCCAAACAAAAACAAAAACAAAAACAAAAACCTGTACAACATAAGAAGAATAAAAAAAAAACCACTTAAAGTCCAAAACGTAGTAGAAAAATAAAGCACAATAGAAGGAAGAGTCTTGAAAATAGAAAAGAAGAACAGTACCAACATAGGACATGACGCTCGTTCGAAGGTGATGACCATAACATAGGTGATAACGACCACAAAGGAGACAACACTTCTTCGAAAACACATCTACTGATAGGAAAATGAAGAGAGCTTCGTTTTCGTATTAATAATGTAGTAGAAAACAACGTCATTTGCTATTAAGCAAAATGATGTCATTTGTTATTAAGCAAAAAAACGTCATTTTTTATTAATTCGGAAGAAATATGCCATTAATCAAATAATGGCCCATTACCATTTGGCTTGACCTTTGGCTATGAAATTATATAGAATATATATTTTAATAACAATACCAAATTTATATATAATAAATACAAAATTAAGATTAAATAGACTAATATATTTCATAATTAAAATATGAGAAAATTTATCTATTATATATACATTCATCAATGATTATACTAGTTACAAATATTAGCTATACATTCATATAAAATTATATTAATTACCATATATAATTATATTTATTGCAATATAATTAAAATAATTGCAATATAGTAAAACTTAGAAATGAATATTACATATTAATATCATATTCTTAAAATAAAATTTAATATTATGGTCAATAATTGTAAGTCTAAAAATAATTTTATTTATGTTAAAATTTTGGTATATTAAAAATATCATAACTGTGAAAAGAATGGGCTACGATTTTATAAAATCGTCACCAAATATATCCATTAAGTGATGATTAAGAGAGATCGTCAATAAAGGGCTTCAAGTTTGGCAACAATTAGAAAAATAATCGCCAATTAATAAGCCTTTAGTGATGTTTTATTGAATTGTCACCAAATTGTGAACAACACACGAGGTCGTTGTTCACAAATGACCGCAACGTTTATAAATTCATTGAAAATAATGTCATTTTTTACAACAAATGACGTCAATGGGGGGCTTCGTGTTGGCCCCTGATTTTTTTAAAATTTAATTAAACATGATTTGATGAATTTTAAGGTCTTGATAGATTAATTTGTATGGGACCATAATTGACATGTTAATGTTATTAAGGTTAAATGGCTTAGGTGATTTAAATTGAAGTGTTAGAAGGGATAAGTTGCATTAAGGGCATTTTAGGCATGTCACTTAAGCATTTAAGTTCCTAGGCTAATAAGTAAGGGCATTTTGGACCTTTTAGCATTAGTGATGGTATAAAGGGGAAGAAATAAGGCTTGGCTTGCAAAGGAAGAGATGGAAAACGAAAATTGAGAGAAGAGAAGAGTGAGAGGGTCGTAGGTAGAGAGGAGGAAGGAGAAAAAGAAGAGCAAGCTAGGGTTTTCCATTTTCTTGGAGTTCAAGAGGATTTTTGGGGTAAAACCAAGAAGGAAAAGCTAGAGGAAGGTTCAAGCTTCCATTTGAGCCAAGAAACCCCTTGGTTGGGTGAAGATTCAAGGTAAGGGTTTTTCAATGTTTTGAATTTTTTAGGTAGTTTTGGGTTTAGATAGCTTAGAAATATATGGGTTTAAGTTTTCTAAAGTCAATTTTAGTGATTAGGTGTTATGGGTTGTTCAATTTGGGATTCCTATTGAATGAAATTTTGTAGCTATTGTTAAAGAAAATCAAAGAAGGGAAGTGGAGCAAGGGGAGAGACATTTTGAGCAAGGTCTACAAGCAAGGAATCAAGGTGGGTGACATTTTTATATTTGAGTTAATAGGTTATTAAATATTCTTCCATAAATGTAATAAATGATCTTTCCAACTACTTTCAAGTGAGCATATATGGTTCTTTAAATGATTGAAAATTTGCCCGACGGGGTGTGGTGTGTGAATTTTGGAAATAACCTTAAATTTGCTTTGCAAGTATTGTATTGATTGCTTTTGATTGAGTTGAAATATGGTTATTATGATTGGTATGAAATTTGGGTTGTTGAATTGTGTGAATTGGAAAATATGTCAAGTGCATGAATTCAAGTTTTCAAGAATGTGCCATTTGGGCAAAATATTTTTCAATACATGAATTACATATTATATGGGTTCGGTATAGTCCATCTAAGAAATTGTCACGTGCACGTTGACCAAGTCAAGGCTTCTCCCGCCTGCCTGCTAGTGGCACGGAGTTCCTTTTAGGACTCCCTCAAATTTACAACTACACAAGGTCATTTTATGGAATTGTGTAGTTCGTCATGTTTATGGACTTACCAAGCCATTTGTGATGTGTTTATGTGTTTGCATGTATTGACAAGTTTGAAAAATGTTTGACTTATGAGAATTGTGATTTTGGTTTAACAAAGTTGAGAAATTTATGTTTTGTGGATAACTGTGAGAAATTGCTACGATTATGAACGTTTTAATGGTTTTGTTTATTACCGGATATAAACGTGTTACCTACGAGCGTAAGCTCACCCCCTCCCATTCCGTCCCATCTCCAGTTGAGGAACACGAGATCGACAATTGAGCTTAGAGACATTGCTCCAGAATTGGATATCTTTGTATTTCAAGTTAATTTTTGTAAATCAATGCTTTAGATGCATTTTGGGAAAATATTACTTTTGTTAAGTTTGTATTTTGGATTTTGATGTAAGCGGCTCAAAATGCCCACTAAAGCATTGTAAAACACTTATTTTGATGTAAATGAAATGCATATGCATTATGGTTGTTTATGGCTTTTCAAATCTTTGCATTGCTACTTCTCAAACTTTCATAGGGGTAAGATTGTGTTCTAGATTCAAGTGCAATTCTGGAAAAATATAAGTAGAATTAGTAAAAATGGTCTTCTTGGAAGTTGTAGAGGATCTTGTGATCTTTCCAACGATACGAAGTTTGTGATTTTTGGATGTTAGAATTAAAAGATATGAATGTTGCAAGTTAGAGTGCTGTATAGGGTTTGTGTTTGTGATAGCTTTGATGAATGTTTGAAATTTTTGGTTTTGATGAACCAATTAAGTTGAGATTTGAGAATTTGGTGAGTTGAACTAGGTGTTTGAGTTATTATGAAGTGTTTAGGCTTTATAATGAGTGAATTTGGGAAGTGTGCAAGTGTTTATGATGTTAGGTTGAAGATTGGAAGTCTTGGAGAGGCATTGGAGGCTTTGGGGAGCCCCAATGTCCATTAAACGGACATGGATGTCCATTTAACGGACCTTCTCAGGTGGAAAAACACCCTTTGGCCAGTCTATGTCCGTTAAATGGACATTCTCGATTCATTTTGGCCTCCTAAGCTCGATGCATGTCCGTTTAACGAACATTCACGTGAAAGATTGTTATTTTTGACATGGTTGGAGGTTGAATCTCTTTTGTGATCTTCATGAGAGTTGTAGGTCTAGATGTCTTCTTTCTAATGGTCTAAAAACGAACTCAATCCGACGTCTATATTGAAAGTTATGGTGATCGCGCCAAGAGAGGTTCAAATTGATTTAGGCTGTAAACATGGTTTACTCTTTTGAGAATAACTCTTCCATCCGACCTCCAATTGAAGTGATTCTTAGACCAATGGATTCCTAAGACATATATCTTTCTCTTCATAAAAATTGGTACCATTTGGAGTTGATGTGAGAGAATTTTCATGAATTTAAGTGAGAGGTAGATTAAGAGGGCATGTTTGGGGCATGAGCACATTTAGGCTTTTTAAGCATATCTTGAGTTGTAGAACTCCGATTGAGGTGATTCTTACTTCAAAGCAAATTAGAAACTTAAAGCTACAATTTCTATGAAGAAGTTAAGTTGTGATTTAGATATTTGATTAGTGTGCGCTCACCACTATTGTGGAATGACAGCAAATGACCTACAAGGTTTTAAGCACAAGATTTAAGACTCCGAATGTTGGGTTCCAAAAACGGGGTCAATAGTTATGATATCATAGCAAGCTCGAGTTTCATGACTTCGCAAAAAAGTTGGGCTCCGGAAGCAAGCGGGATCCAACACTTCGACTTCAAGCTTTTAGGACTTATGAAAATGACTTTGTTTGTTTTAACAACAAAAGACGTCATTTTGGTTAGAGCTGAAACATTCCAACTGAAACCCCTCATTCGTCTTCTCTTCCTTATTTCCCTCTTTTTCGATCAACTATTTTTGTTCTTCCTAAATCTTCATCTTCTTTTCCTTAATTAGTTTTTCTTCCACTGTCAATTGTCTCCGATTAGTCTTCCGTTAAGGTTAGTCGTCTATGTTTTGCTTTTGGTTTATTTTTCTACTTTTGTTATTATTGTTAAATGCTTATATGGTGGTCGATTTTTAAGACTGTGGTTGGTTCATTTTTTGTTTGAATGTGTTTATGTTGGTGAATAATGGAAAAATACAGTGATTTTGTTAATACTTAGGGATGAATTTGGTTTGCATATGAAGGGTTTGATGAAATGTCTCTTAGGAATATTTTGTTGAAATGGTTTGAGTTTTTTCCATTATGGTTGGTTCTTTTTTTGTTTCAACGTATTTATCCCTAACTTTTTAACCAAATAACATGAAAATGACAAAAAGTAGCTACAATATAATCCAATTTACATATAAATAATTTGATTGTATGTTGTTTTTTAAACACCAAGAAGTTACATTATTTATTGAAAAGAAAATAAACCAATAGTATCATTAAGATCTTTGACGAATCACTATAACAAACTCAATTTAATTATAGTCTTTGAGTAGAACACATCATAATAGTTCCTTTTATATAACCAAAGAATTTTCTTTGTTATACTTAAGTGAATTTCAAAAGTCATCTCCATAAAACAATAACAAGTCCAACAACTAATAAGATATCTGGTCTTATATTTGTTAAGTACCTTTGACTTTCTAAAAAACTTTTACATAAATAATCAGTATATTATTTAAAATATTGAAGTTATTAAGAACCTGATTTCCATGTCTTTCTTGATTTATGAAAATTTCACTTACTATTTGCTTCAGTTGGATTCCTAAGTTGGTAAACATCAATTTCATGTCACTCATCCCAAACTCTAGGTTCATCGAATCTCTAAACTCTTCAAATGTCTTTGAATTCTTTTTTTGTGAAGATAAGATAATCCATACAAATAATAAACAATAAATCATCCTTACCCTTTTTAATATAAAGAGTATATTCGTGTAAGCATATAATAAAACTATTATTTTAAAAGTAATAATTGATTAAGTTATTCCAAGCTCTTGTCACTTGTTTAAGTTTATATAATACTTTCTTTAACTTCAACAATTTATCTTCTTGACCTTCAACCACATTTCTCATTGATTTCTCAATGCATACTTCTTCTTATAAATAATTGTTAAGAAAAGCAAACTTTAGATCTAATGAATCCTCCAATGATTTTGAGCATGAAGACATATTAATAAACGAATTGTTTCCAAGAAAGTAACAGAAGTGAATATCTCTTTATATCAATGTCTTGCTTTTGCTTATGCCCTTTGATACAAACAATATTGGTTGTAAATGATGGGATTGTAAAAATCAAATGATCAACTACCAAAGATTTATAATCAAATAAATTGTTGGACTATTTTGCTAAATATTGGTGAGATTTGGTTAATTGCTCTTTGGTTTTTTGAATTATTTGGTTTTTCAGAGAACTTTTTTTAATTATTTGGTTTGTAAGTAATAAATCCCATGATTTTGAAGTTCTAGGAATTTTTGCTATAAAATGTATTCTTAAACTTTGCAATATTAGTGGGTGAGGTGTCTTAGCTTCACTTTTAACATATTTCTATTATTCAATAGTAAACATAGTGATTTAAGACGTTAACTACCTACTAATAATTTGTATTCTTATCCATCAACTCTCCAAATACCTTTAAATAACTCATTTCACACAAAGTTTTTCAATATAGAGAGAGTTGGAGCATTACTTAAACTTTTATATAAAAATCTTAAACATAAGAGATTCAACAAGGATGAGTTAAATTGTGTAAATTAAATTATTATATAATATATACTACTTTCATATATTATATATTATATAATATATACTACTTTCATAAGAGATTCAACAAGGATGAGTTAAACAACTTGGAAAAATGTTTAAGAAAAATTCCGAAATTAGTAAAAAATTGATATAAATCTACATTAAAGTCAAGAAAAGCATAAATGAGTTGTTTCATGCTGTATAATGTGGCCGCAATTGAAAATCCTTCTACCAAAGTGGTTTATGATGCAATTGGTTATATCTTTCAGGTAAATATAGAAAATCTTAAAGAAGAACCAAACTCAAGTGCAAAAATATTTTTTGACTTACTAAAATTAGCTGACTAAGAATTATGGCCAAATTGTGAGATGATGGCTTAATTATCTTTAATTGCTCAAATATTGAACATAAAGTCTGAAGGGCATATTTCTGATCGAGGTTTGGATAAAATTCTCACTGGGTATAATGAATCATTGCCTTCTGATAATAAAATGGTTGATAATTTTTACAATATGAAGAAACTTATTAGGGGTCTTGCTTTGCCAGTTGAGGAAATTGATTGTTGAAATTTGGGATGTATGTTGCTTTGGGGAGATGATATGGAATTACAAAGTACAAATATTTTGGTCAATCTAGGTTTAAACCAAGAAAGCTTACAATAAAGGAGAAATTAGTACCTTAGAAGCAAATGCATTATTTCACACTAACTCCGAGACTTCAAAGACTATATGCCTATGATATTAATGCATCTCACGAGAAAGCATATTTAAATAGAATCTGTTTAAAATTTGGCTTTCTAATTTAGATAAATTTAAAAATTAAAATAGTTAACTTTTCAAATCATCTTTAAAAACATAATCTTTATTTTTGTTGACCGGAAGAATTTGAATATTTCCAACTCTCAAAGCTCTTACATATTCGGATCACCATGGAATTAGATAGCTGCTCCCCCTAAATAACATATGCATTTGCCAAGGAATTACATATGTTTTAACTCTGTCATATACTTTTGCTGGTTTATCATGCGGACGGCCACATTAATATCCAAAGCTCAATAACAAATTGAAGTCCAATTCAAAAATGTTATCCTTTATATATATATATATATGTATGTATGTATAGCTAATTTATATATAGGTATATCTAGAGTTGTAAATTTATTTAAAGTACATGTCTCTTGAAAACTTTTGTATTAATATCATTAAGTTTATGATAAAAAAGAAAGACCCAACTCCAAAATCTGAAGTTTTTGAAGTACTTGTGTTTTTTACCATAAATAAAATGCTATATTAGAAAGACATTTTCAAACTTTACTGTAGACTGGATCATCAAATCAAACTTTGAGTGTAGATTCAATAGTTAAATTCGCCAACCAGTGAAATCCATATTAAGAACTTGGAAAATGTTTAAGGAAAATTCCGAAATTAGTAAAAAATTGATATAAATCTACAGTAAAGTCAAGAAAAACAGATATGAGTTGTTTCATGCTGTATATCCTCAACATTAAACCTTTAATATTTAATGGACTTGTTTTCGGTGCGCAGTCGACATCAAACCATATTATTGTTTTATGCTTAGTTTCCTGTTCAGGTAAGCTCTTTTGATACAAGTTCGAGGTCAATGAAACATGCATTTATTGTTATTCAAATTTGTCTTTAATTGTATAAGACAAATTAGAAGGTCGTTCTTACATATATGTACAGAATCCAAAATAATTAAACGGACGATGAAAACATTTCAAACAGACGATGAAAATAATTGTTAAAACTTGGATGAATTTAAAATTTGATAGGAGAGGGGTAGGAATCCGGTTAATGAGAAATACTGCATGCAGAACACATTCGGACCAGAATTTGGTTGGGAGTTTGGCTTGAAACTTTAGGGCTCTTGCCACACTGAGAATGTGTTGGTGCTTTCGCTCAACCATTCCATTCTGTTGAGGGGTCTCAATGCAGGTAGTTTCATGCAAAACATCATTCTTAGCAAAAAATTCAGTCATTGCAAATTCAGTTCCTTGGTCACTTCTTATGCACTTGATTTGTTTTGTGAATTGTCTCTCCACATAAGCAAAGAAATGCTTAATTAGTTCTCTAGTTTCTGATTTGTGTTTCATTAAAAAATCCCAAGTCATACGGCTGCGATTATCAACAATGGTGAGAAAAAATCGACGGCCATGAATGGAAGGTGTGTGGTAAGGTCCCGATATGTCAACATGGACAATATCAAAGCAAGAAGAAGCAACAAAAGAACTCAAAGTAAAAGGTAACCTTTTTTGCTTTGAAAAATGGCAAGTTTGACATTCAATAACATGTTGAAATGTAATAGAATTGTCTATGCTAGATAATAATTTGGGTCTTGCATTTGAAGGATGTCCTAGGCGTTCATGCCAAAGATTGTGTGAATCATGTGCAACTGAACATATTTCTGGCATAGGGTTAAGATAATAGAGACCATTAGAATGCTTAGCAAAACCAATCATCTTCAAATTGCTGAGTTCCTGAATGACACATGAATGTTGGGTAAAAGTCAGTTGGCAGTGTGAAAAAGAAGTAAGTTGACTAACAGAAATGAGGTTAAAAGAAAAAAAAAGGAACATAAAGAACATTGTTTAGAATAAGAGAAGAGATATGTACTGAACCAATGTGTGTGACAGGTACATATTGACCGTTGGGGAGTTTTACTGTGAGATTTTGGGCTATGGTATACTCAGTGAAGAAATGCAGGCTACAGACAATGTGGTCTGTAGCCCCAGAATCCAAAATCCAAGTTGAAGTGCATGAAGTAGATTCAGCTGATAGAGGTATACCTTTGTGATTTCTGGTGAGTGTGTTGACCTGAGGTATGTTAACTGAATTGTGTGAGGCATCCTTGTCTTTGTTCAGTAAACCCTTCAACTGATAATATTCTTTTGGTGTTAGGTTGAAATGGGATGAAGATGCTTCTCTGTGTGTATTTGAAGTGGCATTGCTGGCAGCTGTGACAGACTCAAGGTGAGTTTCTGCATTGTTGACAGTTTTTGTTTTGGATTTGAAGTTGTCTCTTGGCTGAAAGTGATTCGGTTTGTCATTTCCTAATGTAAAGTTGGGTGGAAACCCATGTTTTCTGTAGTATTTATCTTCTGTGTGTCCTTTATAACCACAGAATATACA
Organism: Erythroxylum novogranatense; assembly: GCA_029891385.1. NCBI lineage: Eukaryota > Viridiplantae > Streptophyta > Magnoliopsida > Malpighiales > Erythroxylaceae > Erythroxylum > Erythroxylum novogranatense. The sequence continues at coordinate 87,799,521 of CM057230.1, forward strand.
CAGTAGTCTTTTGTTTGACTGAAAGGTCTTTCGGGTATCTGTTTTAGCTAGAAATGCTTGAGATTCATAATTGGGTAATTGTGATGTTGTGGAATGAAGTTGTCTCTTATGTTGAGCTACTATGGAAAAAACTTTTTTGATATCTGGTAGTGGTTCAAGTAACATGATTTGTGACCTAACTGTGGAATAAGATTCATTTAAACCTTTTAAGAAGCGTATGACACAATCACTGTCTTGATAGGATTTAATGATGCTTAGCATATCACAATGGCATTGAGGGTGACATTTGCATTGAGGCAATGGTCTTAAATTGTGAAATTCATCCCATAACATTTTTAAATGAGTGTAATAATCTGAAATAAATAAACTTCCCTGTCTAAAACTATAGATCTCTTCTTGCAGGTCTGAAATTCGAAAAGAATCTGCCTATGAGAATCTGTCATGGAGGTCCTTCCACACATCAGCCGCTGAATCCACTCTTGATAGAGAGTTTGATCGTCCTACAAACGTAACAGGTTCATTACTTAACATCATTAAGGACCTCTTTGGTATATCATGGCTTTGTGAAAGGTCACCAGACTTGAGTGGCATTAATTGAATGTTTTCCAACATAATGTTTTATATGATGCTGACTTTGAAAGAGATGTACTATTACTATGTCCGCGTTGAATAGACTTGACAGATAAGAATGAAATTGAAAATAAATCTATTAATTAATTCCAAATTACGTAATCAATATATTACAAGAAAGCATACAAGTCTTCTAATGTTATTTACAAAAACATTGATTGACATATGTAAAATAGGAAAATATTAGAATATTATCGTTTTCATGCATGGTCTTTGTGATTATTCTTATAACCAATATTGATTAAATTATTTTTGTAGATTAACAAAGAATCATGATAATAACTACAAGAATAAACAAAAGCAATGATATATGATCGAGGGTAATAACGTATATCACCGAGAGTAATAACAAATTGATCCATTGAAAATGAATTATACTAATATAAATAATATAAGCACATTGTTTTGCTGCGTTGACGCCGTCGACATCGACAGATCGACTTGCGTTATTGTCTTATCCTATTGAGAGTCAAGGAATGATTATGTTAGTAGAGCAGACTTTATCATCCATCACTTTCAACAATATTGTATCAATTTTAAATATTAAAATGTTGAATTTTGAAAAAGAACATAATTTTTATATTTGTTGACCCGAATATTTTGAATATTTCCAACCCTAGCTTATAACTCCTATACATTCACATCACCTTGGAATTGGATAGACATACGCAGTTGCCAAGGAATTAAATTGAGAGGTTTGATTTCGTCCATCTTCATGCTAAGAAAAATTCAAGCAGCGGAAGCACTTGCGCAATCCAAAATTCTTGCATGCTCACGTCACCCTCCATTGCTGGCTCCTTCTATAAATGGGATACCCCAAACCACAAATCCTTCACAACCTCCAAATTCCAATTATCAGCAACCTGAAGTGATAGAAGAGGAAATCTCTTCTAAGTCATTCAATGCTCCCATTCTTAGTTGTTCTTCTGGCATTCTCATTCCCTTCAGTTATCTCTTCAGCTCACACTCACTACGATTTCCTTCGATGCCTTCTCAAGAATTCCGATAATCCCACCTCAGTTTCCAAGCTCATTTACACTCCCCAAAATCCCTCTTACTCATCCGTCTTGGAGTATACCTTGCAAGACCTGAGGTTTAACACAACTTCCACTCCCAAACCTCGTGTCCAGTGACGGAGCTAGCTGGGACTCAGTGGTGCACTGGGTCCCCTAAAATTTATAAAAATTAAATATTTTGATTTTAATATATATATGTAAGGATAGAATTATTTAGAGTTTAGTGGTATACTAGGCTCTCAAAATTTAAAACTTAAATATTTGGACCCTCTTATTTTAAATTCCTGGCTCCGTCGCTGCTCGTGTCATTATCACACCAACAGAGGTCTCCCACATTCAGGCCGTTGTTCTTTGCTCCCGCAAACATGGATTGTAGCTTAGAATTCGAAGCGGTGGGCATGACTATGAGGGCCTTTCCTATGTTTCTGCTCTCCCATTCGTGATACTTGACATGATTAACATGACAAAGATTGATGTGGACGAAGCAAATAACAGTGCATGGGTGCAAGCCGGTGCAACTCTCGGCTCCTTCTATCACAAACTTGTCAAAACAAACCCACACCTTGCCTTTCCTACCGGAGTTTGCGCAAGTGTTGGAATTGGCGGACACCTCAATGGCGGAGGCTACGGCACGTTGGTTCGAAAGTATGGCGTTGGTGCTGATCACATAATCGATGCACACTTGGTTGATGTTAATGGAAGACTCCTGGACAGAGCCTCGATGGGAGAAGATGTGTTTTGGGCCATCCGAGGTGGCGGAGGAAACACTTACGGTGTGGTAGTGGCCTGGAAGGTGAACATGGTTTCAGTGCCTCCTAAGGTGACTGTGTTCAAGATCCAAAGGTCCTTGGAACAAAACGCAACCAAACTTGTGTATAAGTAGCAGACCGTAGCAAATCAGCTTCCTGAAGATCTTTACATATTAGGTGTGATGGGCAAAACTAATTCTAGTCAAGTGGGAAGCACATCTGTAAACATAACCTTCTTTGGAAATTTTCTCAGCAGCCTAGAAAACCTTCTTCCACTAATGCAAGAGAGATTTCCTGAGATGGGTTTGGTTAGAGATGATTGTTCTGAAATGACATGGGCCGAGTCTAACCTCTTCTTCACCGATTTTCCGCCCAATTCATCATTGGATCTTTTACTCACTCGTACCCTACTTAAAGGAAGAACAAAGACAAAGTCAGACTTTGTCAAGGAACCCATACCTGAAGCTGCACTAGAGAAGATGTGGCAAAGGTTCTACGAAGTGGAGTCAGGATTTCTGTATTTGGCGCCTTTTGGAGGAAGAATGAATCAAGTTCCAGAGTCCAGTATCCCATACTCACACAGAGCTGGAATTTTGTATCAAATGGGCTACTTCACACATTGGGATGAGGATAATGATGATGTAGCTCGGAGACATATGAATTGGATCAGAAGTCTTTATCGTTACATGACACCATATGTTTCAAAGAATCCTCGATCGGCCTACATAAACTACCGCGATCTTGACATTGGAGTAAATGACCGAACTGGTAACACAAGTTATGCCAAAGCTAGTATTTGGGGCAAAAAATACTTCGATGATAACTTCGACAGGCTGGTCAAGGTGAAAACGACAATTGACCCCTCTAATTTCTTCAAAAATGAACAAAGTATTCCTATTCTCTTTTAGGAGACCTTTACTCAAAAATGAAGATGATGGTTGCTGTTATTGAAGGTCCAATTGATTTTTTTTTTTCATATTCATTTTTAAGAGTTGATCATGTTCATTGTAATAAATGCTATCTAGTATATTCAACTATTTGTTTCATATAATTAAATAAGATTTTGTTTTTGTAATAATTGTTCAACTCAAATGTTTTGAATGCATTTATTTTAAAATTTTGAAAGACATACCAAAGATATGATCTCTATAATAGCATGATATGTTAGACTATGACTTTAGATATTTACAAATTTAATCTGCAAGTATATAAAGTTAATAGCGTATAGGTAAATAAAATTGAAAATTTTAAGAGTATCAATCACACATAAAATTAGTAATAAATCTTATTAATCTTAATTAAATAACAAAATAAATGAAATAAATTTAATTTACAATGATTGAACGAATAAACTAAATAAGATGATAAATTGATGAAAAATAAATAAACAAATATTAACACTATGAATGCAGTCACAAGTAACAATCAAGACTATGGTAATATTTTCCATGACACCATAAATGATACATTTATGTGTAATTGACGCACGATCCATGTGTATTGAATGTGAAGTCTCTAATTATATCAATTTGATATTTATATTGTATTGTATTATTGGGAACTTAGTAGAATAGTTTAACAAAATTCTCTTCAATCTTAGTATTAATTTTTAAAATTCTATGTTAATAGAAATTTTGGATAAGACTACTACGTTAACATGTTTAGGAAATTGATTAGCATTAATATGCAACATCATTTTGTATTTATTTGAATATTGAGACAATGATATCTTAACTTACACATTTATTAATCACCTAATTATAAAAATGTTAGACTAGAATATATGAAGAACTTTGAATAGGAATATCAAATTAGTATGTTAATAAGAAATTATTATTTTATATATTAATATAAAATAAGAAAATATCAATTAAATATAATGTTTGAGATTTAATTTTGAGGTTTTTATGTAATTGGATATAACTTGATTTTTTTAAATGTATGATATTATTTAAATAAATTTAAACAAAATTTGAGGTAGCTACTTCCGTTTTGACAATATCTCTCTACAAACATCTCTAAAAGAAAATAATCCTATTTGAGTTTCTTCGTTTTTATATTCATATTTTTTATGTTTATAATCTTTCTTGGATTTAAATTTTATATTTCATGACATAATTCTTTTAAAACTTGTGTCAGTTTTTAAATTTGTGTTTCTTTATCTATCTCACTTGATTTTATGAGAGTAAAAACATTTCATGCTCTTTCGAATGTATTCTTTTAAAATTTCCTAAAGCAGAAATATCGATCATTTGTTATTTTGGCTGCGTGAGGATGTTATTATAATTGTAAAGTTTCTCTCTTTTTTTAATTTGGATATAATTAATCATATCTACATTAAATTCAACAAAAGTAGATATGATTTGTTTCATGCAATCAAACCTTCAGTAGTTAATGATCTTATTTTCTATGCGTTGATATAAATCTACATTAAAGTCAACTACTTTTTTTGGACATCAAATCACATTGTCGCTTTATCCTTTTGAGAGTCAAAGACTGATTCTGTTGATAGAACATAATTTGCCATTCATCACTTTCAACAATATGTAATGAGTAGGTCATAATCCCCTTCTTATGTAAAAGGTGAATAAGTAGCCCATGTTAGTCGATTAATGAATATATTAATAACTATGAAATTGTTCTATTGGCCTTAATTATTATGTTAAAGTGCTTGAGTCTAAACAGTATCAAATATTGTGAACTTATTAACCTACCTATCTAATCTTATGTCAGGAAGTCATTTTACCCGTATGTATATAATGCAAAAAAATTATCTGGATGATTAAAATATTGCGAGTACTATAACTTGTAGCGAGAATTTTGTATCAAATTGGCTTCTACACTGGTTGGAATGAAGATGGCGATGATGTAGCTCAGAGACATTTAAACTGGCTCATAAGTCTTCAAAAAGTCGTCGATCAGACTGTATAAACTATACCGTTGATCATTATAAGAGTTGGTTTTTATCAAGTTTCATTGGTGCAAATGCTCTATTTTACATTGACTTGTTTATCTGGTACAATTTAATGTTTATTTTTATAGTAAATGCTTCCATATAAAATTGATAATATAAATGTTGTGAGAGTTTTAATTACACATACATAGAATTTTTTTATCATGGCTCTTTTATAATGTTAAAGACCAGAAATAAAGATTATTGATAAATAATAATTTTTATGATGCCTCTCTATGATTGTTTCAAATGTTGCAAAAAAACATAGCTTTTTTGTGATGAAATTGGTAATTCGTCGCAAATGTGCACTTTTTGCAACAAAACCTTCAAATCGTCACAAAAGTCAATATTAAAGAATTTAAAATTAATAATGTTAAATTGATAATATTTTAATGCTTAGTGTGCTTAATAATCCTAAGGTTAATTATAATTGACATTTATATATGATTTTCATATTTTTCATTTATCTTATTTATAAATTTGATTAAAAATATAGTTAATGCATTAAAACTCTATAAACAATCTTTTGGATATAAAAGATAAACAAACCTAAAATTTCAATATTAAGAAGATAAAATATAATAAATTTAAGTTGACTGCTATTCTTAATCATTAATATTTATGAACAATAAAATAATAATACATATAAATGTTCGAATATGATAAGCAATATAATATAATAATATATGGTAAGTACTATAAGATGTTAATTAGAAGTTTAACAATTCTTACAGAAAAATAATAAATAAAGTCCCACGCCTAATATTCTATTGAAAAGGAATAGAGATAATTATTTTTTGGATTCCGAATGACATTAGAGTTGGAAGAAAAGGTAAAGGGGTTTCCAAAATCTAGATTCCTAAGCAGCCTCCTTATATGTTCCAGGGCGTCAATTGAAACATTTATGGCCTGTTTGTTTGCCTTTTTTTTTTTTTTTTTCAGTTTTTGGTTGTGGTTTTCATAAATTAAAAAACAAGCCTTAAAATCATGTTTGGTCAGTGACGTTTATATATTTGGTTGTTAAAAATTAAAAAAAAAACAATATCTGTTTTACGAAAACGTAAAAATAACGTTTTCGTGAATTTTGAAAACACGTTTTCGTAATGAAAACCGAGCGATGCATTTATGTTTTGCAGCTTCTGCTAATGAGACTCTCATCTTCTGTCTCGCTAACCGAGCAATGCATTTCTGCTTCCTACACCATAAATGCATTTCTGTTTCCTACACCAAATTGAGATGCTCTCACCATGGACGTAATGTTGTGAGGAATTTTAAAACTCGCGGCTGTGATTGTCGGCCTTATAATGGGAGGCATGGGTTTATTATTGTGCCCCATTGTCAAATCCATCATAGTCAACTCCCTTCTCTATTCAGTATGTGGCATCAACCTCTCCTCACGCTGTTTCATCTCTGAAAACTGCTCTTCTCTAGTCCTTTCTACTGAAGTACTACTCCGAGCCAATCTGGTTTCCTTACGTAACCTGCGAGTAGTTTTTTCAATTTCAGTATCTAATAACAAATTCTTGGGCTTTTGATCACGAGTGAGCATAAACAAAATGAAACAAACAAAATAAAAAAATAATAACAGAACTAAGGATGACAAATAAAACAACCGAAATAAAGCAATAAAAAAAACAACTAAAATACGCACATAAACAACAAAGGAAAAAATTAAGTCTGAGACACTTAACACCGTCTAATCGAATGACTCACAATAAAAAATTATTCCCCGGCAACGACACCAAAAACTTGTTGCGATCTAAACAAAACAATTAAATTTTATCTAAACCAATTAGAGGCAAGTGCACCCCGTCGACAAGTAATATAAATCGGTAAGAACCGGATATCGTACCTAAGGGAAAAATTTTCAACACGTAAGACAATTAAATTAAATGATTTAAAATTACTCAGACGATCTAAAATTGATTGATTTGAAAATAAAATAAAATAAAGTAAGCAAATTAAGAAAATATGAAAAATGCAAACTATGGATTAAAATGACTAGATTTAATCAAATAAAAAAAATCGGTTAAAGTATTAGATTTTAATTGGATTAGAAACTAAAATTAAAATTGTAACGGTGGATTGATTTAGGAAATATTTCACTGAAGCAAGTCAAACCCAATGTTCATGGTGTTCCCTTCTTTTCTAAATCCGAGTCACTACTTGGTCCATAGATAATTTGAAATAAAAGGCGTTAAATACAAGAAGCCTAAAATTAAATTCGTTAATTCTAGGTATCCTCACACAAGATCCTAAGGTTGGTCTACACTTTAGTCTCAAATATGTCGCTTGATTAATATTTCGACAAATTAAATCCCATTGGTTGTGGCATTTAATCATCTAAGGTCTTAATTTAGGTGATCACGCAAAATTAGGACTAAATATGCATTCAATCAATCAAAAATCAATACCATAAAAATTATCCTAATCCAATTTCCATCTTAACCTTAACCGAAAAGAAAAACTTACTCACGCATATTTATCAATGTAACATAAATCATAGTCATAATATATGTTTGCATTGATTAAAACCACACAATCAAAATAATAAATTAAAAATTAAAAACACTCCCTTTTTTTGCGGCTATATTTTCTACAGCTCTCCACGTTTCTTTTATCTCCCAGCACAAAACGTTATTCCCTCCAGCTTGCTTTAACGTGTGTGATTCTTTTGTTGCCACCAAGTGCTTTGTTGTGGTGTGTCCACCAACTGCCACGTTAATCCCCTAAGCCACCAGCTTCTTGCAACGTGTTTTCATTTTTTAAGCCACCAGTATGTAAAGTTATCAATGAGAAAATAGTATCCTCAGCTGCATCAACCTTCTACCTCCACGTCTACTTTTCTCACTAGCCGATGTTGTTGTGAAATGAATGAAGGTTGCTTGTGGAGTCACCAGCTTCTTCGGTTACACCAGCTGTTGTAACGTTGTTTCCTTCTAGCTAGGTGTCAACGTGTGAGTTCTCTACCAGCAACTCATGCATTATCTCCACCAGCTAAATCAGTTTTCTTTAGCGTAGTTGCTTAATTTCATGACCTCCATCTGCTTCATCAACGTGAATGGAAAGTTTGAGTGAAGGCTGTAATGTTTTCGGTGATGGTTGCCAACGTCTCAAGCCCCCCTAGCCTCGACTTCTAACATGTCTTCTTCAACTCCACAGCCACTAACATATTCAGCTGCTAATGTTGTTATTCCCTAGCCACCAGCTTGTAACGTTATTCCTCTCCCCAACTGCTCACGTGTTTCTTCTTTCCACCAGCTATCACGTCTTCAAGCCACCACCATGCACGTCTTCTTTTTTCTATTTTCACCAGCTACTTACGTAATCTCCTTTAAATCTCCAGCTTCTAGATTAGCTACGTTTTTGTTCAGCTTATGAATGTTTGATGGATGGTCTCTCACGTGGAAGTCTTTGGCTTGGGCTGGTGGTGTGCGTCTCCGTGTGGAGGCAACATTCAGAGAGTTTTTTTTTAATGAATTATGGAACTGATTTTGTGGGAGTACCTGGAAGTTTTTGGTATGGATGGTTTGCGATGTCAGTGGCCTCTCTCTCCTTACCAAATTAGCACCAATGTCCTCTTCTTTTTTCCAGCTGTAAATATATATATATATATGTGTGTGTGTGTGTGTGTGTATGTCTGCCATGATGCAAGTTGCCATCTTTTTGTCAAATTTTTGCTGTCTTTGTGTTGTTGGATGCTAGCTGTAAGTGAAGTGGTTGTAGGCTGTAGTGGAGGCTGTAGCATGGTGGAAGCATGGAGCTTGTGTTGATGGAAGTGAAGGCTGTGTTGTGGGCGCTGATGCTTGGGTGTTGCTATTGATGGGAGTAGCCGTTTTGGTGGAGTGAAATAATGAAATGTGGGGTTGTGCTGTACATCGACGTGTAGTGGAATGGAGTGTGGCCCGTTGTGCGTGCTCGAGGCAGGGAGAGGTTGGTTTTTTTTAAAACAATCCCAAAGTTAATATATGCCTAAAATTAAAACAAATAACTCTCCATTAGCATAATTTAAACATAAATGGATAGGAATTTAATAAATTATGTAACTAAAATTAATATAAAATGTCCATTAACAACACCATCACACTTGAATTGTTGCTTGTCCTCGAGTAACTTACTTAGGTCTCAACCAACATATTCTGTCATTTTATTTTCAACGAAAATTAAGTGTTTGCAATGCCTTAAAATTCGGCAAACTTAAGTATCAAGCTACTACATGTATCATAATATGGTCATCAATACACATAAACAAAATCAAAGATAGATACCTTTGATCAAAAGCAAGCATAAAATTAAAATGAACTTTCCTCACGATAGTCACTCATGTCGCTCAAGTGTATAAGGGTTGTATTTCGCTCAAAACTTCCTCTATGAGATTACGCTACCATAGGCTTACAAATTCACATATTTTTCAGTACATAGAGTACATGTCTTCATGGATCAAAAGGGCTTTTAATAAGGGTTGTAATGGGGCTTAGGTTAGGGTGAGGTAAAAAGGTCAAAAAGGATACGCACAAGTATTCACAAAGTACTAAGTGAGGTGGGACAATCAAAAAGAATTTCTGAAATGTACATACATAAATACGGGACTACAACTACTCATCACTATCAAACGCAATTGTTTTGATTTTTTTTTCTTTTTTTCTTTTTTTATCTCTTTTTTTATTTTCTTCTTTTCTTTTTTTTCTCTGTTTTTTATGTAACAATAATCATAAAAGAAGATAGCAGTAACAAAAATCAACAACAATTGCGTAGATGTATCTTTAAAACATCTCAGAATAACATGTAAAACAAAAGTCCCTAAATCAAACATATCAAATACTTAGTACTTCATTCATCTTATGAAAAAGGTAAGGCTAAAAGTTTTCAAGTTTCAATGCAATGCAATTAATACGAAAACAACAAGGTTAAAGGCTCAAAGGGGTAACAAGGGAAAAATGATTTGGTGGGTTATTTAAGCTAAAGGTTAAAAACAAAGAAGGTCTTTATCATGTCTATAAAGCATGTAACTAGCAGTATCAAACATGTTCAAAGCAAGTTCTGAAGGTAATCCACATAGGGAAGCATCACATACAACAAAGAAAATAAATGACTATAAGATGTAGTCATATGGCTCAAGACCTCACTTGTATTTAAATGAAAATCCATCAAAATTTCATACATTGTCTCATCACTCAGCATTAGTTATTGACTAAGTTTATGCAATTGACTACTTCAATCAATCCACATGGTTCACTATCCTCCCAAGCTGCCTAATCCAAGTTCATACAAACAACTCAATTTTCCATCCAACTACTTTGATAGAATTGTATGGTCAAATTCATCACAACTGGGACCCAAATTAGTTGCCAAAAGAGTCGCAACCATTCAAGTGTGTATTTCTCAACATCAGCATCATATCATCATCATGCACAAAATCTCAACCCCCCCACACTTAAAATGAACATTGTCCCTAATGTTCTAGTAGTCAACAATCAAACACAAAGAGGGGAAAGAGAAAGAAGAAACTTCACTGAAGAAAAATCAGCTAAGAATTTTTTTTTTGTCATCAACCACGCAAACCTGAAGAAAACTCAAAACAACTCGAAGAAATGCATTAAACTAAAAAGAAATGCAAAGGAAACAATGAGAAAATAAAAGAAAGAAAATTACAGTCCTACTAAAAGGCATACACTGCGATCAAGGAGGCAAAGTGTCATGAAGAGACAATCGCTCCTTATAAGGGGGATTTTGAAGTGAAGGCTTCGGAACTAGCTTGGCCGGACGTTGGAGAAGCTCGTATGCTCTATAATGTGTCCAATATGCCTGCTCCAACTCAACTGCAATATTCGTCAACTCTTCTTGCAATTCTTTCCCTAACTCTTCGATCATTCCTTGTGCTTCCTCTTCCAACAAATCTGCACAAATAGTAGAAGAATCTTTAACATCAAAAGAATAAATATCAGTAAAATGGCAAGAGTCAAGAGTAGAAGGATGCTTTATATCATTGAACACATCAAACACTTGTTCTTCATCTTGAAGTCTTAAGATGAGTTTTCTACGTTGCACATCGATGATGGTCCGTGCAGTGGCCATGAAAGGTCTCCCAAGAATGATGGGGATGTCTATATCTTCCTCCATGTCAAGGACTAAGAAATCCACTGGGAAGATGAACTTCTTGACCTTAACCAGAACATCCTCAATGATTCCCCTCAAATAAGTGATTGACCTATTTGCCAGTTGAAGCGAAATAGTTGTGAGTTTGGGCTCTGTCAATCCTAATTTCCTGAAAACAGAAAGAGACATTAAGTTAATGCTCGCACCCAAATCCATTAAAGCTTTATCTATATGTAAATCACCAATAACACAAGGAATAGTAAAACTCGCTGGATCCTTAAGCTTCGGTGGTAGCTTTCTTGAAAATATGGTTAAACACTCCTCATTCAGTTTCATCGTGGCATACTCCTCAAGCCTCCTCTTATTAGACAAAATTTCTTTCAAAAATTTAGCATAAGAAGGCATCTGCGCTATGGCCTCAACAAAAGGAATGTTTATATGCAATTTTTTAAATATCTCAAGAAAATGACCAAATTGCTTATCTAATTGCGTACCTTTCAATCTTTGAGGATAAGGAATCCGAGGTCTTACCGGATGTGTGATGGGATCAACAAATAACCTTGGATGGTCCTCATTTTCAGCTGGTGCTTTCGTGGCCTCCTTGCCACTTTCCTGACTCTCATCTTCTTCACTCTTTTCCACTTCTTTATCCTTCTGCTTCTCATGAACTTCTTCAAGTTGTGTGCCACTCCTTAATACAATAGCCTTTCCATGTTCTCTTAGGTTGGCCTCAGTAGTGATAGGTAATGAACCCGAAGGTCTTTTCTTTAACAAACTTGCAATATGGCTCATTTGATTCTCCAAATGTCTGATAGAAGATTCTTGATTCTGCATCCTAACCTCGATAGTGGAAATGCACTTTGAGAGTAAATCTTCGAGACTAGATTTCTCTGGTGGTGTAGGATTAGGAGCCTTGAAACCTAGAGGTGACTGTCTCTGAATATTGGATGACTGTGGTTGTGCCACTTGATTGTTCCGCCAAGAGAAATTTGGATGATTCCTCCACCCTGGGTTGTAGGGTCATCTCGTTGCCTGTTATAATTGCCTACATAATGACCCTCATCTGTCTCTTGAGCAAAAGGATTCCCGACTTGACATGCAGAAGATGCATGGGAATCTCCACCACAATGCTCACAAACAGCACAACTCCTTAATGAAGAGCTAGCTCCTCCTCTCATGCTATGCATCAAATTATCTAGCTTCTTTGTCAAAACATCCATCTGAGCAGATAAAGCCACTGTATTGTCTACTACATAAGCTCCTGTAGGTCGTCTGGGATGCCTTTCTATATGATATTGAAAACTGCTAGTGGCCATCTCATCAATCAATTTGTAGGCTTGATCTGGCGTTTTTCTCATTAAACTACCTCCTGCTGTAGCATCGATGGTACTCTTAGTCGATGGGTTCATTCATGTATAAAAAGTATTGACCTGCTGCCATGTAGATAACCCATGACTAGGACATTGTGTCAACATATCCCGAAATCACTCCCATGCTTCATATAAACTTTCATTTTCATATTGAGTGAAGGAAGTGATCTCATTCTTCATTTTTGCAACCTTGGCAGGAGGAAAAATTTTTCCAAAAATAATCTCATCATCTCATCCCATGTAGTAATCGATCCCGACTGCAAACTAGTCAACCATGCTCTAGCCTTATCCCTTAAAGAAAATGGGAACAGCCTTAATCTCACAGCATCTTCTGAGACTCCATTTTGCTTGAATAAATCACATATATCCAAAAATGTCTCCAAATGGGTGTTTGGATCCTCCAAAGGCAATCCTCCAAATTGAGATGCTCTCACCATGGATGTAATGCTGTGAGGAATTTCAAAACTCGCAATTATGATTGTCGGCCTTATAATGGGAGGCATGGGTCTATTGTTGTGCCCCATTGTCAAATCCATCATAGTCAACTCCCTTCTCTCTTTAGTATGTGACATCAACCTCTCCTCACGTTGTTCCATCTCTGAAAACTGCTCTTCTCTAGTCCTTTCTGCTGAAGTACTACTCCGAGCCAATCTGGTTTCTTTACGCAACCTGCCAACAGTTTTTTCAATTTCAGTATCTAATAACAAATTCTCGAGCTTTTGACCATGAGTGAGCATAAACAAAATGAAACAAACAAAATAAAAATAATAATAACAGAACTAAGGATGACAAATGAAACAACCGAAATAAACCAATAAAAAAACAACTAAAATACGAAAGTAAACAACAAAGAAAAAAATTAAATCTGAGACACTTAACACCATCTAATCGAATGACTCACAATAAAAATTTATTCCCCGGCAACGGCACCAAAAACTTGTTGCGATCTAAACAAAACAATTAAATTTTATCTAAACCAATTAAAGACAAGTACACCCCGTCGACAAGTAATATAAATCAGTAAGAACCGGATATCGTACCCCAGGAAAAATTTTCCAACACGTAAGACAATTAAATTAAACGATTAAAAATTACTCAGACGATCTAAAATTGATTGATTTGAAAATAAAATAAAATAAAGTAAGCAAATTAAGAAAATATGAAAAATGCAAACTATGGATTAAAACGACTAGATTTAATCAAATGACAAAAATCGGTTAAGGTATTAGATTTTAATTGGATTAGACACTAAAATTAAAATTGTAACGGTGGATTAATTTAGGAAATACTTCACTTAAGCAAGTCAAACCCAATGTTCATGGTGTTCTCTTCTCTTCTAAATCCGAGTCACTACTTGGTCCATAGATAATTCGGAATAAAAGACGTTAAATACAAGAAGCCTAAAATTAAGTTCGTTAATTCTAGGTATTCTCACACAAGATCCTAAGGTTGGTCTACACTTTATTCTCAAGTATGTCGCTTGATTAATATTCTGATAAATTAAATCCCATTTGTGGCATTTAATCATCTAAGGTCTTAATTTAGGTGATCAAGTAAAATTAGGATTAAATATGCATTCAATCAAGCAAAAATCAATACCACAAAAGTTATCCTAATCAAATTTCCATCTTAACCTTAACCGAAAAGAAAAACTTACTCATGCATATTTATCAATGTAACATAAATCATAGTCATAATATATGTTTGCATTGATTAAAACCACACAATCAAAATAATAAATTAAAAATTAAAAACACTCCCTTTTTTTGCGGCTATATTTTCTCCAGCTCTTCACGTTGCTTTTATCTCCCAGCACAAAATGTTATTCCCTCCAGCTTGCTTTAACGTGTGTGATTCTTTTGTTGCCACCAAGTGCTTTGTTGTGGTGTGTCCACCAACTGCCACGTTAATCCCCTAAGCCACCAGCTTCTTCCAACATGTTTTCAGTTTTCAAGCCACCAGCATGTAACGTTATCAATGAGAAAATAGTACCCTTAGCTGCTTCAACCTTCTGCCTCCATGTCTTCTTTTCTCACTAGTCGACGTTGTTGTGAAATGAATGAAGGTTGCTTGTGGAGTCACCAGCTTCTTCGGTTACACCAGCTGCGGTAACGTTGCTTCCTTCTAGCTAGGTGTCAACATGTGAGTTCTCCACCAGTAACTCATGCATTATCTCCACTAGCTACATCGGTTTTCTTTAGCGTAGTTGCTTAATTTCATGACCTCCATCTGCTTCATCAACGTGAATGGAAAGTTTGAGTGAAGGCTGTAATGTTTTCGGTGATGGTTGCCAACGTCTCAAGCCCCCCTAGCCTCGACTTCTAACATGTCTTCTTCAACTCCACAGCCACTAAAGTATTCAACTGCTAACGTTGTTATTCCCTAGCCACCAGCTTGTAACGTTATTCCTCTCCCCAGCTGCTCACGTGTTTCTTCTTTCCACCAGCTATCACGTCTTCAAGCCACCACCATGCACGTCTTCTTTTTTCTATTTTCACCAGCTACTTACGTAATCTCTTTTAAATCTCCAGCTTCTGGATTAGCTACGTTGTTGTTCAGCTTATGAATGTTTGATGGATGGTCTCTCGCGCGGAAGTCTTTGGCTTGGGCTGGTGGTGTGCGTCTCCGTGTGGAGGCAATATTCAGATAGTTTTTTTAATGAATTATGGAGCTGATTTTGTGGGAGTACCCGGAAGGTTTTGGTATGGACGGTTTGCGATGTCAGTGGCCTCTCTCTCCGCACCAAGTTAGCACCAACGTCCTCCTCTTTTTTCCAGCTATATATATATATATGTCGGGGAAGCATTGGTGTGTTCTGCCATGATGCAAGTTGCCATTTTTTTGTCGAATTTTTGTTGTCTATGTGTTGTTGGATGCTAGCTGTAAGTGAAGTGGTTGTAGGCTATAGTGGGGGCTGTAGCATGGTGGAAGCATGGAGCTTGTGTTGATGGAAGTGAAGGCTGTTTTGTGGGCACTGATGCTTGGGTGTTGCTGTTGATGGGAGTAGCTGCTTTGGTGGAGTGAAATAATAAAATGTGGGGTTGTGTTGTACATCGATGTGTAGTGGAATGAATTGCGGGTCGTTGTGCGTGTTGGAAGCATGGAGATGCTGGTTTTTTTTAAAACAATCCCAAAGATAATATATGCCTAAAATTAAAACAAATAACTCTTCATTAGCACAATTTAAACATAAATGGACAGGAATTTAATAAATTATGTAACTAAAATTAATATAAAATGTCCATTAACACCTAAATTGGATAAAAAAAGAAGCAGGGCCCAAGCATCAGGATGAACAATATCAAAGGTTTCCTACTTGTATGATCTACTGTAGCTAGAGGGACACGAGATAACTTTCCTTGAAAACAAAAAGAACATGGGTCTTTAGTAATGCTAGAACAAGGTAACTTATTAGTTTTAAGAATTTTGTGAACACGCTGAAACTGAGGATGGCCTAACTTGGAATGCCAATCTTGAAGAGAGGGAACTTAACTAGCCATGGTCAATTTAAGGGAGGTAGGGTGCAATGCATAGAGTCCATGCTCACTCTTGTCATCCAGAGGAGTTCTCTTGGTAAGTTGGTCCTTAACAACAAAATGGGTTGGCGAAAATTCAAAGAAACAAGAATTATCAACATTAAATTACTGAACAGATAGGAGGTTTTTGACAACATGAGGGACATGTAAAACTTGTTTTAAAACTAAAAGACCATTAGTAGAAGGGGGAAAAGCATTACCAATGTTAACAATTGGAAGCGCTGGGCCATTATCTACATGGAGTTGGTCATTACCCAAGTATGCTTGTGGAATTTGAAGAGTGGAGACATCTGGGGTAACATGGTTGTTAGTTGTCGTGTCTTGAAACCAAAGAAGTTGTTATGATGAATCAGCAGGATATGGAGGTGGAGATGGATAAAAGCCACCATAAGAGATTTATAGTATGAATGTGAATGTATGATTTTCGTCCATGTCGAAATTCCAAAATGATACCAACTATGGGGAAGATTTTACTAATATGATATGTAGCTGAAGAAAAAATCAAGTTTATGAATTAAAAATGCTGCGGTGTTTGGTGGTAAAGGCAAACAAAGTTTAAAAGAGAAAAACTAATTAAAATATAAGTCGTTGAAATCTTATATATCCAAAGGGTGTTGATTAAGTAAAAGGAGTGGAAAACAATTTATCAGTTGACATTCTTTAGAATTTGAGGAAAAGTAAAATAAACCTTTTTCAAGTATTATTTTATACCATATGCGCCGTACAAATGTGTAAAATCAGTCCGGCTTTTGTTGACTTGAATGGGAATGAAAGAATTGATTATTTCCATTAACCGTGTGGGTGTGGGTGAGAAAAATCAACATCATGAATGCTGCCAGCCCGCCGCCAAAACTCGTCCATCTGCATGCGCGCTCGGCCTATAAATAGAACACCACCTTGCTTATCACAATCATCCCTGCAACCAAGTTAAACATAGAGATCAATCAATGGCTTCTCTGAGTTATTCGCCATTTCTGTTTCTGCTATTCCTCTTCTCATTGCCTTGCATAATTGATTCAGCTCGCCTCCATCACTACCCAGCTCATACCAACTTCCTTCAATGCCTTTCCCAAAATTCGGAACATTCCTCCTCCATATCCAACCTCATTTACACCCCGCAAAATTCTTCTTACTCGTCTGTCCTGCACTTTACTCTACAGGACCTCAGGTTTAATACATCTTCCACCCCAAAGCCTCTCGTCATTGTAACGCCAACAAGTGTATCCCACATCCAGTCCGTCATTTCCTGTTGTCGAAAGCACGGGCTGCAGCTTAGAATCCGAAGTGGTGGCCATGACTACGAAGGCCTGTCTTATGTGTCTGCTGTCCCCTTTGTGGTACTTGACATGATTAATATGAGGGACATAAAGGTGGACGTAGCAAACAACAATGCATGGGTTCAAGCAGGTGCATCACTTGGCGAGCTTTATTATAAGATCACTCAGATAAGCAGAAACCTTGCATTTCCAGCAGGGGTTTGCCCCAGTGTTGGAATTGGGGGACACATCAGCGGCGGAGGCTATGGCCCTCTGTTGCGTAAATACGGAATTGCTGCGGATCAAGTCATCGACGCACAGTTGATCGATGTTAATGGCAGACTCATGGACAGAGCCTCTATGGGAGAAGACGTTTTCTGGGCCATTAGAGGTGGCGGAGGAAACACTTTTGGCGTCGTCATCGCATGGAAGGTGAGTCTTGTTTCAGTTCCTTCTACAGTCACTCTATTCACCGTCCCCAGAACCTTGGAACAGAATGCCATCAAAATTGTCCACCGTTGGCAATATGTTGCAAACAAGCTTCCCGACGAACTTTACATATTATCCGTAATGGGCAAAACAAACGCTAGTGAAGTGGGAAGCGATTCCGTGAAAGCAACTTTCTTCGGCTTATTTCTGGGAGGCATCAACCAGCTTCTTCCGCTGATGCAGGAGAGGTTCCCAGAGCTGGGTTTGGTTAAAGAAGATTGCAGTGAAATGGGTTGGGCTGAGTCTATCCTCAACATTGCAGGATTTCCAGCCAATACCTCCTTGGATAATTTACTTACTCGTACTCTGCTTAAAGCAAGAACCAAGTCAAAATCGGACTACGTGAAGGAAGCCATTCCTGAAGATGCCTTGGAGAGGCTGTGGAAAAGGTTCTACGAAGTGGACGACTTAGGGTTTATGTATATGGTGCCCTATGGAGGACGAATGAGTCAGGTACCAGAAAGCAGCGTCCCATTTGCACACAGAGCTGGATATTTATACAAAATTGGTTACTTCGCAACTTGGAATGAAGATACCAACAGGGCATCTCAAAGACATATAAACTGGATCAGGAAACTCTATAGCCGCATGACTCCCTATGTTTCCAAAAATCCTCGAGGAGCTTATATTAATTACAGGGATCTTGACATCGGAGTCAATAATGTTCTTGGTCAAACCAGCTATGCAAAAGCAAGCATTTGGGGCAAAAAGTACTACGGAGATAACTTCGACAGGTTGGTACGGGTCAAGACTGCTATCGATCCTACTAATTTCTTTAGAAACGAACAAAGCATTCCGCCTCTCCTTTAATCGTAGACAAAACTTCAATTTTCACTTGTATGCTTATTTCGCAATTTATTTATTTTGTAACTTCGACTTCTTTATCATATTCTTTAATTTGTCTTGAAAGTTTGTTGAAATAAATGTTCATATATACACAACCCAGCAATATTTACTCGCTAAACTACTTATTATTTCCAACAAGCAAATGAACTAACAAGAATAGAAGATTTGGTGATAAATTAGATTGCTTTTCTCATTGCTGCAATGTACTACATATATACACACTGATGAACATATCTTCTCCTAAAATAATGCTACAAAATAGGCAACATATCCCTAATTATACTCCTATACAGATCATCTAATTATGGCAAAGATAATTACAAAATAACTAACATATAATTTCCTTAATACTCCCCCTCAAGTTGGAGAGTGTAGATCAAGAATTCTCAACTTGCTACATAAAAACTCGAACTGCTCTCTGCCAAGAGCTTTTGTAAAAATGTCTGCCAACTACATCTTTGTAGAGACATAACAAGGACGAATCATCCCAGCCTGTAATTTTTCCCGAACTATATGACAATCAATCTCAATGTGTTTCGTACGTTCATAGAAAACTGGGTTAGCAGCATGTAAGGCCACCTGATTGTCACAAAACAACGAAGCCGGCTTATACAATTCAACCTTCAAATCTCGAAGTATATACCTCAACCATGTTAACTCTAGACAAGTGTTTGCCATAGCCTCAGACTCGACCTGGCGACGACCGTGAAACATTAAATCTGTTCTTTGACTTCCAAGAGATGAGTGATGACCCTAGAAAAATACAATACCCAGAAACAGAACGTCTGGTAGTACAACATCCTCCCCAGTCTGAATCACAATAGGCACTGAGTGTTAAATTATTTTCAGATGGTAAAAACAAACCCTGACCTGGCGACTGTTTAATATAACGGAGAATGCGTAGTGCTGCTTCCCAATGCGGCTTTCGAGGCATGCTCATGAACTGGCTTAGTGTACGTACTGAATTCACTATGTCTAGTCTGGTAACTTTCAAATATATTAATCTCCCAACCAGTCTCCGATACTTGCTCGGGTCATGAAGAACTTCGCCATCTTCATCTGTCAACTTTAAATTTTGTTCTATTGGGAACCTTTCCGATTTCACACCTGATAATCCTGCGTCTTGTAAAATATCTAAGGCATATTTTCTTTGAGACATAAAGATACCTTTCTTTGAACGAGAGAATTCTATTCCCATAAAGTATTTTAACTCACCAAGATCTTTAATAAAAAAGTGCTTGAGCAAATGACTTTTGAGTAACTTGATCTCATGCAAATCATTACCCGTTAACAGGATGTCATCAACATAAATAAGAATGGCAGTTAACTTTTTACCTTGAGACTTAGTAAAAAGTGAATAATCTGCCCGTGACTGTATGTAGCCTGCCGATTTAATAGTACTTGCAAAAGTGGAGAACCAATTGCAGGATGCCTGTTTCAAACCATAGATGGATTTTTGGAGCCAACATACCAGATTCTCCCCCTGTCGGTGAAGACCAGGAGGTGGAGTCATATACACCTCTTCGTGCAAAGTTCCGTGAAGGAATGCATTGTGTACATCAAGCTGATGGATATACCAATTTCGGGAAGCTGCGACTGTTAACAAACAATGGAGAGTGGTGAGTTTTGCAGTTGGAGAAAAAGTCTTCTGATAATCGATACCTTCAATCTGGGTGTACCCCTTTGCAATTAAACGTGCTTTATAGCGCTCAATTGTCCCATCCGAATGATATTTAATCTTGTAAACCCATCGGTAGCCTATTGGTTTGTACATATTTAATCATATGTACACAACCCAGCAATATTTACTCGCTAAACTACTTATTATTTCCAACAAGCAAATGAACATCTTTGCTCTTGTTTGTCATTTTTTCGGACAAAAGATGCATATATCTTATGTGAACTTATAATTCAATATTTTGAAATTATATAAGGGAACAAAAATCAACTATAATTTGTCTCACCTCAAATAAATACGAGGATTCAAATGCTAATTGCAATCGGTTTTTTATGTGCTTCTATGATATATGATTAATGTTATAGAAGGGGTTATTAAAGGAATAATGCTACTTAACTTACTTATTAACTAATTGATAAATTAATAAAAATTATATATATTATAATATATATGTTATAATAATGCTACTTAAATTACTTATTAACTAATCAATAAATTAATAAAATTATATACATTATAATATATATTTGTTCAAAATTATACAAATTCTTATTAAATTGTATTGAGTTGATAAAGTAAAAGAATGAGAAAGTGTTTAAATTATTGACCTCATTTAAAGAAAATTTAAAAATTGTGGTCTAACTCAACAAAATTAATCCTTCAAGATAAAAGCACTAGTTCGTCTTTTGTTGACTTTAAGGAGAAGACTCGATATTTTCCCAACCGTGAAAAATCAACATCATGAATTTGCTCATTCTCTAAAACACTTCCTGCACATCATTGCAAGCTACGTACTAACTCCTACCTAATTTCTCGTCTCGATTATCAAGAATAACTCAAAAATTATTAGTAAAATTGGTAATTTTCATTTATAAAAATTAAACTTCTTGTGATTCGATTGGGCTAAAATATTGTTTGACTAGCTGAACGCTTTTCTTACAAAAAATCATGTTACAATTGTCTGACAGATGACATGTATTTGACTAGCTAATATCCACTTAAGTATCTTCTAAAAGGTTGTAAAAATTTTCTTAAAATTTCAAAACCTTTTGCATTTTCTCAATCTCATTTTTATATTCAATGTTTCATCTAATATGTTGTCTAATAGGGATAAAAACTAAATCAACACACTTTTTCCACAAATATTTTCTTTTTTACATGTTATCATCACAATTAGTCCATTTTACACCTTTTAAGCATCTAGTATTATTATTATTATTCTCAAATATACTTAATTACATCCTCAAAATTTTGAGATATTATACTGTAACACCCCACTCCCAAGTGACCCGAACCTGATATCGTTGGTGATATCCGAGTCCGTGTCCCGCGAGGGTGGCGTACTACATCAGTCGATTAAAACCCAGTATACATTTTTTTTGAAGCCATTGATTCCACGTTAGCGCGGCAAAACAGTAAGAAACCTGAGCCCATGTTCACACTTAATCATTTTCAGTTATTACAGTCATCCAATAACAATTTACAATCAGTCAATGTGTAAAACAGTACAACCACAATGGGCTCGTTATAAATACAAAGCATTGTTGCACAATGATTGCGAAATACAATTCGATGAGATACTAATGCAGACACGGACTGATCCCGACCTCTATCCTTTACTTGCCTACAGTAGACATACTCCCGTGTCAACCGGGGTATTCTTCAGGACTTGAAAAATAGATGCAAATTTTGGGTGAGTTTTGCGAACTCAGTGAGAAACCATCATCGATGGTTCACTCAAATCATGCATATACACAGTATAACACAAATATACACAGTGATTTCACCAAAACACATTCAGAAGTACCATTGATTACTAGATCAGTCAAAGGAACCAATTCAAATGCACATGAAATGCGTATGTGACGCTTTTCCCATTTATTACGTTGTTGTATTGGCGCTGGCTGTCGATGAAGGCGCATTAAATGGTGAGCCGTAGGCTCTGAATCACTATGGACTCAAGGCCCAATCACGTTGAGCTTAAAGCTCTCGTTGGCTGCTCTGGTCACAACTGCCAATTACTGATCATGCAATTATGCATGAATGCAAATGTCCAAATAAAACAAAATCAACATCATATCAAATCCCAATTCATCATATTCACAAAAGCCACTCACATGAAAATCACATATAGCACTTCTATGTCAGAATCTCCCAATCCATCGGACCTCCGGTCCGCAATCCAGGCACAAACAAACACAATCGTCCCACCATTATTCTCCACAGAGTAATAAGTGCAGAATTATAAACACTTACTAATCGAGGAACCATCTAGGTTACTCACCTAATAACTTTCGAGCTAATGCCGGGAAGTCTCTGCAACGTCTGTGGGATGACGTTCCAACTGTGCCTCTATAACAATTAAAATAAGGACACGTTACCAACTGGATAGTTAGCAATATCAACCAATGCACATGAGATAATTAAAACGTGTATAATGCATGTTCATGGCATTCCCGGCCCTAATCCAAACTTTTCTCATAATAAAAATTCTATCTAAAATTAGAAAACTATAGCCACTGACAGCAATTAATTTGGACCTCAATCGGTCCAAAAATAAATAAAACAGTGATCACAGAACAATTACCCGGGGCCACGTCAATTTCCCGTCTAAAAATTCCCAATTTCTCACAAAATGAAATTAAATGTTCTACGAATCCGATGCCTCAAGAATCAGGTCAATCGGAGTTCGGACCAAAAAGTTATGAGCAAAAGAATCACCAAATACCAAATAATCAAATAATAATAAAAACAATATATATGCGCGTCTCGCCCCCGCGAGGCCGACTCACCTCGCTTCGTCGAGAGGGTGAGGCGTCGCCCTCGCGACTGGGCCATCTTACCCCGCCTCGCGTGGGTGAGACGTCGCCCTCGCGACCGGGCCATCCTACCTCGCCTCGCGAGGGCGAGGCGTCGCCCTCGCGATCCGGCGAGGTTCTACTCACTTCCTTCCTTTCTTTTTCCTATTTCCAATCCGAATTTCCAACAAAAATAATTCTTAGCACACAAATCGGAAAAATACAAACCATAGCTTGTTGAAAAGATCATGAAAAGCTCTACCATTCTCATGAAGACCATAAAAATCAATTTCACCCCTAAGGGTGTCAAATATCCCATCAAAGCTACTGTCTACTCAAAACCTCTCAAACAGTGCAATACTTTGCAAATTCAGTAACTACTCATTTCCTCAGTCAAAAATATCACAATAAATATGCTCAGTAAGTTCACAATGTTATCTAAAACTTTCATGAACAACCCAAAATCAAATTCACTTACTAACTAAGTCAAACAATTCACTAAAGCATCAGCCCTCTGAAATCAACCAATCTGGACAGGGATTTTCCAAACAGCATATCTCTTAATACAAATGTCACAAAATTCACTACCTTATATCCCTGAAAAGATAAGATCTCAAACTTCAATTTGTATGAAGAACTCAATTTCCAATTCGATTTCTAACAATGTCAAAACTGTTATGGAAGTTACTGCCATTATCAGCAATTCACAACCTAATGCAGGGTCAGTTTTTGCAAAATCATAACTCCCAACTCTGACCTCTAAAAATTACACACCATATATCATTTTCAAGGTAATTTCTTTCTATACAACTTTTCAGAAGATCACTCACACCAATTCTGTCCAAATAAATTGCTAAAATTGCCTCCAATCCGAAAGCTCACAAAATCAACACTTTGACTAGGTTTCTCCAAAAAGCATAAAACCAATCAATAGAAATCAGTTCATATCTCCCAATATACAACTCAAAAATAAGCAAGATCAGTGGCAATGGAAATCTAATAATGTAGGCTTCAACTCTCATGAAGACCATTTTTCCCTAATTCCATCTCAATTAATTTAGAAAAATCAACAAAGTAATCAGGTCATATATGCGGGTACTATTCACAGACCCTACAAACAGAAACTTTCCATGCAAAGATTCACCCTTCTAACATTACAATTTAACATCACCTATTTCACACAAAGTTGTAGCCAACATCTCAAAGTTTAATTGGGCACAAACCTCAACTCATTTGCTCACCTAGACAATTAGTTATGATCAAAACATTACAATAGGTCAAAGATTCATTTTCCAGCTTTCAACATTAACCTAACTCCTATCACTTCTAATATCAATAATACATCCCCAAGCATCCAATTATACCTCTAATTCAGCCACAAATTCATCACAACATATACTTATCTAATTATTCAAAAGTTGGCAGCCTCCACATAACCAACTTCCATCTTGTATTTCCATTCATTAAGCACCACAAACATCATTAATAACATCACTTTCCCATTCTTTAACTACCATAACCAATTCCTTCACACAAGCATGCATTAAACCCATTCAAACCTACTATTATGATAATCAACTACATGTATAATTGCTCTCCATGAATGCCTCTAACTACTAAAATCATAGAAACAAACATCAATACTCACCTTAAACAAGTTCAAGCGATACCTTCCTCAAATCTTCAAGTTCTCACCAACTTCTTTTTTTCAAACCTCACCCACGGTTTTCATAAGCATAACAAAGAGTCTCATCAATTCAAGGCTTCAACTTGGTTTGTGTGTGATGATAAGCAAGCAAGGAATCAAGGAGAAATGTCTTGTAAGAGATAAGTAGAAGAAAAATTCGAAGGAGGAGGAAGATGACTTCGGATGAATGAAGAAGAAGGCTTTCCAAGATATTCATTTACTTAAAAAGCTAAAGAGGAAGTCGTAGATGATGATCATAAGAAGACAAAATCAATAAATCAAGAAGGACACTTGGCGTTAGAAAAGGAAAAAGACAAAATCAAGCTAATCCTAGTTAATTAAGTACTAATCCCAATTAATCTCTAATCATGGCACTAGAATATTATCCTAACATCATTTATCCACTAATCTCATGCCATTAGGCAATCCTTTTCAGTACAAAACAGCTCACTCAGTCAGTCAGTTGAAATTTTCCGGTCCGGGCAAGAACCCCGAAAAATTCCAGAAAAATTTTCATAAATCCTTAAAAATGTAAAATACTCGATGGCGCACTCCGAATAATTTTTCAAATACCATTTTCACATAAATTTCACAAAAGATCTCAATTTGACACTTAAGCCGGGAAATGTCATGAATGCATGTATACCAAGTGCATGTGCAAAACAATTTTTATTATAGAGGTTATATGATGTATGTTCATGCCGAGATATAATTCAATATTCCTAACCCGTCCCAATTTACTAAAATACCCTTCCCATCGGTGATGAGATGTTACAACTCCCCCCTTCTTATATAAATTTCGTCCTCGAAATTCTCGGTCGATGTTTCACTATGACAGTTATCATATGTTCTTACATTCCTCATACACGTTGTCACTCAATGACTCACTTTTCGCAAGATCACAATAAACAACCTCAGTCAGTCTTTCAGTCACTTATTTGGCAAATTTCAGAATAGACACCAATTTTATTTCGGACGTTATGGATCAAGTCATTAATTCTGAACCTGTTCACTTATCACATTTTATCAATCCAATACCTTTTTTTCCAGTAATATGCAGACTAGAGTACACCGTACCAAAGTGGTACTTACAAAAAGACCCATCATCTCGTCTTTACCACTTCCCTTTCCTTTGTTACTAACACAGTGACACTTATGTCCATTTCGCTATAACCGGTGATAATTCGCCTAACGCATTTATTCTTTCTATTCCATTGGCTCTCCTCTCCTTTATCAATTTACTGTTCTTTAGTGTTCACGTACTCTATTCGTACATGCATTTTACTTTCTTTCTTTTGTCCGATCTTGTTCCACCTTCTCTAATCCATTCAGTTTTCCTAAGTCACTTTCTTTTGTTTCACTCATCATAAGTATCTCGACTCAATTTTGGTATTTGACTCCTGTTAGGCACTTTTTCGTGTAATACTAGCGTGTGCAATCCCTTTTTGTGATCATCCTAAGCCCTATGGTCATTCAGTCAAAAACTATATACCAAGGTCATAATTCTCTGAAGGCCAAAACACGTAAGCACTTTGCCTGTGGAACATTCAAACCTATAATCACTTCGTTCTATACCTATTAGTAACTCAAATTCACTCTTTGCGTATTTCTACGAGAATGTCTCGCTTCAATTATTCAATTTCTTTGCTCACCAATTCCTTTGCTCAATCACTTTTGTCAGGTACATGTACTTCTTCCTTGAATCACTCAATACTGTTCTTCCGATTTTACTCGAACGTCCCGATGCAGTATGGAAATCATCATTTTGACTCTTGAACTTTTAGCCTTTCTTAACTCTATCTAGCTCCACTATCTACAAACTTCCATGGTCTAGTAACACTTCCTTTTGCTCCATATTCTACATGACATTTTGCCTTCTTGAGTGGAAACCCCAATATCGGTATTTATTCTGTTCAGTTCAGAATTGTCTGTTCACTATTTGAGACTACAGTAGACCTTTATCAGTATAATAGTCAATTGTGTATGATGTTCAAACTCCAAACTTTTCTCAAGTTACATGATGTATACCTTATAGGAATCCAAGGTCGCCAAGGCTTTAAACAATTTCGATTGTAGCCCCAACACCATGTATCCAAATCAACTCAATTCATATTATACCGTTCTAACATATTGTCTCATTTGACATTTCATCACACACTGCCCAATCTCCAAAGGTATGCTTCTTGTCAGTGTTAGGTTCCTTCATTATTCATATAGCTCTTTTTACCTTTCAACTCTATCAAACACATTCCATCTATGATCATAGTCATCCATTTGTTTACCTCGTATCAATCTCTATTGGGGCATGGCATAGTTGACTTTAACAGACATCAGTCAAATTTTTCAGTGAGTCCACAGTTAGTGTATTTGCGACTCCTTAATGAAGGTACCAATACTTTATGAAAATTTTTTTTTAGTGTCCCGGACTTCTTATCTCTACTAAGTTTCTCTGTTCATGCCATTGCTGTGAGTTTACATCAACCGATGCCAATGCCTATTTATTCATACATGTACCTCCATAAATTCCACTTTATTTGAGTATTTCACTTTGTGGGTTGATATTATTTTTCGTAGATTCAATTCAAGATCTTTCACCATTTTTGCATCAAAAATATGGAGACCTATTCTTTTCACATTGCATTAGAATCACCTCAAATTAGAATTCTACTTATGGTGTTGGATACTTTACATTCCCGTACGCACACAATACATATAACCTCAATCGTATATTTCACTTGTTATGTCTAAATCAATTTCACTTTTGATTTCGTCCGTACTTCTTTTCGTTTGACCATTAGTCTTGCTACCATCATTATACTATTCACGAAATTCTCATCAGCCAACTAGTTTCCCTAATTACTTTCCAAGCATCCGTAGTATCTCAAAAGCTCAATTTCACTAAACACACGATCTCAGTCAGAACAATTTTATGCCATAATTTAAAAGATCAGAACATTCCTTACACTAAGGTTCCTTGTGACAGTCACATAAACACTTTCTTTCACACTTATTCAGTAATCTATACCTCAGCATTTTATCCGGAAACCAATTAATAACCTATACAATTCAGACTTCCATAAGACTCCTTTTCGTTTATGCTAATTCTCAAATAAATAAATGATGCCATAATCATTTCTCATTTCCTCTCATAAAGGTACATTCAGTCCTCCTATGTCTTACTTTAACCTAATATAAACTTTACACTTATAGCCACTCATAGAAGCACATATTTAATCATTCATCGATCATCTCCTCTATGATTTCCATGTATCTTTCACTTACGTTTCATTAATCATGATCAACCTTACTGCCCAATAAATACTTCCAACGGTAAATCGACTTAAATGCGACAACTCTTTTCATATATCACTATCATTGTTTCATATTCCACGTATCATTGAACTATATGTCTCATCATTTTATTTCCATATCTGTCAAGTGCAAGCTTGACCTTGTAAGGTCATAACAGCTTGACTTATACACTATCATCTCCTTATTACTTCGTATTTCTTTCTTTATTTTCCTCAAACAATCTATGATAAGGTATTCACAGTCCCCAATACACGACAAAATCGGTGATACAACTCCACTGTATCTCCATCCATTTATCATTTCTGTGTCCAAATCCACATATTCAATCAATCCAGAATTTCCCGATATACAATCAGTAGAAATTGTCAGTCTGTCTTTTTCCCTTATGATCTTATTATACTGATTTTCAAACTCTTAGCACCGAATTCGCATAACCATTTCAGTCTCAAGCTTATGCGCTCATAATCATACCCGTTTCACGAGTTCATTTCAGTTTATTTGTACACTTTTATCTCACCATTTCTACTTTTTCTTCACTCTACTAGGCACTAGGCACCTTGCTCTTGCAGTTCTTTCAATTCGAAGTAGACCGTTACAGTATAACCTTGTTCCTAGTACAATCTCGCTATCATCATTTGCCTATAATATCTACTGATATTTAACACGAATGCAGTGAATCAATATATGCCTGATCGGACCATCTACACTTTACTCCTGTCCAATATTTCCCATTTCATGACATATACAGTCAGAGCTGTAATTACCTAACCATCCCGGACTTTTAATCTCACTTAGGTCTACTATAACCGGTATACTTCCCATATCTCTAGTGGACCTCTCCCAGTTCTAGACATATTCATTTTTCTATAACCACAATATTACCATTTTAATCCGAGAATTCATTGATATCAATTCTTTCTTTAATCCGTCTAAACCAACACGATCATTCTAACCACAAGACAATATTAATCTCCTTATCCATTTTCCTTTTCCTAATTGTTTATACACTTTCGGGGTTCACCCTCTAACACGCCTCACTTTTCTCTCACTTAGTCACTTGACACGTATGCACACGTAGGATTTCTACCCGTGCGACTCAAACTAGGGATCGATTGCCACGATGCGCAATAACACGACTCAAATGCATGCACCCTATGTTTGATCGTGCCCAGATACATTACGTACTCTGGGCTCTGATACCACCTAAATGTAACACCCCACTCCCGAGTGACCCGAACCCGATATCGTTAGTGATATCCGAGTCCGTGTCCCGCGAGGGTGGCGTACTACATCAGTCGATTAAAACCCAGTATACATCATTTTCAGTTATTACAGTTATCCAATAACAATTTACAATCAGTCAATGTGTAAAACAGTACAACCACAATGGGCTCGTTATAAATACAAAGCATTGTTGCACAATGATTGCGAAATACAATTCGATGAGATACTAATGCAGACACGGACTGATCCCGACCTCTATCCTTTACTTGCCTACAGTAGACATACTCCCGTGTCAACCGGGGTATTCTTCAGGACCTGAAAAATAGATGCAAATTTTGGGTGAGTTTTGCGAACTCAGTGAGAAACCATCATCGATGGTTCACTCAAATCATGCTTATACACAGTATAACACAGATACACACAGTGATTTCACCAAAACACATTCAGAAGTACCACATGATTACTAGATCAGTCAAAGGAACCAATTCAAATGCACATGAAATGCGTATGTGACGCTTTTCCCATTTATTACGTTGTTGTGACTGAGCGCCTGAAACTGTCCCAGTAAGGGCACATTAAACGGTGAGCCGTAGGCTCTGAATCACTATGGGCTCAAGGCCCAATCACGTTGAGCTTAAAGCTCTCGTTGGCTGCTCTGGTCACAACTGCCAATTACTGATCATGCAATTATGCATGAATGCAAATGTCCAAATAAAACAAAATCAACATCATATCAAATCCCAATTCATCATATTCACATAAGCCACTCACATGAAAATCACATATAGCACTTCTATGTCAGAATCTCCCAATCCATCGGACCTTTGGTCCGCAATCCAGACACAAACAAACACAATCGTCCCACCATTATTCTCCACAGAATTATAAGTGCAGAATTATAAACACTTACTAATCGAGGAACCATCTAGATTACTCACCTAATAACTTTCGACCTAATGCCGGGAAGTCTCTGCAACGTCCGTGGGATGACGTTCCAACTGTGCCTCTATAACAATTAAAATAAGGATACGTTACCAACTGGATAGTTAGCAATATCAACCAATGCACATGAGATAACTAAAACGTGTATAATGTATGTTCATGGCATTCTCGGCCCTAATCCAAAATTTTCCCATAATAAAAATTCCATCTAAAATTAGAAAACTATAGCTACTGACAGCACTTAATTTGGACCTCAATCGGTCCAAAAATAAATAAAACAGTGATCACAGAACAATTACCCGGGGCCACGTCAAATTCCCGTCTAAAAATTCCCAATTTCTCACAAAATGAAATTAAATGTTTTACGAATTTGATGCCTCAAGAATCAGGTCAATCGAAGTTCGGACCAAAAAGTTATGAGCAAAAGAATCACCAAAAACCAAATAATCAAATAATAATAAAAACAATATATATATGCGCCTGTCTCGCGGGGGCGAGACGTCGCCCTCGCGACTGGGCTATCTTACCCCGCCTCGCGAGGGTGAGACGTCGCCCTCGCGACCGGGCCATCCTACCTCGCCTCGCGAGGGCGAGGCATTGCCCTTGCGATCCGGCGAGGTTCTACTCACTTCCTTCCTTTCTTTTTCCTATTTCCAATCCGAATTTCCAACAACAATAATTCTTAGCACACAAATCGGAAAAATACAAACCATAGCTTGTTGGAAAGATCATGAAAAGCTCTACCATTCTCATGAAGATCATAAAAATCAATTTCACCCCTAAGCTTGTCAAATATCCCATCAAAGCTACTGCCTACTCAAAACCTCTCAAACAGTGCAATACTTTGCAAATTCAGTAACTACTCATTTCCTCAGTCAAAAATAACGCAATAAATATTCTCAGGAAGTTCACAATGTTATCTACAACTTTCATGAACAACCCAAAATCAAATTCACTTACTAACTAAGTCAAACAATTCACCAAAGCATCAGACCTCTGAAATCAACCAATCTGGACAGCGATTTTCCAAACAGCATATCTCTTAATACAAATGTCAAAAAATTCACTACCTTATATCCCTGAAAAGATAAGATCTCAAAATTCAATTTTCATGAAGAACTCAATTTCCAATTCGATTTCTAACAATGTCAAAACTGTTATGGAAGTTACTGCCATTATCAGCAATTCACAACCTAATGCAGGGTCAGTTTTTGCAAAATCATAACTCCCAACTCTGACCTCTAAAAATTACACACCATATATCATTTTCAAGGTAATTTCTTTCTCTACAACTTTTTAGAAGATCACCCACACCAATTCAGTCCACATAAATTGCTAAAATTGCCTCCAATCCGAAAGCTCACAAAATCAACACTTTGACTAGGTTTCTCCAAAAAGCATAAAACCAATCAATAGAAATCAGTTCATATCTCCCAATATACAACTCGAAAATAAGCAAGATCAGTGGCAATGGAAAGCTAATAATGTAGGCTTTAACTCTCATGAAGACCATTTTAACCTAATTCCATCTCAATTAATTTAGAAAAATCAACAAAGTAATCAGGTCATATATGCAGGTACTGTTCACAGACCCTACAAACAGAAACTTTCCATGCAAAGATTCACCCTTCTAACATTACAATTTAACATCACCTATTTCACACAAAGTTGTAGCCAACATCTCAAAGTTTAATTGGGCACAAACCTCAACTCATTTGCTCACCTACACAATTAGTTATGATCAAAACATTACAATAGGTCAAAGATTCATTTTCCAGCTTTCAACATTAACCTAACTCCTATCACTTCTAATATCAATAATACATCCCCAAGCATCCAATTATACCTCTAATTCAGCCACAAATTCATCACAACATATACTTATCTAATTATTCAAAAGTTGGCAGCCCCCACATAACCAACTTCCATCTTGTATTTCCATTCTTTAAGCACCATAAACATCATTAATAACATCACTTTCCCATTCTTTAACTACCATAACCAATTCCTTCACACAAGCATGCATTAAACCCATTCAAACCTACTATTATGATAATCAACTACATGTATAATTGCTCTCCATGAATGCCTCTAACTACTAAAAGCATAGAAACAAACATCAATACTCACCTTAAACAAGTTCAAGCGATACCTTCCTCAAATCTTCAAGTTCTCACCAACTTCTTTTTTTCAAACCTCACCCACGGTTTTCATAAGCATAACAAAGAGTCTCATCAATTCAAGGCTTCAACTTGGTTTGTGTGTGATGATGAGCAAGCAAGGAATCAAGGAGAAATGTCTTGTAAGAGATAAGTAGAAGAAAAAGTCGAAGGAGGAGGAAGATGACTTCGGATGAATGAAGAAGAAGGCTTTCCAAGATATTCATTTACTTAAAAAGCTAAAGAGGAAGTCGTAGATGATGATCATAAGAAGACAAAATCAATAAATCAAGAAGGACACTTGGCATTAGAAAGGGAAAAAAGACAAAATCAAGCTAATCCTAGTTAATTAAGTACTAATCCCAATTAATCTCTAATCATGGCACTAGAATATTATCCTAACATCATTTATCCACTAATCTCATGCCATTAGGCAATCCTTTTCAGTACAAAACAACTCACTCACTCAGTCTGTTGGAATTTTTCGGTCCAGTCAAGAACCCCGAAAAATTCCAGAAAAATTTTCATAAATCCCTAAAAATGTAAAACACTCGATGGCGCACTCCGAATAATTTTTCAAATACCATTTTCATATAAATTTCACAAAAGATCTCAATTTGACACTTAAGCCGGGAAATGTCATGAATGCATGTATACCAAGTGCATGTGCAAAACAATTTTTATTATAGAGGTTATATGATGTATGTTCATGCCGAGATATAATTCAATATTCCTAACCCGTCCCAATTTACTAAAATACCCTTCCCATCGGTGATGGGATGTTACATATACCCTCGCAATCAATCTAACCTATGAACAAAAGGTAACTTGAAAATTTTAGTCATTCAATTCATTAATTTGAAAATATAAGTGAATATTATTAATCAAAATTATTGTATAACAAGGAGGAATGCTGGAAAGCATAAATGTGCACAGATAGAGGCATTATGTAACACCAACGAATTATAGAAGTGTAAAAGAAATGATAGAAGCAACATATAATAATAATGAACTATAAATGTACAAAAGATACCGTTCAACGGTAGATATAAATTTATGAGGGCAACAACAAATTGATCAATTAAATGGAACGACACCAATAATATGATATACCAAAACAATTTCCACGATACAAGATTGTGCCTTAGATGGTGATGGTGCAATTGAAGTTTCAAATTGTTACTCTGTGTTACCAAAGTTTAATAATTCTACTCGATGTGGATGACAAACTAAGGTTACCGGTATTGGAACCGTGGAACTCTTTCAATTTTATTTTATATGATTTGATCTTATTCAAACCGCTTGATATAAAATAAAAACTCATTTACACTAGATTTAGATAATATAAAATTTTTTAGATATATAAATGTAAACAAGAGATTCTAAGTTATTTGTATTTTCTGAATATTCAATAATTTTATTTCACTTTGAATTCTTGTAAATAATTCAGCGTAATTATTACAGAATAATAAAAAAATTGAATGGTTGTAATTCAAGATCTTTCTCGTAAAATAACAGTGGAACACACATTATTGTCTTGTAGAAGTGCATTACATATAATGATGTAGTCCATTTTCAACGGGTCAATCAGTTTGTTAGTACTACTTGAGGCTTCTATTTGAACACATTCATACTTTCTAGGCCAAATTTATTTTTAAAACAAGAATCCTCGTAACGAAAATTTTGTAGCTAAATGTTATTTCAAGTTTATGATGCTTATGATGGTCTTGAGATAGTATTTTTGAATTAACGTTTGATAAAAAAATGTTGAGCACACGATATTAGTGTAAAACGATTACATAAGCATCTCATGGGGAGATGTTATGGTAAGATAAAGAGCGTGTTCCCATCTCTTTGAACACAACATACTCTCTTAAAAAAAATTACTCTTTAAAAATAGTGACAATGCTTAATTTGAGCGCATAAGATCACATTAAACAGGAAAGAGCATCTTTCCAACCTGAAAATAACGTGGAAATTTTGGGATTGCACAAAGACAAGAATCTCATTCATTGTATTGTAATAGTGAAACATATATATACAGGTACAAGAACATCTTCATAACACTAAACTACTAGTCTAAAAATCTATCTAACTAGCTATGTACAAGATAAAGAAGAGTTTAGCATAAACAAAAATATATCATGTGCAGGACGAAGATAAGAAGTTTGAATAAGATAAACTATATCACTAACAGCCCCCTCAAGCAGATGGCGGAACAGGGGAAGTCGAAGCTTGGATTTATGACGATCAAACAATGCAATACACAACAGTTTAGTAAGAGTGTCAGCAGTTTGATCTGAACCCTTATGAAATTGAATTTGAAGTTTTTTCTGGCTGACTAATTCACGAACAAAATGGTAATCTAACTCCACATGCTTAGTTTGAGCATAGAAAACTAGATTCTTACTTAGGTAAATTGCCCCAATATTGTCGCACCACAAGATTGGTGGAGTTGCAAGCTTAAAGGCAAGCTCACCAAGTAACAAAGTAAGCCATACAAGTTTAGCGACAAAATTGGCTAAGGCTTTATATTCACTCTCAGTGGACAATCGAGTGATTGTAGGTTGTTTCTTGGATGCCCAAGTTGTGAGATTATTTCCAAGATAATGGCATAGCCATTCATGGAGCATCGATCATTTGGACACCCCCCCAATCACTATCAATAAAACATTGCACAGTAGTGGAGGAGTTTTTAGAGAAGAACAGACCTTCATAACTCTTATACTTGAGATACCAAAGTAAGCATTTTGCCACTTTCCAATTATCCTCGTTAGGATTGTTCATGCATTGACATAATCGGTTGACAGAAAGGGCAATATCCGGACGAGTAAGTGTTAAGTATTGAAGAGCACTGACAATTTGACGATAGACAACGACATTAGCAAAAAGCATAATAGAGGCTTGGGTGAGAGGTGAACAAGTCGCCACAGACATTTTGCAGGGTTTTGGCATCTGACATTTTGGTACGAGCTAGCAAGTCAACAATGTATTTGTGTTGAGACAAAATGAGACCTTGCGGATGAGGATGAACTTGAACACCTAAGAATTAATGAAGGGGGGCCAAGATCTTTGGCTGGAAAATTGTGTTGAAGTTAATCAATGAACCATTGTAAATGAGTACCCTTTGTTCCTGTTACAAGAATATCATCGACATAAACAAGAACAAAGCACTTATCAGTAGCAATATTTAGAATAAAAAGAGAGGTGTCAGCTTTTGAAGGGGCAAAACCAAGTCCCTACAAGAAGTTGTGTAAGCGATGGAACCAAGCACGAGGAGCTTGCTTAAGACCATAAAGATACTTTTGATGATGACAAACATGAGTAAGCCTGGGTGTTCCATGTAGATGTCAAAATTAAAAGAACCATGCAAAAAACCATTGGAGTTATCCAATTGACGAAGCGTCCATCCACGCATAATAGTAACATCCCATCACCGATGGGAAGGATAAAATGGTAAAGTTGGATCTGATTGTGAGTGCGTATCATACATGAATAATTTGGCCTCTATGTGATATGATTGGTACATTTGGTAAATGCACATGATCGTACTTGCATTCGCGACAATTCCCGACATATGTGTCTATAAGTGAAATTTTAGCGAAAAATGTGAATTGTGTGTTTGAAAATTGAATTGGAATAAATTATGTATTTTTTGTATAGAATTGCAAAGTGGGTACCGATGAGATTTTTCGGTACTGAAAATGACTGTCCAATTGGCACTCCAATTAAAGACCGGATTTAGGAACTTTGTCTTCGTATGAGCTATTGAAATTTGGAGATGATTTATGAAAATCAAAGTGAATGAATTGATTGAATTGGAAATTGATGGGCATGAAAGTGAGTGATTCTGAAGGAATTGAATCTCATTTCAGTCCCTAAAAATTTGAAATTCTGAAGTGAAGTAATGGAGTTATAAGATTTTGTCTAAGGGCAATTTGGGCATGATACTTAAAATTATAAGTTTTAAAGCTTAAAGGAAGGGGTAAGTTGGACATTTTACAATTGGTAGAGTTGCAAGCTTAAAGGCAAGCTCACCAAGTAACAAAGTAAGCCATACAAGTTTAGCGACAAAATTGGCCAAGGCTTTCTATTCACACTCAGTGGACAATCGAGTGATTGTAGGTTGTTTCTTGGATGCCCAAGAGTTGAGATTATTTCCAAGATAATGGCATAGCCATTCATGGAGCATCGATCATTTGGACACCCACCCCAATCACTATCAATAAAACATTGCACAGTAGTGGAGGAGTTTTTGGAGAAGAACAAACCTTCAGAACTTGTATACTTGAGATACCAAAGTAAGCATTTTGCCACTTTCCAAATATCCTCATTAGGATTGTTCATGCATTGACATAATCGGTTGACAGAAAGGGCAATATCTGGACGAGTAAGTGTTAAGTATTGAAGAGCACCAACAGTTTGACCTTAGACAGCGACATCAGCAAAAAGCAGAATAGAGGCTTGGGTGAGAGGTGAACAAGTCGCCACAGACATTTTGCAGGGTTTTGGCATCTGACCTTTTGGTACGAGCCAGCAGGTCAACAATGTATTTGTGTTAAGACAAATTGAGACGTTGCCGATGAGGATGAACTTGAACACCTAAGAAATAATGAAGGGGGCCAAGATCTTTGGCTGGAAAATTGTGTTGAAGTTAATCAATGAACCATTGTAAATGAGTACCCTTTGTTCCTTTTACAAGAATATCATCGACATAAACAAGAACAAAGCACTTATCAGTAGCAATATTTAGAATAAAAAGAGAGGTGTCAGCTTTTGAACGGGCAAAACCAAGTACCTACAAGAAGTTGTGTAAGCGATGGAACCAAACACGAGGAGCTTGCTTAAGCCCATAAAGATACTTTTGATGATGACAAACATGAGTAAGCCTGGTGACATCTCAAAAATCGATTGGGGTGTTCCATGTAGATGTCATAATTAAATGAACCATGCAAAAAGCCATTGGAGTTATCCATTTGACGGAGTGTCCATCCACGCATAATAGCAAGAGCAAGTACTATGCGAATGGTTGTTGTTTTAACGACATGACTGAAAGTTTCAGAATAATCAATACCATCCGACTGCTTGAACCCTTTTGTCACAAGGCGAGCTTTATAGCGATCGGCAGTGCCATCAGCACGACGTTTGATGCGATACACCCATTTATTACGAATGACATTGGTAACAGGGGGATGGAAAACTAGTGTCTAAGTATGGTTAGCATGTAGGTCGATAATTTCATCTGACATTGCTTTTCTCCATTCTTAAAAAGGTTTAGCCTGGCTATAAGTGTGAGGTTCAGTTTGCAGATAGTTTGGTGAGGTGGGACGTTGAGCGGAGGAGGCTTGGCGTTTGGCCATTGTGGAATTGCGGAGAACCATGAAATGAGAACGCTCTTGAGTAAGGGAAGATGGGGAAGGTTGGTAGTTGTTAAAACGACGAAGATCAACAATTAAATCTATGGTGGAAATATTAAACGGAACAAGAGATGGAGAGGGACTCTTAGAAAGAGGCAGTGTTGGAATAGAAGGAGAAGGAGACATACCTATGAAGGTAGGGCTGGACGGCTAGGTGAAATAGTGAACACAAGCCATAGAGAGGATGAACCTTGAGGAAGAGAAGAAGAGGATGGGAAGGCAAGATGTATGGGAAAATCATTGTCAATAAATTAGACATTCCTACAAAGAAAGATGCGACCATAGGAGATATCTAGACAATTAAATCCAGCATGGTGAGGAGATTTACCAAGATAAACACACTTTTTAGTTCGAAATTGGAATTTTTGATGATAAGTATATAAAAGGGGATAGATAGCATAACCAAAGGGATGCATAAGATTATAATCAGGAATAGTTTTGTACAAAAGATAACAAGAAGACTGAACACAGAACACATTGTTTGGAAGGACATAAATGAAAGAACAGAAAACGAAACACATTGTTTGGAAGGACATAAATGCAAGAAATAGCAACCAAAAAAGAAAAGGTCCAGTATTTAAAGGGAACATTAGATTAAGCAAGTAAGGTGAGACCAGTGTCAACAATATAACGGATTTTGCGTTCCACGATTCCATTTTGTTCATGAGTATAAGGGCAAGCAATGCGATGTATAATACCAGTATTGGAAAAATATTTATTGTTATCTTTGATATTCACCACCCCAATCAGAATAAAAGGCTTTTATTTTAGAGTTGAATTGATGCAAAATAAGTTGCTCAAAGAAGAGAAGGAAAGAATAAATATCGCTTTTTTGTTTTAAAAAATAAATCCACAAGAATCATGTAAGTCATTAACAAAGAGAACAAAATATCTATAGCCTAAATTGGATAGAACAGAAG
Source organism: Erythroxylum novogranatense (assembly GCA_029891385.1). Classification (NCBI taxonomy): domain Eukaryota; kingdom Viridiplantae; phylum Streptophyta; class Magnoliopsida; order Malpighiales; family Erythroxylaceae; genus Erythroxylum; species Erythroxylum novogranatense. The sequence continues at coordinate 87,838,599 of CM057230.1, forward strand.
CAGGTCCCTAAGTATCAAAATGAACAGTATCAAAGATTTCGTACTTGTATGATCTACCGTAACTAAAGTGACACGAGATAACTTTCCTTGAAATAAAAAAGAACATGGGTCTTTAGTAACGATAGAACAAGGTAATTGATTAGTTTTGAGAATTTTGTGAACACGCTGAAAGTGAGGATGGCCTAACTTGGAATGCCAATCTTGAAGAGAGGGAACTTCTCCATCCATGGCCAATTTAAGGGAGGTGGGCTGCAAAGCATAGACTCCATGCTCACTCTTGCCATCCTGAAGAGTTCTCTTGGTAATTTAGTCTTTAACAACAAAATGGGTTGGCCAAAATTCAAAGAAACAAGAATAATCAACATTAAATTGCTGAACAAATAGGAGGTTTTTGACAATATGAGGGATATGTAAAACTTGTTTTAAAACTAAAAGACCATTAGTAGAAGGGAGAAAAGCATTACCAGTGTTAACAATTGGAAGCCCTTGGCCATTACCTACATGGAGTTGGCCATTACCCGAGTATGCTTATGGAATCTGAAGAGTGGAGACATCTGGAGTAACATGGTTGTTACCTGCCGTGTCTCGAAACTAGGGAAGTGGTTGAGATGAAGTAGCGGGATATGGAGGTGGAAACGAATAAAAGCCACCATAAGAGATTTGATTTGTTTGAGGCATTCAGTTTTGAGGAGGAGCTTAACGATGCCTCCAACTATCTGCTATTTGATTACGCAGTCCACAGATCTGGCAAGGGCCTCTGGAATGCCTAAAATGAGAATGAGAAGGAGACTTTTGTGGATTGGATGGTGGTGGAGCAGCGAAGTGACTCGATGCAGGAGCAAAGTGACCAAATACAGGAGAAGAGACTGATTTACTTACAACATTAGCATATGGAATTTCATGTGAACTGTTTACAAGAATTTCATGGGCAACAAGATGACCAAATAACTCATGAAATAGAACAAGGTCAGGTCAAAGGTTGAGGTGGTGTTGACGCCATGATATTCACTACCAATGTTACAGTAGACAATAGCGTTGGACTCTACTGTTGTGAGTGTTCTTCCAGCAAGACTCAATTGATCAGAGAGGGTTTTGGCTTTGTGAAGATATTTGAAAACAGATAAATCGTTTTTCTTGAGTTCTTGTAACTCAATGCTAAGTTGCAGTTGCCTGTTTTGAGAGACTGCTCCAAATGTGTGAGCTAAGGTTTGCCAAACAACAAAAGAGGAATCAAGACCAATGATATAGGAAAAAACTTCCTCAATGAGAGAAGATAGAAGCCATGAAAGAAGCATCTGACCTTTGCTATTCAAAACTGGTTGAAAGGGATTGGTGGAGGACATAATAGTTTTAGGTGGTGGTGGACAGGTTCCATCAATGAACCCATTAAATTTTTGGTAGTTTAACAATGGAGAGAATTGATTTTTGCAAGATAAAGGGAAGACATGATGGATATTGGTGGGGATGCGAGATGACTGATTAGCACTGACTAGGTGGTTTTGTGTTTCAAAGGTGTTCATGGCTCTGATACCATGTGATTGCAGAAAGACAAGAATCCCACTCATTGTGTTTCGATAGTGAAACATATAGTACTGGTGCAAGAACACCTGCATAATAGTAAACTACTAGTTTAAATCTATCTAACTAGTTATGTACAAGATAAAGAAGAGTTTAGCATAAACATAAATATATCATATACAGGATGAGGATAAGAAGTTTGAACGAGATAAACCATATCACTAACAAATTCAACTGTTGCGGTCTAAACAAAACAATTTAATTTTATCTAAACCAATTAGAGGCAAGTGCACCCCGTCGACAAGTAATATAAAACGGTAAGAACCGGATATCATACCCAAGGGAAATTTTTCCAAAACGTAAAACAAATAAATTGAACGATTAAAAATTACTCAGACTATCTAAAATTGATTGATTTAAAAATAAAATAAAATAAAATAAGCAAATTAAGAAAATATGAAAAATGAAAGGTACAAATTAAAACGACTAGATTTAATCAAATGACAGAAATCGGTTAAGGTATTAGACTTCAATTGGATTAGGCACTAAAAATTATAACAGTGGATTGATTTAGGAAATACTTCACTTAAGCAAGTCGAACCCAATGTTTATGGATGTTTCCTTTTCTTTTAAATCCGAGTCACCACTTGGTCTATAGATAATTCGGAATAAAAGGCGTTAAGTACAAGAAGCCTAAAATTAAGTTCGTTAATTCTAAGTATCCTCACACAAGATCCTAAGGTTGGTCTACACTTTAGTTTCAAGTATGTAGCCTGATTAATTTTCCAACAAATTAAATCTCAATTGTTGTGGCATTTAATCATCTAAGGTCTTTAATCTAAGTGATCAAGCTAAATTAAGACTAAATATGCATTTAATTAAGCAAAAATCAATACCTCAAAAATTATCCTAATCCAATATCAATCTTAACCTTAACTGAAAAGAAAAACTTACTCACGCATATTTATTAATGAAACATAAATCATGATCATAATATATGTTTGCATTAATTAAATCCACACAATTAAAATAAATATGAAAAAAAAATAAAGAAAATAAATTTAAAACACCCCTTCTTTACTTACTGTAGCTGATGTGACAAATAAGGTTGTGTCTCCTTTTATTCATTCACGTCCTCCTCCACTCTTAGCCAACGTTGTTTTTTAATTAACTCCACCAGCTGCCTTGCGTCATTTTCCAGTAGTCTCCACGTTGATATTTCCCCAGCTGCCTTGCGTCATTTTCCACCAGGTTAGCACGTTGTTTTCTGCTTTTGTGTGAGTGCTAGCTAGCTGCTTCTCCTTCCTATTCCTCTCTACAACTGTCTATGTTGCAAAGCCACCAGCTGCCTTGATGTGATGGTAAAGTTTTCGTTGATGGTTGCCAAGATCCCTCCTTTTATTTTCACTAGCGATAGCAACGTTATCTTCTCAGCTAGCATCAACAAAATTTTCCTTTTTCTGGTTCTCTTCAGCTATAACGATATTGCTTCAGCCTCGTCTTCACCAGCAGCTCACGTCCTCTTCATCAAGTCACCAGTTGCTTCATCATGTTATTTCCACCAGCTAACTTCGTTGTTGCCTCCACCAGCAGCTGCGTTTTTTTCTACCCACCAGCTAGCTTGTTGTTCTGCCCAGACGTTGATCTCTCTTCAGTACTGCCTTGCGTGAGTCTCAAAAACCAACAGCTGCTTGTAACGTTATTTCATATTTTAAGCCACCAGCTTCTTGCAACGTTATTCCTCTCCACAGCTGCTCACTTGTTTCATCTTTCCACCAGCTATCACGTCTTCTAGCCTCCATATGCTACTTCAACGTGTGTGAGTGTAGAATCTTGAGAGCTTCAACGTTAGTGGGTGAAAAGTCTTCAGGTCTGTAACGTGAGTCTCCAGCTGTTTTTTTTTTCTTCATGGAGAGATGAGTGCAGTGTTTGAATAAGAGTGGGGGCTGCTTCTATTCTCCTCTTGCTGCCTCCTTTTTCTCCCCTTTGTGTTGTTGAATGATGATAAAAAAAACAATAGTGGGAGCAGTTGCATTAATGTGGTATGGAGCTTGTAAGTGGAGGAATGACATGTGGGGTTAGAAGAGGCTACTTCTTGTTGGAGCTTCTGGTGAGCTGCTTGCGTCAGTTGCAGTGGTGAGTGAGGGATGGAAACAACGTGAAAGGCTGGTGGATGGAGTGTTATTTGTGTGGAGTGGGGTTGTGTGTTGGTTGGAACGGGAGCTACATGTGTAGAGGGACCATGGGTGTATGGGAGCTGTGTTTTAAAGCTAAGGAGGTCCTAAAAAGATGCTTTCGTTTGGTGTGAAAGAATGGTCCAAGGACTTCAACACTTCATGCTTTAATCTTGTATTTGTATTTCATCATGAAATCTTCATGCAAAATCAACAAGAACTAAAAATGAGCAATTAAACACAAAAAAATATGAATGAATTCAAATGAAAAAAGATACAAAAATATAGCAAACAGTCACTCAAAATATCCATTAACATCAACATAAAAATGTTTCTAGTATAGCAACTCTTTCACAATATTGTAGTTCAACTAGAACGTCAACTTGGTCGATAAATAAATTACGTATGCCACGAAATCATAGCTACAATATCCATTACCACACTAGTTTATTGAATAAAAAAATAGATGGAATATTTTTATTAGAGTGTTTGTTTGAGCTTTGCATTTGTTCTTCTTCACCAATCACGTATGAAGAATTTTCGTATTAGCGAATATACGTATATTATCACATGACTTATGGTGATAGATTATTGGTGAACGAAATCAAGCGATATATACGCAAATTATTCATTAAATATATGATATTTTCGCATAATAATGTAGGACCAAAAGAATTTATAGTATGAATGTGAATGTATGATTTTGTTCCATGTCAAAATTCCTAAATGATACCAACTATGGTGAAGATTTTACTAATATGATACATTGCTTTGGTGATACATATAATGCGTAATGCCACCAGTATCTTTGAAGAAAAGTCAAGTTTCAATTAAAATGCTACGGTGTTTGGTGGCAGAGGCAAACAAAAAGTTTAAAAGAGAAAAACTAATTAAAATATAAGTCGTTGAAATCTTATATATCCAAAGGGTGTTGATTAAGTAAAAGGAGTGGAAAACATTTTAACAGTTGACATTCTTTAGAATTCGACTCAAAGAATGAGGAAAAGTAAATGCAACTAACAAAATATATAAATCTTTTTCAAGTATTATTTTATACCATATGCGTCAAAGTGCAGGAGCCAGGAAGCATCGTACAAATGTATAAAATCAGTCCAACTTTTGTATAAAAGAGGCTTCAAAAAAAGACCCAACACCCACTTTTAAACTCTTTATAGTTAATTCATGAGTCTTGATCTTAATGGATCATCTAGATTGCCAAAATTTCAAATGAAAATGATTTTTTTTCTTTTAAAGTGACTTATAATATATTAAAAAATACTGATTTCAGTCTATTTTAAGGAGATTACAACTATTTCATGATTGAAACTGATTTTTAATGAGTATGGAGTAGAGTCCTATGGGAGTCTATGTGTGAAATGTGGCAAGAGTGCAAAACTATAGAAGAAAGTAAAACGTTAAAAGCAATGAAAATTTTTTTGGTTTGGTTTGTGGTATTGTTTTACAGTTGTAGAGCCCTTAATTGTAGGCCGCTCTTCTTTTGTTAATTTTTGACTTCTTAATTTGTGAGTGCTCCGAAAAGCTAAATCTGAAAAGTATGGGGAAACTGTGAATCTTTTGTCATAATAAGACCTTTTGTTTTTTGTTTTTGTCATTTCTCTTTTCTTTCTCCTAACAAGTTGATATAAGTAAATGAAGGAAAAAAAAACTTGTTTAACTCGTGACTGATTTAACCTTTGTGGCTGGAGTAAAGTAACATTTTGAAATAAAAAACTGAAAATACTAGCAATTTAAGATTTAAAAGAATTAATTGGTATTAAATTATCAAAAAGTTTTAAAAAATCCATATTAAGAAATTTTCTATGCACGTATCCTCAATTTTGTATCTTCAATATTTATGAATTTCTTTTTCGTGTGGTGATAGTCAAATCACATCATTCTTATTATTCTTTATGTCGTAGGGTCTGCTTCCGAGTGTCAAAGAATGAGCATGAATATTGAATAATGGAGGCCTTAATTTACTTTAAATTCTTTTACATTAAAAGCAAAGGAATCTAAATTAAATGCCTAAATTAAGAGTGACGAGAGAAAAAAAAATGTGAAGTTGCCAATATGTGTAGTATTGATAATATTGTATGTTATTAAAGACTTAATTAATTAAGAGACAATCAATCCTAAAGTATTTTTTCAATTATGTGCCTAAATTTTTAATTAAATGATTAATTTTTTAAACCTTAACGATTCAATTTAAAATTTTAAGATTGCTAGTAATTTACTCATTTGATTAATAACATCTATATTGTTGTGTTTGGACATGAAAAATTCTCTCTACTCTAGTGTAAGCATAATCACTATTTTTCTAAATGACATTTACATATCATGAGTTGCAAAATTATGTTAGTCAAATTAGTAAATTATTAACAAAACTAATATTTTGAACTAAAATGTTAAGGTTTTCAATTTTAGAATAAATAATTAAGCTAAGAGTTTTCAATGCATCTATATTAAAACCTCAATTATTATGATATTTCCATGTCACCTTAAATTATACATTTATATGTAATTGTAATTATATATTATATATTTCATGATACACACGAATGAATGTCAAGTCTCTAATTATATCAATTTTTCAAAGGCCCCAATTTATCAAAATTTTGATTTAGAGTTTATGCATTTTTCTCAAAATTAAGATATTGAAACTTATGAAAATTTAATTATTTTGTAATAAATGATTAAGACTTCCTCAATAGATTTATATTAAAAATCTCAAATAAATAAATGAAAGATATGGTCTACATGAGAGCTTGAAATTTTGGACCTTGACTTTTCATAATTTCAATGATTGCATGATTAAAGTTATGGATTTAATTTGTTATAAAGGTATGCATTTTGATGGTTTATTAACTTTAGAATAGATGTAATCCTTATGATTGGTTTTGTACTTGAATTGTTATACTTAAAACAATTAATTGAAGTTCTAAGTTGGTGACATTATTAGGGTGATTTAATTGGAAACTAAATTAAATTTGAATGGAAAAACTTGATAGAGAAAAAATATTGATTAAATTTGATGAGACCATTAATCACTATTTAATTTTTTTCAACCATAACTATAAGCAAATCCTAAGCACAATTATTAACACTATGAATGCAGTCACAAACAATAATCAAGGTTATGGTGATATTTCCACGACATCTTAAATTATACTTTTATATGTACTTGTAACTATGTACTATGTATTACACACATCTACAAACATTCAATGTGAAGTCTCTAATTATATTGATTTTGCCAAAATTTGTCATTATTTTGGTTTAGAGTTTATGCACTTTTCTGCAAAATAAGATATTGAAACATAGGAAAAGTTACTCAAAACATAACCTGTTAGACCCCGATCTTTTAGTGAAAATTAGAAATTATTACATGAAATTAAATGAGTGTTTTGCATATGAACTTTGTTATAGATGTTATTGTACTATGAGAAAAGAATTGATGGGTGTTGATGAATTTGAGATTTGAGTAGAGGTATTTGGCTTATGAAAGAAAAAGTGAAAGAGATGATTGAAATGGAAGTTGAAAAGAAAGAAATGATTAGTGAAAGTGTTATATTTTGGGGAATTAAGAAATTTGATTTTTTGGATTAGAGAGTTGACTTTTTGATTTAGGCAGAATTTGAGAAAATGATCTTCACGAAAATTGTAGCTTCTGTTGAAAACTTTGTGTCGTCATAAAGTATGCTATTTTTCGATATCGGGATTGAAAGTTATGATGTTTCAAGGTTAAGTGTATTTTTGCTTTGATTTTGGAAAATGCTCTAAGTGTAGGATTGTGTATGCTGTATTTTGAGGTGATTTCTGGACTGATATGTTTTGAATTGAGTTAAGTGGTCTACATGAAAGTTGTAGAGGAAGTTTATAGCTTTTCAATTATGTGTAATATGTTATTTTTGGTTGTGGAAATTAGAAGATTTGATATTTTAAAGTTTGGATGTGGTATAAGATGACATTTTTTCGGACAGCCAGCTTTGAGTGACGTTTTGACCATTTTTTCGGCTGAATTGGTTTGTAAGTTCTTGATGAAAGTTGTAGTTTATGTTGTTATCTTTCCATTGATATAAAGTATGAAATTTTAGGAAAAGGGAGTGAAAAGTTATGATGTTTACAAATTCTGATGCTGTTTAGGATGAAGTTGACGAACAATCACTTTGTATTGAGTTTTTGACGTATTTAGAAACTGAATTTAGGTTTAAGTTCTTCATGAAATTTGTAGAGCTTCTTTTCATCTTTCCATCGGTACCAAGTTTTCAAAATTTGGAGTTCTGAGTTAAAAGTTATGAGTATTTGACGTTTGAAGGTCGGATTGGGTGCTGACCGACCGACCGACCTCTGTTGGCCGACTGACCTCTGATGGCCGACCGACCTCTTCTGTTGGTCGATCGACCTCTGTTAGCCGATCGACCTTTGATGGCCGATCGACCTCTGTTGGTCGACTGATCTTCTTACGGCCGACTGACCTCTGTTGGCCGACCGATCTTTGCAGCCGACCGATCTTCACGGCCAACCGATCTTCTTTCTGGTCGAGCTTTGATTTTCTAGCCGAGCTTTGATTTTCTGGCTGAGCTCTGACCTCCTTTCACTCTTTTGATCATAACTTTTTCGTACGACATCCAATCGATCTAATTTTTGAAGCGTTGGATTCCTAAGACATCCCTCTATCTCTACATGAAATTTTATTATTTTTGAGTTTTAACTGAGAAAGACTGATCGAATCAAAGTGGGATGACCGACTAAAAGAGTATGAGCTGGATATTATTCTGGACATGCTTTAGTATTTTAGTGATATCTTGAGCTATAGAGCTCCGATTGAGTTGATTCTTGTTGCAAATTAAACTAGAGACATATGAAGGATCCGAATGACAATTTAGCCTCTAAAACTTTCAATTTCTTGATTAAATTTAGGTGTAGTGTTCAGCCTCGGTTTTGCAATGGTCTGAAAGTATTTTTGGTCATAACTTTTTCATTTCTGAATCGAATTGAGCGTTTTTGGTGGCGTATTGAAATTGAGACATAAAGGAACGTTTCTATAGAAGAAAGTTTTGTTAAAGTGCTTCATTTACTGATCGAAATAAGGAGACAAGATGTCAGTTTTTAAGGCAAAAAGGAAGGGCAATTTTGGAAGTTTACATACGGACTTAAGATTTTAGGCTTAAATGGAGGGGGCATATGGATCATTTTTCTTTCATTAATGACATGGAAAAGTAATAGTCGTATAAGAGGAATGAAAGGCTTGAAACTTAGAGAAAAAAGGAAGAAATAAAAGAAGAGAAGAAGAGAAGCACTTTCGGCTATGGAGAAAAAGAAAGAAGAAGAGGGAGAAACTAGGTTTTCGAAATTTTGAGACTTCTACCATGATTTTTGCGTGGATTCTAAGGGAAAAAGATGAAAGAAGGTGAAAACTTCCTTTCAAGCCCAATAAATTCAAATTTTGGAGGAGAAATGAGGTAAGAAAAAATTTTGAGTTTTGAGTTTTTTTTTAATTTTTAGTTTAGAATCATGGAAAATAGTATGGGTTTGTGGATTATGAAGTCAATTTTGGTGAATGCTTAGTTTAATTGGTTCAATTTTGGATAATGGTGAATTATGGTTTATGCCCAATTTTTGTGATTTGGAGATTTTGGAAGCTAATGATTTAGATAGTTGAAATACATGAAGAATTAGTGTTTTCTAAGCTCAATTTGAGTAATTATGCTTTTTATGATGTTGAATTTGGTTTAGGGAATTTTATATTGGAGGAAAGAAGAAAGGCTTTGGAGAATTGAAGCATTGGGCAAGCTTCAAGCACGGAATTGAGGTGAGTTTCATGTTTATGATTGAATAATGAGCCATTAAAGTTTTTCCCAAATCAAGAGACTAAATGATTTCAATTACTTCATATATTGTTTTTAAATTATTTAAAGAATTTGCTTATGTGGTATATGCTTAATTGATTGAATATGAATTATTGTGATTATTGAAAATGCACTGCGATTTGTGAATTATGCTCAAGTTATGCCATTAAAACATGTTATGACATTTTTGTATGAATGGAAAAGATAGAAAAGCTTGAAAGTATGAAAGTATTCGAATAAATTGATTGAGTATGAAATGACTATGTGCTTTTGTTTGGGCGAGAGAGAACCTGTTTTGTTAGTCACGTGCACAATGACCCATGGCCTTCTCCCGGTTGCCCGCTTGAGGCCACGAGATCTTGAGAAATCAGACTTGTTTTGTTTAAGGTGTAAACTACACCCGTTTCGTTTATGAAACTCTCTAGCCATTTGTTTGTGCATTGCATCTTGGAATTTGTCAAATATGTTGCATAAATTGAGTGTTTTGTATTGATGATTAAATGACTATGCTTTGTGATGTGATGATATTGTTGATTACAAGTTTTGAGTTTGAATTGCGAATTTGACAGAGAATTTGGAAACGAAGCATTTTACAAAATTATCAAGATTTTTATATAACAAATGAACATTTCAACAGTTTTGGCTTATTGAATTTGAAAATATGTGACATGGATTTCAATTTGAACTTTACAATGATTTTTGCTTGTTTTCAGTTATAAACCTGTTACCCACGAGCTATAAGCTCACCACCCCCTTCATTCCCATCCACAGGTGATGAGAAGAAGATCGGGTGTGTTGGACTCCGAATTTTTCTTGGAAAATAGAAATTATAAAATGAATGACATAGGTGCTTTTGAGTATGTATGTGTTGTGGGTATTTTAGAGTTAAATGAAATTGATGTGTAAAGACGTGGATTTTGGTTTTGTTGACTTGGAAGTTTGTGAATAAATTTGTGTATGTTAGGTTGCCATGACAAGTATAGTGATTAATTTGATGTAAATGGAGTGAAAAATCAAGAAATAAAAGGAGAAAGTGTGAAAATTTGTTAAATTAGGAAAGTTTGACTTTTTGGAGTAAGAAAATTGACTTTTTTATTTAGGCATAATTTGAGAAAATGATATGCATAAAACTTGTAGTGTTTGTTAAAAGCTTTATGTTACTATAAAGTATGCAATTTTTCGATATCGGGAGTGAAAGATATGATTTTCCAAAGATAAGGTTCTTTTGCTTTGTTTTTGAAAATGCTGTTAAGTATAGATTTGTGTGTTCTATGGTTCGAGGCCACTCGTCGTGAGGATTTAAGCTGAATTGGAGTAAATGGCCTTAATGAAAATTGTAGCTTGTCTTTCAATCTTTCTAACGCCATAAAGTTTGCAATTTTTCGATATCGGAGTTAGGAGTTATGATCGACTGAAATTTGGAAGTTGTTTAGGAAAGGTTGATTAGGGCAGTAACTTTGACTAGGTTTTTGAATCCTTTAGAGATGGAATTGATTTTTTTGGTTCTTCATGGAAGTTGTAGAGCTTCCTTTTATCTTTCCATCGACACCAAATTTGTAAAATTTGGAGTTCTGAATTAAGAGTTATGATTTTTGAAATATTCAGTTACATTTATGTTTTTGAAGATCTGTAATTTTGCTTTTACTCCGACCCTTGTTCAATCTTTTATTTATAAATTTTCCGTCCGACATCCGATTGATTCGATTTTTGAAGCATTTGATTCCTAAGACATTAAGCTACATTTTCATGGGAAATTGTGTTTTTTAGGAGATTAAATGGACAGAGATTGAGTGAACCAAAGTGAGAGGATTGGCTAAAGGTTATGAGTTAGAAAAATTTACTGAACATGGGTCAGTAATTTGAGAAATTTGGGAGCTGAGGAGCTCCGATTGATTTGATTCTTGAGGAAAAATAAAATTAATATATGGGGCTACAAATCATGTGAAGGGATCGAATTCCAATTTACTCCCTAACATTGTCAATTTCTGGATTGAAACTAGGTTAATGTTCAGTTTTGGATTAGAATGAGCTGAACGTGTATTTTGGCCATAACTCCTTCGTTTCTGAACCGATTTGAGCTTTCTTAGTGTCATTTTAAAGATGAGACATATAGGAACATTGTTCAAGAAGAAAGTTTTGCCAAATTATGTCATTTAGCTGCTCAAAATTTGGAAGATGACAATTTTTAAAGGCTAAGTGCAGGGACAGTTTTGGAAGTCCACTTAAAAGGGTTAAGTTGTAGGCTTATAAGGAGGGGCTTGTTGGTTATTTACCATTCATTTAATGAAAGACAAGAAGGCTGTCGTTTTAAGGGAAATGAAGCATGACAATGAGCAGAAAATAGAAAGAAAGAAACGTTAGAGAGAAGGGAAAAGAGAAGAGTCGGCAATGGAGAGGAAGAAGAAGATGAAGACAGCAGCATAGGGGTCGAATGCCATGGGATTTTTAAAGGGTTTTTGATGCTTTTCAAGAGGAAAGAAAAGGAAGATCATGAAAGCTTGTCTATAAATCCAAGAAATCCGAAAATGGAGGAGAAAAAGGTAAGAGAGAGAAGTTGTTGGTTTTGAATTTTTCGTGAGATGTTGGTTGATTTGGCTTAAGATTGACATAGATTTGGATTTTCTAAGGTTTATTGAAGTGATTTTGCTAAGATGGTGCTTAATTTTGGATGATTGATTAATTAGGGATTTTGTTGTCTTGAATTAGGAATTTTTGATTTAAGTGAGGATTGAAGGAATTGAGGCTTAAATCAAGTTCCAAGCATGGATTAGAGGTGAGTACCATATTTATTTTTTAAATTATAAGCTTTGTGTATATTCTTGAAAAATTAAGAAAGTGAAAGAGGTCGTTAAGTTATTGTTTTCGAATAGTAAAGTTTTGTTCGAACATTTTGATGAAATTGAATAATTGTTTGTTCAATTTTGAAAAAAAATCACGATGAAAATGCTCTTGTAAATTGATTTGAGAAATTGTTATTTTATTATGTTTGAATTATTTAAAGAAGTTATGTTTTGAAAAAATTAAGAATTAGAAATGATTTGAAAAATTATTATTTATGTTTGAATGTTTTATAGTTTGAATTATAAGCTTTGTATGAGTTTTGAAAATCAAGAATGAGAATTGTTTTGAAAAACAAAATTATTGTTTATGTTTGAAAATTAAGAAGAAGATAAAATATTTGTAAATTGATGTTTTAGAAATGATTAGATAAATTATTACAATCGTTTTGGATAAATTGATAAAATTGATGAAATTTCCAAATTCTTTATTATGAAAGAATTGACTAATTATGAAAAATTGTTACATTTACTGATTTGGAAAGTTTAATTAAGATATTTGAAATAAATTAAGGAAATTATTTTTTGAAAAATCAAGAAGAGAAAATTTTGAAAATATATTTAAGAAATTGTTATTCATTATGTTTGAATTATTTAAAGCAATTGTTTTATTTCGGTTGATTTAAATAAAATGATCCAATTGATTACATTCATTGATTATGAATGTTTTGATAAAAATAATTGTTAAATTAAATGTTTTGATTGATTTGATAAATTGATTACTTATGACAAGACTTGTATTCGTTGATTTTAATATTTGAGAAATTCTTTGTGTTTTAAAATGATTAAAATGTCGTTACTTAAATTGTAAAAAATTATGATTTCAAGATTTTTAGAGTGTTTATAAAAGATAGTTTATGTAAAGGTTTGAAAATTATGATTTCGAATATATTTGGAAGTGTTTAGAAAATATTGTTTATGTAAATATTGTAAGATTTTGATTCAAAATGCTTTTGAAATTGTTTAGAAAATATGGTTTATGAAAATGTTTGAAAATTTATGATTTCCAAATACTTTCAAAATTAGTTATAAACTATTGTTTATGAAAATGTTTGAAAAAAATTGTGATTTTCGAATACTTTGAATTAGTTATAAAATGTCAAGTTAAGAAACGCTTGAAAATTAGGATTTCCAAATATTTTGAAATTGTTATAATGATTAAGTCCTTGTTTTGGAGTAACTTTAGAAACTTTGTCATATGTTCAATGAATTCTTTTCAATTCGAATGACTAAATGTAAGGGTTTGGAATGATTTAAGAAAGTGCTACAATTGTTTAAATTCATGGTTTTGAAAAATCAATCAAGAAAGAAAAGAATTATGAATTTTATTATCTATGATGTTGAAAATTGTTTTCGAATGATTAAATATGTTTATGTTTTGAATTATAAACTAATTTAAATGAGTTTGAAAACAAAATCAAGAAACAAATTGTTTGTAAATTATTGTCTATGTTTATATTTGAAAATTTTGATTTCGAATGAACAATGATTTTAAGAAATTATTATTCATCATGTTTTGAATTTTATAAGGATTGGCTACCATGAGTGAAATCTATGTTTTGAATGATTTGACGAGAATTGATACGATTTTTGAGTTAAATGTGTTTTAATGATTTGATAAATTATCAAAGGTGTGGCATACGTTGTTATGAATTGTTGTGAATTGATTGTGCTTTTGATCGTTATGAGTTGGTGATGAATTGTGATTATATTTTGGTGTGCTCTATGACATATGTATAGAGAATTGAAATATGCATGTATGTGCATTGTGAATGTTAATGTGTCTAGTAAGACACGATGTGAAAAAAATTTTAAGTTTTGAAATACGCCTTCGGGCTTTCCGATTGTTTTAAGCATGAATATGTGAATTATGTGGGTTTGGTTAGGTCCCCTCCGTATGAGTCAGTGCACTGATCTCCCTTCGATAGCCTTCTCTCGGCTGCCCGCTAGTGGCATAGGAGTTCTAATTTCAGACTCCCCTCTATTCATGGCTGCACAAGACCGCTATGCGGGAATGTGCAGTACGTTCTGTTGCGGACCAACCAAACCACTTTGATATGTTATGTGTTTTTGATTTATTATTGTGCGCTGTATTTTTGAGTGCTGCATTTATGTTTCGAAATTTCTAGTGATTTGTGAAGTTTGAGAAATGAAAATTTTAAGTTTCAACCGAGAAATTTTTGTGAAATTGTTTAGAAATGTTTGCAAAGATGAGAAGCTTGAAAAATAAGCCTTTGGGAAAAACTTTGTGAAAAATGATTTTTACTTATGTTTTAAGCTATAAATATGTTATCCACTGAGCAGTCAAGCTCACCCCACCTTTCATCCCCATCTCCAGGTTTTCGAGCAGGAGATCGGATGAAGACTGTCAAGACATCAGTTTTGCATGTTTTTGTAATAGGGTTAGTTGAGATTTTTTGGCGTTTGGTTTTGTATCGTGGCTGAGAATGCCACTTTGGTTTGATGATGTTTATAAATCATAAATTTATGTATGAACTTGAGTTCTAAGGTTATATATGATTATGGGATATACGTTGTGTTTGTATATGAAAATGATTGGATTAGTTTACGTTTTAAATTGACTTATGAAATTGTATTCCAAATTGAAATTTGAATGTGGATGATGGGTTTTGCGTTTGGAATTAGACTGGTGAATGGTTTTAGTATGTAAATGGATATGCATGGGGTTTGTTTATATATGGAGATATGAATATGACTATGAATTTAGATATGAATAATGAGATTGTTGTGTTGGTTGATTTGAGAATGATTGAAGTGTCTTAGGTTTAGAATTGTGGTTGCTTATGTTAGATTCCGGACGGGAGGTCCGATGAGTAGTACGGTTGAATGTGATTATATAGAAGTGCGTTTTGAACTTTGCAGATTTTTGGGTTTTGCAAAATACATTCGTTGTGCTGCCGAATTTTCGTTAGAGTAAGTTTAATTAAAGATGAAATTGCGAAATTGCATGATTAAGAAGAATTATAGGAATTGAGGTTTGATTGAGAATAAAGTTCCAAGTGAGAAAGTGTTTTTGCTTGTATAAGCTTGTATTAAGGAATAAATGAAAAAAAAAATATACCGGATTTTTCGGATAAGCTTAGTCTAAGGATTTTCAACGCGACCGTTTTCTATGTTTGCTTTGGATGTCGGATCTGCTTGTTTGCAATTCGTTCTTGTTTCTGTTTGTCTTTCATTGTTTCCGTGCGCGTTTGCTACCTCCGCTTTTGATTGCATCCATTCTCTCGCTGTCGTTCTTTGTGCTTCTGTTTTTTGTTTCCGAAAGTTTCCGTTTGTTTTCGTTTTTGTTCTCGCTTTTTCGGTTGGGATCCGGTTTCGAGATCAGGTTCTAACAGGGTGAAAGAAATTAAAGGTTTTTTTTGTTTGTATGTGTACAGATGATGTGTTTTTAAGTTAGATTGTTGGAAGATAAGTCCTTAGACTTTTGTTGAGAATTTTGAAGTTGTATTATCTCGTGTATTTTGGATTTTAGTATGGATGTTGTATTATGGCTTGGAATTTCATTTATGTTTTGTAAACATATTAATTCATGATGGTAATGAGTTATGAAATTGTGTATGGATATGGAATGCGGATTTGCATACTGAATTGAGATGAGACGAATATGAATAGTTTTGTATATAAATTGAATTAAGATATGAATGTGATTTGGATATGGATGAATTGGATTGATTGAGTTGGTATTATAGAAGTGAGTTTAAAATTGTTTGCAGATTTTGATAAATTAATGTTTATGAGTTTGTATATGACAATTTGAGGGGATTGAGATTTTTGATTGAGGATTGGAATTGATAAATTTCAAATTGAAAAAGTGTATCACTTTGTAAGTGATTGAATGCATAAGAAAGAAAGAAAGAAAAAAGTTTATATCGTTTTAGGATTGGTTAGACGACACGTTTCTTTTGTTTTTCAAAAAGTTTAAGTTTTCGGATGTCGGAAAGTTGTTGCTTTGATTCCAAACCAATTTGATTCGTTTCCGATTGGCTCTCGGTTGGTAAATCCGATTCTTTGATTTACCGATGTGATTCGTTTTGTTTCGCTACTTTCGCTTTGTGTTTCGCTTCTGATTTGGCCCAGTTTTGGGTTGAGATCTGTTCTTTCATTTCTGCCTCTTTGACGAACCATTCGCATTCGATTCGCTTTGGACTTTGTTTCCGTCTCATGATTCGTTCGTTTGCTTTGAACTATTCGTTTCGCTTTGCTTCCGTTCTTTCGTTTTTGTTTCAATTCCTTCTTTCGCCTTGTTGTTCCACTTTCGTTCCGTTTCGATTTGTGATTCGCCTTCCATTTCAAAATTTTCGTATTCGTTCTCCGTTTTCCCGATTGGGATCCGGTCTCCGAAATCGGGTCCCAACATAACCAAATAATTAATAATAGAATTAATCAAAACAATCAACCATTATAATTGTCATATATTGCCTTTTATATGATTACGCAGTCCACAGATCTGTTATATGATTACGCAGTCCACAGATCTGGCAAGGGCCTCTGGAATGCCTAGAATGAGAATGAGGAGACTTCTGTGGAGTGGATGGTGGTGGAGCAGCAAAGTGACTAGATGCAGGAGCAAAGTGACCAGATACAGGAGCAGAGACTGATTTCAAAGTGACCAGATACAGGAGCAAAGACTGATTTACTTACAACATTAGCAGATGGAATTTCATGTGAACTGTTGACAAGAATTTCATGGCCAACAAGATGGCCAAATAACTCATTAAATAGAACAAGGTCAGGTCAAAGGTTGAGGTGGTGTTGATGCCATGATATCCACTACCAATGTTACAGTAGACAATAGCATTGGACTCTACTGTTGTGAGTGTTCTTCCAGCAAGACTCAATTGATCAGAGAGGGTTTTGGCTTTGTGAAGATATTCGAAAACAGATAAATCATTTTTCTTGAGTTCTTGTATCTCAATGCTGAGTTGCAATTGCCTGTTTTGAGAGACTACTCCAAACATGTGAGCTAAGGTTTGCCAAACAACAAAAGAGGAATCAAGACCGATGATATAGGAAAAAACTTCCTCAGTGAGAAAAGATAGAAGCCATGAAAGAAGCATCTGATCTTTGCTATTAAAAACTGGTTGAGAGGGATTGGTGGAGTACGGAATAGTTTTAGGTGGTGGTGGACAGGTTCCATCAATGAACCCATTAAGTTTTTGGTAGTTTAACAGTGGAGAGAATTGATTTTTGCAAGATGAAGGGAAGACATGATGGATATTGGTGGGGATGCGAGATGACTGATTAGTAATGACTAGGTGGTTTTGTGTTTCAAAGGTGTTCATGGCTCTGATACCATGTGATTGCAGAAAGACAAGAATCGCACTCATTGTATTTCAATAGTGAAACATATAGTACTGGTACAAGAACACCTGCATAACATTAAACTACTAGTTTGAATCTATCTAACTAGTTATGTACAAGATAAAGAAGAGTTTAACATAAACATAAATATATCATATACAGGATGAGGATAAGAAGTTTGAACAAGATAAACTATATCACTAACAAATTCAACATAAAAATGTTTATAGTATACCAACTCTTTCACAATATTGTAGTTCAACTAGAACGTCAACTTGGTCGATAAATAAATTACGTATGCCACGAAATTGTAGCTACAATATCCATTACCACACTAGTTTATTGAATAAAAAAATAGATGGAATATTTCTATTAGAGTGTTTGTTTGAGCTTTGCACTTGTTCTTCTTCACCAATCACGTATGAAGAATTTTCGTGTTAGCGAATATACGTATATTATCACATGACTTATGGTGATAGATTATTGGTGAACGAAATCAGGCGATATATACGCAAATTATTCATTAAATATATGATCTTTTCGTATAATAATGTAGGACCAAAAGAATTTATAGTATGAATGTGAATGTATGATTTTGTTCCATGTCAAAATTCCTAAATGATACCAACTATGGGGAAGATTTTACTAATATGATACATTGCATTGGTGATACATATAATGCGTAATGTCGTTGTATGTTGAAGAAAAAGTCAAGTTTCTGAATTAAAAATGCTACGGTGTTTGATGGCAGAGGCAAACAAAAAGTTTAAAAGAGAAAAACTAATTAAAATATAAGTCGTTGAAATCTTATATATCCAAAGGGTGTTGATTAAGTAAAAGGAGTGGAAAACATTTTAACAGTTGACATTCTTTAGAATTCGACTCAAAGAATGAGGAAAAGTAAATGCAACTAACAAAATATATAAACCTTTTTCAAGTATTATTTTATACCATATGCATCATAGTGCAAGAGCTAGGAAGCGCCGTACAAATGTATAAACTCAGTCCAGCTTTTGTATAAAAGAGGCTTCAAAAAAAGTCCCAATACCCACTTTTAAACTATTTATAGTTAATTCATGAGTCTTGATCTTAATGGATCATCTAGATTGCCAAAATTTCAAAATCTAGTGTAAAAAAAATAAATAAAGTAAAGTAAATAAAGGAAAAAAAAAACTTGTTTAACACGTGACTGATTTAACCTTTGTGGCTAGAGTAAAGTAACATTTTGAAATAAAAAACGAAAATACAAGAAGTTTAAGATTTAAAAGAATTAATCGGTATTAAATTATCAAAAATTAACTAAAGTTTAAAAAATCCATATTAAGAAATTTTCTATGCATGTATCCTAGAATGAGCATTAATATTGAATAATGGAGGACTTAATTTTCTTTAAATTCTTTTACAGAAAAAGCAAAGGAATCTAAATTAAATGCCTAAATTAAGAGTGACGAGAGAAAAAAATGTGAAGTTGCCAATATGTGTAGTATTGATAATATTGTATGTTATTAAAGACTTAATTAATTAAGAGACAATCAATCCTAAAGTATTTTTCAATTATGTGCCTAAATTTTAATTAAATGATTAATTTTTTAAACCTTAATGATTCAATTTAAAATTTTAAGATTGCTAGTAATTTACTCATTTGATTAGTAACGTCTATATTGTTGTGTTTGGACATGAAAAATTCTCTCTACTCTAGTGTTACCATAATCACTATTTTCTAAATGACATTTACAAATCATGAGTTGCAAAAATTATGTTAGTCAAATCAGTAAATTATTAACAAAACTAACATTTTGAACTAAAATGTTAAGGTTTTAAATTTTAGAATAAATAATTAAGCTAAGAGTTTCTCAATGCATCTATATTAAAACCTCAATTATTATGATATTTCCATGTCACCTTAAATTATACATTTATATGTAATTGTAATTATATATTATATATTACATGATACACACGCAATGAATGTCAAGTTTCTAATTATATCAATTTTTCAAAGGCCCCAATTTATCAAAATTTTGATTTAGAGTTTATGCATTTTTCCCAAAATTAAGATATTGAAACATATGAAACTTTAATTATTTTTGTAATAAATGATTAAGACTTCCTCAATAGATTTATATTAAAAATCTCAAATAAATATATGAAATATGTGGTCTACATGAGAGCTTGAAATTTTGGACCTTGACTTTTCATAATTTCAATGATTGCATGATTAAAGTTATGGATTTAATTTGTTATAAAGGTATGCATTTTGAGGGTTTATTAACTTTAGAATAGATGTAATCCTTATGATTGGTTTTGTACTTGAATCGTTATACTTGAAACAATTAATTGAAGTTCTAAGTTGGTGAAATTATTAGGGTGATTTAATTGGAAACTAAATTAAATTTGAATGGAAAAACTTGATAGAGAAAAAATATTGATTAAATTTGATGATACCATTAATCAATATTTAATTTTTTCCAACCATAACTACAAGCAAATCCTAAGCACAATTATTAACACTACGAATGCAGTCACAAACAATAATCAAGGTTATGGTAATATTTCCATGACATCTT
Organism: Erythroxylum novogranatense; assembly: GCA_029891385.1. NCBI lineage: Eukaryota > Viridiplantae > Streptophyta > Magnoliopsida > Malpighiales > Erythroxylaceae > Erythroxylum > Erythroxylum novogranatense. The sequence goes on from CM057230.1 coordinate 87,858,866, forward strand.
AAATTATACTTTTATATGTACTTGTAACTATGTATTATGCATTACACACATCTACAAACATTCAATGTGAAGTCTCTAATTATATCGATTTTGTCAAAGGTCCCAATTTGTCATCATTTTGGTTTAGAGTTTATGCACTTTTCTCCAAAATAAGATATTGAAACATAGGAAAAGTTACTCAAAACATAACCAAATAATTAATAATAGAATTAATCAAAACAATCAACCATTATAATTGTCATATATTGCCTTTTTTAATGTAAAAAATTAGACCAAACATAACCTAATTATCTATTAAGTTCCCAATACAATAACATTTAACTTTTTCATAATATTAGGACCAAAAGAATTTATAGTATGAATGCGAATGTATGATTTTCGTCCATGTCGAAATTCCAAAATGATACCAACTATGGGGAAGATTTTACTAATATGATATATTGCATTGGTGATAACATATAATGCGTAATGCCGCTGTATTCAAATGTAGCTGAAGAAAAAGTCAAAGTTTCTGAATTAAAAATGCTCGGTGTTTGGTGGTAAAGGCAAACAAAGTTTAAAGGAGAAAAACTAATTAAAATGTAAGTCGTTGAAATCTTATATATCCAAAGGGTGTTGATTAAGTAAAAGGAGTGGAAGACAATTTATCAGTTGACATTCTTTAGAATTTGAGGAAAAGTAAAATAAACCTTTTTCAAGTATTATTTTATACCATATGCGCCGTACAAATGTGTAAAATCAGTCCGGCTTTTGTTGACTTGAATGGGAACATCATGAATGCTGCCAGCCGCCAAAACTCGTCCATCTGCATGCGCGCTCGGCCTATAAATAGAACACCACCTTGCTTATCACAATCATCCCTGCAACCAAGTTAAACATAGAGATCAATCAATGGCTTCTCTGAGTTATTCGCCATTTCTGTTTCTGCTATTCCTCTTCTCATTGCCTTGCATAATTGATTCAGCTCGCCTCCATCACTACCCAGCTCATACCAACTTCCTTCAATGCCTTTCCCAAAATTCGGAACATTCCTCCTCCATATCCAACCTCATTTACACCCCGCAAAATTCTTCTTACTCGTCTGTCCTGCACTTTACTCTACAGGACCTCAGGTTTAATACATCTTCCACCCCAAAGCCTCTCGTCATTGTAACGCCAACAAGTGTATCCCACATCCAGTCCGTCATTTCCTGTTGTCGAAAGCACGGGCTGCAGCTTAGAATCCGAAGTGGTGGCCATGACTACGAAGGCCTGTCTTATGTGTCTGCTGTCCCCTTTGTGGTACTTGACATGATTAATATGAGGGACATAAAGGTGGACGTAGCAAACAACAATGCATGGGTTCAAGCAGGTGCATCACTTGGCGAGCTTTATTATAAGATCACTCAGATAAGCAGAAACCTTGCATTTCCAGCAGGGTTTGCCCCAGTGTTGGAATTGGGGACACATCAGCGGCGGAGGCTATGGCCCTCTGTTGCGTAAATACGGAATTGCTGCGGATCAAGTCATCGACGCACAGTTGATCGATGTTAATGGCAGACTCATGGACAGAGCCTCTATGGGAGAAGACGTTTTCTGGGCCATTAGAGGTGGCGGAGGAAACACTTTTGGCGTCGTCATCGCATGGAAGGTGAGTCTTGTTTCAGTTCCTTCTACAGTCACTCTATTCACCGTCCCCAGAACCTTGGAACAGAATGCCATCAAAATTGTCCACCGTTGGCAATATGTTGCAAACAAGCTTCCCGACGAACTTTACATATTATCCGTCATGGGCAAAACAAACGCTAGTGAAGTGGGAAGCGATTCTTGAAAGCAACTTTCTTCGGCTTATTTCTGGGAGGCATCAACCAGCTTCTTCCGCTGATGCAGGAGAGGTTCCCAGAGCTGGGTTTGGTTAAAGAAGATTGCAGTGAAATGGGTTGGGCTGAGTCTATCCTCAACATTGCAGGATTTCCAGCCAATACCTCCTTGGATAATTTACTTACTCGTACTCTGCTTAAAGCAAGAACCAAGTCAAAATCGGACTACGTGAAGGAAGCCATTCCTGAAGATGCCTTGGAGAGGCTGTGGAAAAGGTTCTACGAAGTGGACGACTTAGGGTTTATGTATATGGTGCCCTATGGAGGACGAATGAGTCAGGTACCAGAAAGCAGCGTCCCATTTGCACACAGAGCTGGATATTTATACAAAATTGGTTACTTCGCAACTTGGAATGAAGATACCAACAGGGCATCTCAAAGACATATAAACTGGATCAGGAAACTCTATAGCCGCATGACTCCCTATGTTTCCAAAAATCCTCGAGGAGCTTATATTAATTACAGGGATCTTGACATCGGAGTCAATAATGTTCTTGGTCAAACCAGCTATGCAAAAGCAAGCATTTGGGGCAAAAAGTACTACGGAGATAACTTCGACAGGTTGGTACGGGTCAAGACTGCTATCGATCCTACTAATTTCTTTAGAAACGAACAAAGCATTCCGCCTCTCCTTTAATCGTAGACAAAACTTCAATTTTCACTTGTATGCTTATTTCGCAATTTATTTATTTTGTAACTTCGACTTCTTTATCATATTCTTTAATTTGTCTTGAAAGTTTGTTGAAATAAATGTTCATATGTACACAACCCAGCAATATTTACTCGCTAAACTACTTATTATTTTCAACAAGCAAATGAACATCTTTGCTCTTGTTTGTTATTTTTGCGGACAAACGATGCATATATCTTATGTGAACTTATAATTCAATATTTTGAAATTATATAAGGGAACAAAAATCAACTATAATTTGTCTCACCTCAAATAAATACGAGGATTCAAGTGCTAATTGCAATCGGTTTTCTATGTGCTTCTATGATATATGATTAATGTTATAGAAGGGGTTATTAAAGGAATAATGCTACTTAACTTACTTATTAACTAATTGATAAATTAATCAAAATTATATATATTATAATATATATTTGGTCAAAATTATACAAATTCTTATCAAATTGTATTGAGTTGATAGAGTAAAAGAATGAGAAAGTGTTTAAATTATTGACCTCATTTAAAGAAAATTTAAAAATTTTGGTCTAACTCAACAAAATGAATCCTTCAAGACAGAAGTTCTACTTCGTCTTTTGCTGACTTTAAAGAGAAGACCCGATATTTTCCCAACCGTGAAAACCAACATCATGATTTTGCTCATTCTCTAAAACACTTCCTGCACATCATTGCAAGTACTAACTCCCACCTAATTTCTCGCCTCGATTATCAAGAATAACTTAAAAATTATCAGTAAAATTGGTACTTTTCATTTATAAAAATTAAACTTCTTGTGATTCGATTGAGCTAACATATTGTTTGACTAGCTGAACGTTTTTCTTACAAAAAATCATGTTACAATTGTCTGACACATGACATGTGTTTGACTAGCTAATATCTGCTTAAGTATCTTCTAAAAGGTTGTAAAAATTTTCTTAAAATTTCAAAACCTTTTGCATTTTTTCAATCTCATTTTTATATTCAATGTTTCATCTAATATACTGTCTAATAGGGATAAAAACTAAATCAACATACTTTTTTCACAAATATTTTCTTTTTTACATGTTATCATCACAATTAGTCCATTTTACACCTTTTAAGCATCTAGTATTATTATTATTATTCTCAAATATACTTAATTACATCCTCAAAATTTCGAGATATTATACCCTCGCAATCAATCTAACATATGAACAAAAGGTAACTTTAAGATTGATGCGGTTCCACAAGTTCACGGATCTCAAGTAGTACAGTATAATATCGTCTTACATGGAGTAATTGTGTAAGTACTTGACTTGGATCACTCAATTGATTGGACTAATCACTTAAATGTTGATAATTGAGGAATTGATTAATTAACGACTTGTTAAAACTAATCCTAAAACAAAAAGAATAACTGCGCAATTTATGATTGAAAGGAATGAATCAAATATGTAAAAGACAGGTTTCAAATTTGGTTTCGTGATCGACTTCTAATTATTTTCTTCTGGTTTATTCAATAAACTTAATCCCTAGACTTTGAAGGAAACTAGATCCAAATTTTCTATGATTCTCTATCGAGACGTCATAGAAGTCTGACAAACTTATATATTCGTTTATATTTTTATATCTTTTGAATGGGTTTTTGTCACTAAATTGGTCTTTACGGCTTTATTTGATTATTATTCGAATTATTGTGCCTTACATTTAATTTGAGTTTATATAGGCAAAAATTGTCGTATTTTGGTTTAACTGTGATAAATTAATTTTTAGACAATTGGTGCTACATTATTTGTAATTTTTTATTATAGGTTATTTTAAGAAATTAAAGAAAAAAAAAGAATGGAGAAAGGACCATAAGAACAACATTGCAATGGGACATTGAAGAGGAGAAAATTGCAATTGGCTAATTCGACAACAAAGAGAGGCTTGCAAGTTAAACCATAAAATTGTCACATCAGTCTATAAGGAAGGAAATTTAATTAAATCAAGGAGCGGCAAAAGAGAGGACCCAGTAGAGACACTCACGCTACATTGATTACACACACTCTTTCCACTTACGTTACAAGCTGTTGGCAACACATTATTGGGGGAGTTGGTGGAGTTGTGACAAAAGGACAAGAAAGTGGCAGCAAAGACAAGGAGAACAATATGAAGAGAGCCAGCTCCAAGAAGGGAACTTGTATGGGACGTGGACCAACTAATATGAGTGTGTGCTGTTCTGAAAAGTTCTGAAAAAAAAAAGAAGAAACATGGGTTGTGGGCAGCTGGTATTAAGAGTGTGTTGGCTTGTGAGTTGTTGGAGAATAAAAAGAAAATAAGTTGAAGTTAGCAAGTGGCGCAAGTGCAGGGGGCTGGACGTTGTCTAGAAGAGATGGGCGTTGAGTGAAGAGGGACAGACCATGTGTGAGTAGCTTAGGAAAAAAATAAAAGAGCAGGTAGTGTGGGGCTGGCGTGAAGTAAAAAGAAAAAAAAAGCTAGTGATGGGCTTTTAGCTTTAAAAGGCATAACAAGAGAGCAGTAGATGGGGGGTGTGATTAGGGCATCTCCAACCATTGCACCAAATTTTTACACCAAATTTGGTGTAAAATGAAATATTCTCAGCATCTTTTTACACCAAATTTGGTGTTGCTCCAACCATTTACACCAAATTTTTACACCAAGATTTTTACAAAGAATATACCACAATAATTGTGGTTATATTAATTTATATTTATATAACCACAATAAATTTTTATTAACTAAATTAATTTATATTTATATAACCACAATAATTTATTTATTAAATAAATTAATTTATATTTATACAAGAATTTTATTTATTTATTTATTAAAATAAAATAAAATAATTATTCTTAATTAATTAATATATACTTTATATTAAATTAATATTATTTACAAAATATATTTAATATTATTGCAGCAAAAAATTAATAACATACACAAATATAAACTGATTAAAATTTTTCATTTAATCTCTAATCATTTGAATTTCCATATCGTTCCCACAAATGTTCAATAAGTGCATTACGAAGTTCATAATGAGCTTCTTTATCTCTAATTTGTCTATGTCTAGCAAGAAATTCTTGAAATATAACTGTATCGTCTCTATTGATATTAATTTCAGAGACTGGTGTTTCGCTCCAATATTGTATAGCCACTTCAGTATCACGTTCGTCCTCAATGATCATATTGTGCATTATAATGCATGCTGACATAATATCATGTAATACGGATTTTTCCCAAAAGCGTGCCAGTCTCTTGATAATTGCAAATCTTGACTGGAGAACTCCAAATGCACGCTCGACATCCTTCCTACATGCTTCTTGCATCTTCGCGAATAACTTCTTTTTTGGGCCTCGAGGATCATGAATGGTTTGTACCAAGGTAGACCATTTAGGGTAAATACTATCAGCTAAATAATATCCAGTATCAAACACCTTTCCTTGAATAACATAATGAGCAGAAGGTGCTATACCTTTGGCAAGGTCTGCGAACAAGTGAGATGCCTCTAATACATTAATATCATTATTTGACCATGGCAAACCAAAATATGCATGTCATATCCATAAATCATAATCAGCTACAGCTTCAAGAATAATAGTTGGGAATCCACTACGTCCACTATATTAGAGCTGCGTCAAAGACGGGAAGATAACAAAATTTTATGCAAAGATTTGGATTCCATCAAAGATCCAGTGATGCGTGAGGCTTTTAGAAATGAACAGATGAAAATTTTTGCCAAAAGAGCTCAAGAAGGAGAACCTCAAGGAGGAGCTGGCTCATCTAGTGGCTTTAGCCAATATTTTGATTTTGGAGAAAATGGGGATGACCTTCCAAATTATTAATTATCTATGTTACATTAATATTTCAAGTGTTTTAGTTTTATTTTTAAGTTTATTGTTGTTATTTTAGTTTGCTTATAATATCGGGTCTGATTTCCGTTGTAATTTATTTAAGTCTAGATGTAATTTCAAATATTTATGTTGAGTTTTAATTTTAAAATCAATTGTGTGGTTTAAATTTATGTACTTTTTATTTCAAATTTACTTTTTATTTTTACATATTTTATTAATGAATTTATAACACTTATAAATAAGAATTATAAATAAATATTAAAATAAATTTATTATTATATTCAATATTAGTCTCGTTTTAAACGTCTCAATGAGATCTTTGTAATGATATATTTTGTGTAAAGTAATAAATAAGTTAAATTTAATTATTTAGTCAATTATGTAAATAAATCAATTTGTGAAAGGGATATAAAAGGAAAAGCATAAAAAGTACATGGGTTAAGTTGTCTTTTACCAAATTTGGTGCAATGAATAGTATCACACCAAATTTAGTGTGATACTATTCATTGTACCAAATTTAGTGGTACATTTGGTGTCTTAGTTGGAGAAGAATTTTTGCACCAAAATACCAAATTTGGTGTTTTGGTGTCTTGGTTGGAGATGGCCTTAGTGTCGTGTGTGTAGTGTGGTGCTTGTTGTGAGCTTAACAGAAAATAAAGGAGTGTCCATGGAGTGCAGGGGGAAGCATATGTGAGTGTGTGAAAGTGGCGTTGTGTGAGTGTGAGGTGTGCTGTATCGTGAATGTCTTGCGTGTGTGAGTGACAACGTGAGTTTCTTGTTGGGTGAGTAGCTTAGAGAGAAAAAAAAAACAATGGTGTGCGTGTGTGATTTGTGGCTGTTGTTTGAGGTAGAAACGTACATGAAGAACTGGTGTGAGGCGTTGAAGAGTGTATGAGAGACTGCAGCTTGAGTTTAACGTGGAGTAGAAGTGTTGGAGCAGTTGAGAGTGTAGTGTGCTGCGTTAGTCTGGTGGGCTGTGCGTGAATTAGGAGGAGCTGGCGTTGAGCAGAAGTTGTTGGTGTATATGAAGCAAGGAACGAACAAGGCAGCAGCTGGTGGAGAAGTAAACGTGAGAGCAAAGGGAGTAGCTGCTGGGCATTGGAAGCTGAAGGAATAACGTGAAGTGTGCTGTTGGCTGGAGGAGTGTCTGGTGGAGGCATGAAACAATAAAAAGAAGAAAATAATCAGTAGTGTGTGTGGCCTGGTGAGGAGCTGGCGTGTTGGTCTCTTGGCAAGTGGTCTGGCATGGGAGTGTGTTGTCCTTGGAGTGAGTTTTGTGTGAGAGGGCTGTTATGTGAAGAAAAATAAGGTCTATGCATGGATTTGGACAAGAGAAAAAGTTGGAGCTGTGAGTGGCTTGGCATAGTTGCGTGAAGAGGAGAGTAAAAACAATAACTAGAGGGAGGCATTAAGTGAGACGTTTGTGAGAGGGCTGGAAAAAGAAGAGTGAAGTGAATGTTAGAAAAATCTAGAGGAGAGTGCAGCGTGAAAAAATTACCAGAAGAAGAGAACGTTGTTGGGTGATGGACCATATGATTTAAATGGTCACATCAGCTACAATAATTTTTTTTTCAAGTGAGTTTTGTGTGAGAGGGAAAAGGTGGCGTAGGAAGGGGATCTAGGCTTTGTTTTCCTCGTTGTCTCCACCAAATCCGAAAACCCTCATTCCCATCTTTCATGGCTGACCACCGTCGGAGCTTAACATTGGCAGCATCCTCAATGAGTTTTTGTGTAAGAAGATTTCTATCTATTTTCATCAATACCACTCATGGAATTCCTAATCATCAATAGTCATCAAATTTCTTGTCAGTCATTCTCTTATGAAGATCAATTATACCTTAATTCATATAGGACATCCTTTCAATAAGATTCAGCGAAGAAAATACCATCAAAATCACTTCATCATATCGAGAAATAGACGTAGAGCAACTCATAATTTAGTCACTTACGCTAAAGATACCTCAATCTCATTTGATTTTTGACCACACTCTCCCTTTTTGCACCTGTCCTCGATCATGAGGATTTTACCATGATAATATCCTGTTTACAATCTAAATTCATTCCTGATTGATCACTATATGCACTTTCATTTCTTACTCCAACTCACATGAACTTTAACTATCAGAACTATGATTGGCGGTTATCCACTAACTCACCAATTGATTCCGATATCATTCCCATCCATAAAATACATATAGGCTTCATATTTTTACTTGTTATGGTGTATTCCCATCATCAGGTGTGCATTCACATAGGCAATTCAACTAATCCTTGACAACCTTTTTCATCTACCCTTACCATTGTCTTACTTTTCAATCTTTTCATTAATTCGTCTTACACAAGATTAATCACACTTAAATCCATATCACAGATGTACAATCATTCTTGCTTTCTCACTTAACATATTCTGACTCTAAGTCATAGGCCCCTATTCATAACTCCCATTACGATAATCCAACACAATGATAATCCTTCTAGAGCATAGAACATTTTATTTCCATCCGCGTTTATACACTTTCAATCTTGCCATCTCTAACATATCTCTATATTCCCTCTATCAATCCAATTATATATATATATATATATATATATATATATATATATATATATATATATATATATATATATATTCACATCTGCTCCACATTCAAGGATAGTTTTCAATATAACTCTAATGTCGTATTTCATAATAAGTCCATCAGTACCAATACACTAAATCTCCAATTATCAAATCATACCATACACCTGTTCTTATTCCTTGGTATCCACAACTTCCATTTATCACATTCTACATATCATCTTTTTCCTCGCTATCTCTAATCACTTAAACCATTGATATAGGCTCATGCATGAGATTCATATGCTAGTCTGGGGATCAGTTGTCACTGTTTGCCGTGACATGACTTAAATGCATGCAACTTGACACATTTTTCAGAAAGCTCATGTAAGATTGTACTTCTGGGCTCTGATACCACAAATGTAGCACCCCACTCCCGCGAGACCCGAACTCGACATCGACGGTGATATCCGAGCCCGTGACCCGCGAGAGTGGTATGCTAGAGCAGTCAAATACACTTTAAAACACTCACTATGCCATTTTCTTTTTCTTTGCAAACCAATTGAGTGTGCAGAAAACGGTAAACAAATTGTGCCCACTTTATTTCGAAATCATTTTCAGAAAACAATTACAATAAAAGGCACTCAATAACAATTAACCATTTTACATACGACATCCATAATCAAAATGGGTCCGATAATGATCCTGAACACTTGCAGTGATCACAGGACAAATACAATGTTAACCAAATAGGACCCACTGAACTAAATAACACTACACTAACGCAGATGTGAATAACACTGATCCCGACCCTTACTCTGCCTTGCTAGCGGTAGTCATACTCCCGTTTGTCTAACGAGGTACTCTTCATTTCTTGAAAAATAATTGCAATGTTGGGTGAGTTTGTGAACTCAGTAAGAAATCATCATCGATGGTTCACCCAACTCATGTATATACACCAATCATATACACATAATCACACAATAGCATTACAGAATTATCACATGCAATTTCATTTTTCACATTTCGCAGTCAATCATATACATATACAATGCGCATGTGACACTTCCATTTTCTTTTCGTTGTTGTGACCGTGCGCTTGAAATTGTCCCAGTGACGGGCACATTGCGTTGAGCCAGTGGCTTTGAAATCGTTGGGCGTGATATGCCCTGCTGTGAGCCTGTGGCTTTAATAATCGTTGGACCTGAGGTCCTGTGCGTTGAGCTTAAAGCTCTCATATACGTTGGTACCACTGGTCACAACTACCATTATCTGATCATGCAATTATGCATGGATGCATATGCTCATTTTCCATTTCGATACCATGTTTCATATCTTCGGACCTTTGGTCCGGTATTTCAATCATATGCAATTTTAATTCATTTTCAGTGATGCATTTACAATTCAATTTACTAATGCATTCATAAACATTTACTCACATTAGCACTTCAAGCTCACATTTTCACTATTTCGAACATCCGTGGTCCGAAATCAATCAAAAGCAATCACACATATATCCATCCTTAACTCCACATGGCATGAGTGCATACAATTAAACACATAAGGTTGAGAAACCAACTAGGTTACTCACCTAATAACTTCCGAGCTAATGCCGGGAAGTCTCTGCAACGTCCGTGGGATGACGTTCCAACTGTGCCTCTATAACAATTAAAATGAGTACACATTACCAACTGTATAGTTAGAAATATTAAACAATGCACATGAAATAATTAAAACGTATACAATGCATGTTCATGGCATTCCCGACCCTAATCCAAAATTTTCCCATCATAAAAATTCCATCTAAAAATTAGAAATCTAATGGCACCGAAATTACTCAATTCAAGCCTCGATCGGTCCAAAAATAAATAAAACAGTGGCCACATAACTATTACCCGGACCACGTCAATTTTCCTTCCAAAAATTCCCAATCTCTCAGAAAATGAAATTAAATATTCAATGAATCCGATGCCTCAAGAATCAGGTCAATCGGACGTCGGACGGAAAAGTTATTCACGAAAGAAACCAAAATTCACATTAAACAATTATTATCTATATATATCTATAACCCTTATTTCCTTCCTTTTTTTTTTCCTGATTTCCAACCAAACTTCCAACACCCATAACTCTTTGCACACAATTCAGAAAATTATAAACCATATCTCATTGGAAAGATCATGAAAATCTCTACAAGTCTCATGAAGACCATAAAAATCAATTTCACTCCTAAGGGTGTCAAAAATCCAATCAAAGCTACTGCCCAGTGAAGGCCTCTCAAAACAGTGCAGGATTTGGAAAAATCTATAACTTTCCAGTTCCTCAGTCAAAAATTACAACATAAATGCCCAAAGAAAGATCAAAATGTTTTCTACAATCTTCATGAACAACCTGAAATCAAATCCCATTGCTAACTAGGTCAAACAATTCAACAAAGAATCTGCCTACTGAAATCAACCAATCTGGATAGTAATTTTCTAGCTAGTATAACTCCTTGCACAAATGTCAAAAAAATCACTACCTTATATCACTGGAAAGATAAAATCTCATACTTCAATTTTCATAAAGGACTCAAAATCCAATTCAATCTCTAACAATTTCAAAACTGTTATGCAAGTTTCTGCCATGATCAGCAATCCATGACCTAGCTTAGGTTCAGTTTTTGCAAATTCATTACTCCCAAATCTGACATCCAAAAATTACATGCCATATATCATTTTCAAGATAATTTCTTCCTCTACAATTTTTCAGAAGATCACTGATGCCAATTCAATTCATATAAATTGCTAAAATTGCTTCCAATCCGAATGCTCACAAAATCGACACTTAGGCTAGGTTTCACCAAAATGCACAAAACCAGGCAATAATAAACAGGTCATATCTCCCAATATACATATCGAAAAATTGCAAGATCAGTGGAAATGGAAAGCTAACTTGATGGGTTTCAACTTTTATGAAGACCATTTTTACCAATTCCTTCCAAATTAATCTAGAAAAATCCTCAAAGTATCAGATCATTAGGGTCGGCTACTGTTCACACAGCACCAAGTAATTCACTTTGTTTGCCAAATTTAAAATCCTTAAAGGCAGAATTGAGCAACACTCCCTTCATATGAAATCTAGCTATAATTCTTAAGTTTAATTTAAAACAAACCTCATCTCAATTGGACAACCACATCTCAAGTTATAAGCCAAAATCTAAAACCTACACAACTCACATTTTCCAGATTTCATTCCTTACCTCTTCCTCTTTCATTCTAGCATTTTACCTACTTCAATATGCATCAATTTACACCTCTAATTCAGCCACAAAATCATCACAACAATTACTTGTATAATAGAGCAAAATTGGCAGCAACCACATACACAACTTCCTTACATCATTAACATTCATCTAACATCATAACCATCATTTACAACATTCAATTCACAATCTTTAACTACCATATCAATTTCTCTCACACAAGCATACATTTAAACCCATACAAACCTACCACTATCATGATGAAATAAATGCATAAAGAATCCCCATGAATGCTTTTAACTACCAAAAGAAGAAATACAAACATCAATTCTCACCTAACAAGTTGCAAACTCTCCAATTCTCCAAGGCTTTAAAACTCTCCACAACTTCCTACCTTGACACCTCACCTACAGCCTTCTCTAGAACATACACATAATTCACCATCTTCACAAGGCTGAAGTTGGCTTTACATGAGAAGGAAGGAGGAGCAAGCAAAAGAACAAGAAACTTTCTTGTATGAAGAAGCCACCAACGAAGGAAGGAGAAAAGCACACCAAGGAAGGAGAAAAGCAAAGCCACGGATGGAGAAATGGTTAGGCTTTCAAAGTAATTTTTTTTATACAAGACAAGAAGAATAGTCGTGTGTGATGAATAGAAGAAGACAAAGTTAATTAATAAGAGGGACACTTGGCTTTTTAATGGAGAAAAGACAAAATAATCAATTAAGACAAAGCTCAATTAGTAATAAACCCCTTTCTCCAATCCAATGGCTCCAATTAATCAAATCAATGGCTCTAATTAATCCCAAATTATCTATTCTATAATCCCCATGCCATTAGGCAGAACTTTTCAGTACAGAAAAATTCACTCAGTCAGCCCGTTGGAATTTTCCCGGTCCGGGCAAATACCCCAAAAATTTCTAGAAAATTTTCAGTAAATCCCTAAAAATATAAAAACACACCTAGAGCACTTCAATTTTATTTTTTTAAACACAATTATCACATAAATTTCACAAAAAATCACATTTAGACACTTATGCCGGGACATGTCATGAATGCATGTATAACCATGTGCATGTGCAACAAATCATCAGTCATATCACTATAGAAACCATAATTCCTGAAATCAGAACTCCAATTATTTCATGCCAATTGTCAATCAATCTCGGAGCCATAATTCAATTAATCGGTCACTAAGCCAATTTTCCGGTCCGGACCCAACACTCTAAAAATTCCGAAAAAATTTCTATAAATTCACAAAAATAAGAAACATCCAATCCCACACTCCAATTTCAATTTCCAATCCTCTAAATTCAATTTCATTCCAATTGTCTATTCAAATCCTGATCTGTACTATTATATAACCAAATTTCCAATATTTACACAATTTAATCGGGAAATTGTCATACATGTATGTACATACATATAATTATGCAATCACTAATCATTTACCAAAACTATAAAAGCTATAATGCATGTGCAATCCAACATTTGCCTGTACTCAATCCTGACCCGATCCAAATTACCGATATACCCATCACACCGGTAACGGGATGCTACATCATCGACATAAACAAGAACAAAGCACTTATCAGTAGCAATATTTAGAATAAAAAGAGAGGTGTTAGCTTTTGAAGGGGCAAAACCAAGTCCCTACAAGAAGCTGTGTAAGCGATGGAACCGAGCACGAGGAGCTTGCTTAAGACCATAAAGATACTTTTGAAGATGACAAACATGAGTAAGCCTGGGTGTTCCATGTAGATGTCATAATTAAAAGAACCATGCAAAAAGCCATTGGAGTTATCCAATTGACGAAGCGTCCATCCACGCATAATAGTAACATCCCATCACCGATAGGAATGATAAAATGGTAAAGTTAGATCTGATTGTGAGTGTGTATCATACATGAATAATTTGGCCTCTATGTGATATGATTGGTACATTTGGTAAATGCACATGATCGTACTTGCATTCGCGACAATTCCCGACATATGTGTCTATAAGTGAAATTTTAGCAAAAAATGTGAATTGTGTGTTTGAAAATTGAATTGGAATAAATTATCTGTTTTTTGTATAGAATTGCAAAGTGGGTACCGATGAGATTTTTCGATACTGAAAATGACTGTCCAATTGGCACTCCAATTAAAGACCGGATTTAGGAACTTTGTCTTCGTATGAGCTATTGAAATTTGGAGATGATTTATGATAATCAAAGTGAATAAATTGATTGAATTGGAAATTGATGGGCATGAAAGTGAGTGATAATTGAATCTCATTTCAGTCCCTAAAAATTTGAAATTCTGAAGTGAAGTAATGGAGTTATAAGAATTTGTCTAAGGGTAATTTGGGCATGATACTTAAAATTATAAGTTTTAAAGCTTAAAGGAAGGGGTAAGTTGGACATTTTACAATTGGTAGAGTTGCAAGCTTAAAGGCAAGCTCACCAAGTAACAAAGTAAGCCATACAAGTTTAGTGACAAAATTGGCCAAGGCTTTCTATTCACTCTCAGTGGACAATCGAGTGATTGTAGGTTGTTTCTTGGATGCCCAAGAGTTAAGATTATTTCCAAGATAATGGCATAGCCATTCATGGAGCATCGATCATTTGGACACCCACCCCAATCACTATCAATAAAACATTGCACAGTAGTGGAGGAGTTTTTGGAGAAGAACAGACCTTCAGAACTTGTATACTTGAGATACCAAAGTAAGCATTTTGCCACTTTCCAAATATCCTCATTAGGATTGTTCATGCACTGACATAATCGGTTGACAGAAAGGGCAATATCCGGATGAGTAAGTGTTAAGTATTGAAGAGCACCAACAGTTTGACCTTAGACAGCGGCATCAGCAAAAAGCAGACCAGAGGCTTGGGTGAGAGGTGAACAAGTCGCCACAGACATTTTGCAGGGTTTTGGCATCTGACATTTTGGTACGAACCAGGAGGTCAACAATGTATTTGTGTTGAGACAAATTGAGACGTTGCCGATGAGGATGAACTTGAACACCTAAGAAATAATGAAGGGGGCCAAGATCTTTGGCTGGAAAATTGTGTTGAAGTTAATCAATGAACCATTGTAAATGAGTACCCTTTGTTCCTTTTACAAGAATATCATCGATATAAACAAGAACAAAGCACTTATCAGTAGCAATATTTAGAATAAAAAGAGAGGTGTCAGCTTTTGAACGGGCAAAACCAAGTACCTACAAGAAGTTGTGTAAGCGATGGAACCAAACACGAGGAGCTTGCTTAAGGCCATAAAGATACTTTTGATGATGACAAACATGAGTAAGCCTGGTGACATCTCAAAAATCGATTGGGGTGTTCCATGTAGATGTCATAATTAAAAGAACCATGCAAAAAGCCATTGGAGTTATCCAATTGACGAAGTGTCCATCCACGCATAATAGCAAGAGCAAGTACCATGCGAATGGTTTTTATTTTAACGACATGACTGAAAGTTTCAGAATAATCAATACCATCCTACTGCTTGAACCCTTTTGTCACAAGGCGAGCTTTATAGCGATCGGCAGTGCCATCAGCACGACGTTTGATACAATACACCCATTTATTACGAATGACATTGGTAACAGGGGGATGGAAAACTAGTGTCCAAGTATGGTTAGCATGTAGGTCGGCAATTTCATCTGACATTGCGTTTCTCCATTCTTAAAAAGGTTTAGCCTGGCTAGGTTCAGTTTGCAGATAGTTTGGTGAGGTGGGACGTTGAGCGGAGGAGGCTTGGCGTTTGGCCATTGTGGAATGGCGGAGAACCATGAAATGAGAACGCTCTTGAGTAAGGGAAGATGGGGAAGGTTGGTAGTTGTTAAAACGACGAAGATCAACAATTAAATCTATGGTGGGAATATTAAACGGAACAAGAGATGGAGAGGGACTCTCAGAAAGAGGCAGTGTTGGAATAGAAGGAGAAGGAGACATACCTATGGAGGTAGGGCTGGACGGCTAGGTGAAATAGTGAACACAAGCCATAGAGAGGATGAACCTTGAGGAAGAGAAGAAGAGGATGGGAAGGTAAGATGTATGGGAAAATCATTGTCAATAAATTAGACATTCCTACAAAGAAAGATGCGACCATAGGAGATATCTAGACAATTAAATCCAGCATGGTGAGGAGATTTACCAAGATAAACACACTTTTTAGTTCGAAATTGGAATTTTTGATGATAAGTATATAAAGGGGGATAGATAGCATAACCAAAGGGATGCATAAGATTATAATCAGGAATAGTTTTGTACAAAAGATAACAAGAAGACTGAACACGGAACACATTGTTTGGAAGGACATAAATGAAAGAACTGAACACGAAACACATTGTTTGGAAGGACATAAATGCAAGAAATAGCAACAAAAAAAAAGGTCCAGTATTTAAAGGGAACATTAGATTAAGCAAGTAAGGTGAGACCAGTGTCAACAATATAACGGATTTTGCGTTCCACAATTCCATTTTGTTCATGAGTATAAGGGCAAGCAATGCGATGTATAATACCAGTATTGGAAAAATATTTATTGTAATCTTTGATATTCACCACCCCAATCAGAATAAAAGGCTTTTATTTTTGAGTTGAATTGATGCAAAATAAGTTGCTCAAAGAAGAGAAGGAAAGAATAAATATCGCTTTTTTGTTTTAAAAAATAAATCCACATGAATCATGTAAAGTCATTAACAAAGAGAACAAAATATCTATAGCCTAAATTGGATAGAACAAAAGCAGGGCCCCAAGCATCAGAATGAACAATATCAAAGATTTCCTACTTGTGTGATCTACCGTAACTAAAGGGACACGAGAAAACTTTCCTTGAAAACAAAAAGAACATGGGTCTTTAGTAACGATAGAACAAGTTAATTGATTAGTTTTGAGAATTTTGTGAACACGCTGAAAGTGAGGATGGCCTAACTTGGAATGCCAATCTTGAAGAGAGGGAACTTCTCCATCCATGGCCAATTTAAGGGAGGTGGGCTGCAAAGCATAGACTCCATGCTCACTCTTGCCATCCAAAAGAGTTCTCTTGGTAAGTTAGTCCTTAACAACAAAATGGGTTGGCCAAAATTCAAAGAAACAAGAATAATCAAAATTAAATTGCTGAACAGATAGGAGCTTTTTGACAATATGAGGGATATGTAAAACTTGTTTTAAAACTAAAAGACCATTAGTAGAAGGGAGAAAAGCATTACCAGTGCTAACAATTGGAAGCCCTTGGCCATTACCTACATGGAGTTGGCCATTACCCGAGTATGCTTATGGAATCTGAAGAGTGGAGACATCTGGAGTAACATGGTTGTTACCTACCATGTCTCGAAACTAGGGAAGTGGTTGAGATGAAGCAGCGGGATATGGAGGTGGAAACGGATAAATGCCACCATAAGAGATTTGATTTGTTTGAGGCATTCAGTTTTGAGGAGGAGCTTAACGACGCCTGCAACTATCTGCTATTTGATTACGCAATCCACAGATCTGGCAAGGGCCTCTGGAATGCCTACAATGAGAATGAGAAGGAGACTTCTGTGGATTGGATGGTGGTGGAGCAGCGAAGTGACTCGATGCAGGAGCAAAGTGACCAAATACAGGAGAAGAGACTGATTTACTTACAACATTAGCAGATGGAATTTCATGTGAACTGTTGACAAGAATTTCATGGGCAACAAGATGGCCAAATAACTCATGAAATAGAACAAGGTCAGGTCAAAGGTTGAGGTGGTGTTGATGCCATGATATTCACTACCAATGTTACAGTAGACAATAGCATTGGACTCTACTGTTGTGAGTGTTCTTCCAGCAAGACTCAATTGATCAGAGAGGGTTTTGGCTTTATGAAGATATTTGAAAACAGATAAATCATTTTGCTTGAGTTCTTGTAACTCAATGCTAAGTTGCAGTTGCCTGTTTTGAGAGACTGCTCCAAATGTGTGATCTAAGGTTTGCCAAACAACAAAAGAGGAATCAAGACCGATGATATAGAAAAAAACTTCCTCAATGAGAGAAGATAGAAACCATGAAAGAAGCATCTGACCTTTGCTTTTCAAAACTGGTTGAAAGGGATTGGTGGAGGACAGAATAGTTTTAGGTGGTGGTGGACAGGTTCCATCAATGAACCCATTAAATTTTTGGTAGTTTAACAGTGGAGAGAATTGATTTTTGCAAGATAAAGGGAAGACATGATGGATATTGGTGGGGATGCGAGATGACTGATTAGCAGTGACTAAGTGGTTTTGTGTTTCAGAGGTGTTCACGGCTTTGATACCATGTGATTGCAGAAAGACAAGAATCCCACTCATTGTATTTCAATAGTGAAACATATAGTACTAGTACAAGAACACCTGCATAACACTAAACTACTAGTTTGAATCTATCTAACTAGTTATGTACAAGATAAAGAAGAGTTTATCATAAACATAAATATATCATATACAGGATGAGGATAAGAAGTTTGAACGAGATAAACTATATCACTAACAAATTCAACTGTTGCGGTCTAAACAAAACAATTTAATTTTATCTAAACCAATTAGAGGCAAGTGTACCCCGTCGACAAGTAATATAAAACGGTAAGAACCGGATATC
Source organism: Erythroxylum novogranatense (assembly GCA_029891385.1). NCBI lineage: Eukaryota > Viridiplantae > Streptophyta > Magnoliopsida > Malpighiales > Erythroxylaceae > Erythroxylum > Erythroxylum novogranatense. The sequence continues at coordinate 87,877,608 of CM057230.1, forward strand.
GTACCCAAGGGAAAATTTTCCAACACGTAAGACAAATAAATTGAACGATTAAAAATTACTCAGACGATCTAAAATTGTTTGATTTAAAAATAAAATAAAATAAAGTAAGCAAATTAAGAAAATATGAAAAATGAAAGGTACAAATTAAAACGACTAGATTTAATCAAATGACAGAAATCGGTTAAGGTATTAGACTTCAATTGGATTAGGCACTAAAAATTATAACAGTGGATTGATTTAGGAAATACTTCACTTAAGCAAGTCGAACCCAATGTTCATGGATGTTTCCTTTTCTTTTAAATCCGAGTCACCACTTGGTCCATAGATAATTCGGAATAAAAGCCGTTAAATACAAGAAGCCTAAAATTAAGTTCGTTAATTCTAAGTATCCTCACACAAGATCCTAAGGTTGGTCTACACTTTAGTTTCAACTATGTAGCCTGATTAATTTTCCAACAAATTAAATCCCATTGGTTGTGGCATTTAATCATCTAAGGTCTTTAATCTAGGTGATCTAGCTAAATTAAGACTATATATGCATTTAATCAAGCAAAAATCAATACCACAAAAATTATCCTAATCCAATATCAATCTTAACCTTAACCGAAAAAAAAACTTACTCACATATATTTATTAATGAAACATAAATCATGATCATAATATATGTTTGCATTAATTAAATCCACACAATTAAAATAAATATGAAAAAAATAAAGAAAATAAATTTAAAACACCCCTTCTTTACTTACTGTAGCTGATGTGACAAATAAGGTTGTGTCTCCTTTTATTCATGCACGTCCTTCTCCACTCTTAGCCAACGTTGTTTTTTAATTAACTCCACCAGCTGCCTTGCGTCATTTTCCAGCAGTCTCCACGTTGATATTTCCCCAGCTGCCTTGTGTCATTTTCCACCAGGTTAGCACATTGTTTTCTGCTTTTGTGTGAGTGCTAGCTAGCTGCTTCTCCTTCCTATTCCTCTCTACAACTGTCTACGTTGCAAAGCCACCAGCTGCCTTGATGTGATGGTAAAGTTTTCGTTGATGGTTGCCAAGGTCCCTCCTTTTATTTTCACTAGCTATAGCAACGTTATCTTCTCAGCTAGCATCAATGAAATTTTCTTTTTTTCTGGTTCTCTTCAGTTATAACGATATTGTTTCAGCCTTGTCTTCACCAGCAGCTCACGTCCTCTTCATCAAGTCACCAGTTGCTTCACATGTTATTTCCACCAGCTAACTTCGTTGTTGCCTCCACCAGTAACTGCGTTTTTTTCTACCCACCAGCTAGCTTGTTGTTTTTCCCAGACGTTGATCTCTCTTTAGTACTGCCTTGCGTGAGTCTCCAAAGCCAACAGCTGCTTGTAACGTTATTTCATTTTTTTAAGCCACCAGCTTCTTGCAACGTTATTCCTCTCCACAGATGCTCACTTGTTTCATCTTTCCACCAGCTATCACGTCTTCTAGCCTCCAGATGCTACTTCAACGTGTGTGAGTGTAGAATCTTGAGAGCTTCAACGTTAGTGGGTGAAAAGTCTTCAGGTCTGTAACGTGAGTCTCCAGCTGTTTTTTTTTTCTTCATGGAGAGATGAGTGCAGTGTTTGAATAAGAGTGGGGGCTGCTTCTATTCTCCTCTTGCTGCCTCCTTTTTCTCCCCTTTGTGTTGTTGAAAGATGATAATAAAATCAATAGTGGGAGCAGTTGCGTTAATGTGGTATGGAGCTTCTAAGTGGAGGAATGACATGTGGGGTAAGAAGAAGCTGCTTCTTGTTGGAGCTTCTGGTGAGCTGCTTGCGTCAGTTGCAGTGGTGAGTGAGGGATGGAAACAACGTGAAAGGTTGGTGCATGGAGTGTTATTTGCGTGGAGTGCGGTTGTGTGTTGGTTGGAATGGGAGCTACATGTGTAGAGGGACTATGGGTTTATGGGAACTGTGTTTTAAAGCTAAGGAGGACCTAAAAAGATGCTTTCGTTTGGTGTGAAAGAATGGTCCAAGGACTTCAACATTTCATGCTTTAATCTTGTATTTGTATTTCATCATGAAATCTTCATGCAAAATCAACAAGAACTAAAAATGAGCAATTAAACACAAAAAAATATGAATGAATTCAAATGAAAAAAGATACAAAAATATAGCAAACAGTCACTCAAAATATCCATTAACATCAACATAAAAATGTTTCTAGTATACCAACTCTTTCACAATATTGTAGTTCAACTAGAACGTCAACTTGGTCGATAAATAAATTACGCATGCCACAAAATCATAGCTAAAATATCCATTACCACACTAGTTTATTGAATAAAAAAATAGATGGAATATTTTTATTAGAGTGTTTGTTTGAGCTTTGCACTTGTTCTTCTTCACCAATCACATATGAAGAATTTTCGTATTAGCGAATATACGCATATTATCACCTGACTTATGGTGATAGATTATTGGTGAACGAAATCAGGCGATATATACGCAAATTATTCATTAAATATATGATCTTTTCGTATAATAATGTAGGACCAAAAGAATTTATAGTATGAATGTGAATGTATGATTTTGTTCCATGTCAAAATTCCTAAATGATACCAACTATGGTGAAGATTTTAGTAATATGATACATTGCATTGGTGATACATATAATGCGTAATGTCATTGTATGTCAAGAAAAGTCAAGTTTCTGAATTAAAAATGCTACGGTGTTTGGTGGCAGAGGCAAACAAAAAGTTTAAAAGAGAAAAACTAATTAAAATATAAGTCGTTGAAATCTTATATATCCAAAGGGTGTTGATTAAGTAAAAGGAGTGGAAAACATTTTAACAGTTGACATTCTTTAAAATTCGACTCAAAGAATGAGGAAAAGTAAATGCAACTAACAAAATATATAAACCTTTTTCAAGTATTATTTTATACCATATGCGTCAGAGTGCAGGAGCCAGGAAGTGTCGTACAAATGTATAAAATCAATCCAACTTTTGTATAAAAGAGGCTTCAAAAAAAGACCCAACACCCACTTTTAAACTCTTTATAGTTAATTCACGAGTCTTGATTTTAATGGATCATCTAGATTGCCAAAATTTCAAATGAAAATGATTTTTTTTTCTTTTAAAGTGACTTATAATATATTAAAAAATACTGATTTCAGTCTATTTTAAGGAGATTACAACTATTTCATGATTGAAATTGATTTTTAATGAGTATGGAGTAGAGTCCTATGGGAGTCTATGTGTGAAATGTGGCAAGAGTGCAAAATTATAGAAGAAAGTAAAATGTTAAAAGCAATGAAAATTTTTTTGGTTTCGTTTGTGGTATTGTTTTACAGTTGTAGAGCCCTTAATGGTAGTCCGCTCTTCTTTTGTTAATTTTTGACTTCTTAATTTGTGAGTGCTCCGAAAAGCTAAATCTGAAAAGTATGGGGAAACTGTGAATCTTTTGTCATAATAAGACCTTTTGTTTTTTGTTTTTGTCATTTCTCTTTTCTTTCTCCTAACAAGTTGATATAAGTAAATGAAGGAAAAAAAAACTTGTTTAACTCGTGACTGATTTAACCTTTGTGGCTGGAGTAAAGTAACATTTTGAAATAAAAAACCCAAAATACAAGAAATTTAAGATTTAAAAGAATTAATTGGTATTAAATTATCAAAAAGTTTTAAAAAATCCATATTAAGAAATTTTCTATGCACGTATCCTCAATTTTGTATCTTCAATATTTATGAATTTCTTTTTCGTGTGGTGATAGTCAAATCACATCATTCTTATTATTCTTTATGTCGTAGGGTCTGCTTCTGAGTGTCAAAGAATGAGCATTAATATTGAATAATGGAGGCCTTAATTTACTTTAAATTCTTTTACATTAAAAAGCAAAGGAATCTAAATTAAATGCCTAAATTAAGAGTGAAGAGAGAAAAAAATGTGAAGTTGCCAATATGTGTAGTATTGATAATATTGTATGTTATTAAATACTTAATTAATTAAGAGAGAATCAATCCTAAAGTATTTTTCAATTATGTGCCTAAATTTTAATTAAATGATTAATTTTTTAAACCTTAACGATTCAATTTAAAATTTTAAGATTGCTAGTAATTTACTCATTTGATTAATAACGTGTATATTGTTGTGTTTGGACATGAAAAATTCTCTACTCTAGTGTAACCATAATCACTATTTTCTAAATGACATTTACATATCATGAGTTGCAAAAATTATGTTAGTCAAATCAAGAATTATTAACAAAACTAACATTTTGAACTAAAATGTTAAGTTTTCAATTTTAGAATAAATAATTAAGCTAAGAGTTTCTCAATGCATCTGTATTAAAAACCTCAATTATTATGATATTTCCATGTCACCTTAAATTATACATTTATATGTAATTGTAATTATATATTATATATTTCATGATACACACAAATGAATGTCAAGTCTCTAATTATATCAATTTTTCAAAGGCCCCAATTTATCATAATTTTGATTTAGAGTTTATGCATTTTTCTCAAAATTAAGATATTGAAACATATGAAAATTTAATTATTTTGTAATAAATGATTAAGACTTCCTCAATAGATTTATATTAAAAATCTCAAATAAATATATGAAAGATATGGTCTACATGAGAGCTTGAAATTTTGGACCTTGACTTTTCATAATTTCAATGATTGCCTGATTAAAGTTATGGATTTAATTTGTTATAAAGGTATGCGTTTTGATGGTTTATTAACTTTAGAATAGATGTAATCCTTATGATTGGTTTTGTACTTGAATTGTTATACTTAAAACAATTAATTGAAGTTCTAAGTTGGTGAGATTATTAGGGTGATTTAATTGGAAACTAAATTAAATTTGAATGGAAAAACTTGATAGAGAAAAATATTGATTAAACTTGATGATACCATTAATCACTATTTAATTTTTTCAACCATAACTATAAGCAAATCCTAAGCACAATTATTAACACTATGAATGTAGTCACAAACAATAATCAAGGTTATGGTGATATTTCCATGACATCTTAAATTATACTTTTATATGTACTTGTAACTATGTATTATGTATTACACACATCTACAAACATTCAATGTGAAGTCTCTAATTATATTGATTTTGTTAAAGGTCCCAATTTGTCATTATTTTGGTTTAGAGTTTATGCACTTTTCTCCAAAATAAGACATTGAAACATAGGAAAAGTTTCTCACAACATAACCTGTTGGACCCCGATCTTTTAGTGAAAATTAGAAATTATTACATGAAATTAAATGAGTGTTTTGCATATGAACTTTGTTATAGATGTTATTGTACTATGAGAAAAGAATTGATGGGTGTCGATGAATTTGAGATTTGAGTAGAAGTGTTTGAGTTATGAAAGAAAAAGTGAAAGAGATGATTGAAATGGAAGTTGAAAAGAAAGAAATGATTAGTGAAAGTGTTATATTTTGGGGAATTAAGAAATTTGATTTTTTGGATTAGAGAGTTGACCTTTTGATTTAGGCAAAATTTAAGAAAATGATCTTCATGAAAATTGTAACTTCTGTTGAAAACTTTCTGTCGTCATAAAGTATGCTATTTTTCGATATCGGGATTGAAAGTTATGATCTTTCAAAGTTAAGTGTATTTTTGCTTTGGTTTTGGAAAATGCTCTAAGTGTAGGATTGTGTATGCTGTGTTTTGAGGCGATTTATGGACTGATATGTTTTGAATTGAGTTAAGTGGTCTACATGAAAGTTTTAGAGGAAGTTTATAGCTTTTCAATTATGTGTAATATGTTATTTTTTGTTGTGGAAATTAGAAGATTTGAAATTTTAAAGTTTGGATGTGGTATAGGATGACATTTTTTCGGACAGCCAGCTTTGAATGAAGTTTTGACAATTTTTGGGCTGAATTGGTTTGTAAGTTCTTGATGAAAGTTGTAGTTTATGTTGTTATCTTTCCATTGATATAAAGTATGAAATTTTTGAACAAGGGAGAGAAAAGTTATGATGTTTGCAAATTCTGATGCTGTTTAGGATGAAGTTGACGAATAGTCACTTTGTGTTGAGTTTTTGACCTATTTAGAAACTGAATTTAGGTTTAAGTTCTTCATGAAATTTGTAGAACTTCTTTCCAGCTTTCCATCGGTACCAAGTTTTCAAAATTTGGAGTTCTGAGTCAAAAGTTATGAGTGTTGGACGTTTGAAGGTCGGATTGGGTACTGACCGACCGACCGGCCTCTATTGACCGATCGACCTCTGTTAGCCGACCGACCTCTGATGGCCAACCGACCTCTGTTGGCCGACCGACCTCTGATGGCTGACCGACCTCTGTTGGTCGATCGACCTCTGTTAGCCGATCGACCTGAGGTCGATCGACCTTTGATGGTCGATTGACCTCTGTTGGTCGACCGATCTTCTTGCGGCCGACCGACCTCTGTTGGCCGACTGATCTTTGCGGCCGACCGATCTTCACGGCCAACCGATCTTCTTGCGGCCGGCTGATCTTCTTTCTGGTCGAGCTTTGATTTTTTGGCCGAGCTCTGACCTCCCTTCACTCTTTTGATCATAACTTTTTCGTACGACATCCGATCGATCTAATTTTTGAAGCGTTGGATTCCTAAGACATCCCTCTATCTTTACATAAAATTTTATTATTTTTAAGTTTTAACTGAGAAAGACTGATCGAATCAAAGTGGGATGACTGACTAAAAGAGTATGAGCTGGATATTATTCTGGACATGCTTTAGTATTTTAGTGATATCTTGAGCTATAGAGCTCCGATTGAGTTGATTCTTGTTGCAAATTAAACTAGAGACATATGAAGGATCCGAATGACAATTTAGTCTCTATGACTTTCAATTTCTTGATTGAAGTTAGGTGTAGTGTTCAGCCTCGGTTTTAATAATGATCTGAAAGTATTTTTGGTCATAACTTTTTCATTTCTGAATCGAATTGAGTGTTTTTGGTGACGTATTAAAATTGAGACATAAAGGAACGTTTCTCTAGAAGAAAGTTTTGTTAAAGTGCTTCATTTACTGATCGAAATAAGGAGACAAGATGTCAGTTTTTAAGGCAAAAAGGAAGGGCAATTTTGGAAGTTTACATAAGGACTTAAGATTTTAGGCTTAAATGGAGGGGGCATATGGATCATTTGTCTTTCATTAATGACATGGAAAAGTGATAGTCGTATAAGAGGAATGAAAGGCTCGAAACTTAGAGTAAAAAGGAAGAAATAAAAGAAGAGAAGAAGAGAAGCACTTTCGGCTATGGAGAAAAAGAAAGAAGAAGAGGGAGAAACTAGGTTTTCAAAATTTTGGGTCTTCTACCATAATTTTTGCGTGGATTCTAAGGGAAAAAGATGAAAGAAGGTGAAAGCTTCCTTTCAAGCCCAATAAATTCAAAATTTGGAGGAGAAATGAGGTAAGAAAAAATTTTGAGATTTGAGTTTTTTTTTTAATTTTTAGTATAGAATCATGAAAAATAGTATGAGTTTGTGGATTATGAAGTCAATTTTGGTGAATGCTTAGTTTAATTGGTTCAATTTTGGATAATGGTGAATTAGGGTTTATGCCCAATTTTTGTGATTTGGAGATTTTGGAAGCTAATGATTTAGATAGTTGAAATACATGAAGAATTAGTGTTTTCTAAGCTCAATTTGAGTAATTATGCTTTTTATGATGTTGAATTTAGTTTAGGGAATTTTATATTGGAGGAAAGAAGAAAGGCTTTGGAGAATTGAAGCATTGGGCAAGCTTCAAGCACGGAATTGAGGTGGGTTTCATGTTTATGATTGAATAATGAGCCATTAAAGTTTTTCCCAAATCAAGAGACTAAATGATTTCAATTACTTCATATATTGTTTTTAAATTATTTAAAGAATTTGCTTATGTGGTATATGCTTAATTGATTGAATATGAATTATTGTGATTATTGAAAATGCACTGCGATTTGTGAATTATGCTCAAGTTATGCCATTAAAACATGTTATGACATTTTTGTATGAATGGAAAAGATAGAAAAGCTTGAAAGTATGAAAGCATTCGAATAAATTGATTGAGTATGAAATGACTATGTGCTTTTGTTTGGGCGAGAGAGAACATGTTTTGTTAGTCACGTGCACGATGACCCATAGCCTTCTCTCGGCTGCCCGCTTGAGGCCACAAGATCTTGAGAAATCGAACTTGTTTTGTTTACGGTGTAAACTACACTCGTTTCGTTTATGGAACTCTCGAGCCATTTGTTTGTGCATTGCATCTTGGAATTTGTCAAATATGTTGCATAAATTGAGTGTTTTGTATTGATGATTAAATGACTATGCTTTGTGATGTGATGATATTGTTGATTATAAGTTTTGAGTTTGAATTGCGAATTTGACAGAGAATTTGGAAACGAAGCATTTTACAAAATTATCAAGATTTTTATATAACAAATGAACATTTCAACAGTTTTGGCTTATTGAATTTGAAAATATGTGACATGGATTTCAATTTGAACTTTACAATGATTTTTGCTTGTTTTCAGTTATAAACCTGTTACCCACGAGCTATAAGCTCACCACCCCCCTTCATTCCCATCCACAGGTGATGAGAAGAAGATCGGATGTGTTGGACCCCGAATTTTTCTTGGAAAATAGAAATTATAAAATGAATGACATAGGTGCTTTTGAGTATGTATGTGTTGTGGGTGTTTTAGAGTTAAATGAAATTGATGTGTAAAGACGTGGATTTTGGTTTTGTTGACTTGAAAGTTTGTGAATAAATTTGTGTGTGTTAGGTTGCCATGACAAGTATAGTGATTAATTTGATGTAAATGGAGTGAAAAATCACAACAATAAAGGGAGAAAGTGTGAAAAGTTGTTAAATTAGGAAAATTTGACTTTTTGGAGTAAGAAAATTGACTTTTTGATTTAGGTATAATTTGAGAAAATGATCTGCATGAAACTTGCAGTGTTTGTTAAAAGCTTTCTGTCGCCATAAAGTATGCAATTTTTCGATATCGGGAGTGGAAGATATGATTTTCCAAAGATAAGGTTCTTTTGCTTTGTTTTTGAAAATGCTATTAAGTATAGATTTGTGTGTTCTATGCTTCGAGGCCACTCGTCGTGAGGATTTAAGCTGAATTGGAGTAAATGGCCTTAATGAAAGTTGTAGCTTGTCTTTCAATCTTTCTAAAACCCAAAGTTTGCAATTTTTTGATATCGGGGTTAGGGTTATAATCGACTGAAATTTGGAAGTTGTTTAGGAAAAGTTGATTAGGGCAGTAACTTTGACTAGGTTGTTGACTCCTTTAGAGATGGAATTGATTTTTGGGTTCTTCATAGAAGTTGTAGAGCTTCCTTTTATCTTTCCATCGACACCAAATTTGTAAAATTTGGAGTTCTGAATCAAGAGTTATGATTTTTGAAATATTCAGTTACATTTATGTTTTTGAAGATCTGTAATTTTGCTTTTACTCCGACCCTTGTTCAATCTTTTATTTATAAATTTTCCGTCCGACATCCGATTGATTCGATTTTTGAAGCATTTGATTCCTAAGACATTAAACTACATTTTCATGGAAAATTTTGATTTTTAGGAGATTAAATGGACAGAGATTGAGTGAACCAAAGTGAGAGGATTGGCTAAAGGTTATGAGTTAGAAAAATTTACTGAACATGGGTCAGTATTTTGAGAAATTTGGGAGCTGAGGAGCTCCGATTGATTTGATTCTTGAGGCAAAATAAAATTAATATATGGGGCTACAAATCATGTGAAGGGATCGAATTCTCATTTACTCCCTAAGATTGTCAATTTCTGGATTGAAACTAGGTTAATGTTCAGTCTCGGATTAGAATGAGTTGAACGTGTATTTTGGAAATAACTCATTCGTTTCTGAACCGATTTGAGTGTTCTTGGTGTCATTTTAAAGATGAGACATAGAGGAACATTGTTAAAGAAGAAAGTTTTGTCAAATTATGTCATTTAGCTGCTCAAAATTTGGAAGTAAGATGACAATTTTTAAAGGCTAAGTGCAGGGGCAGTTTTGGAAGTCCACTTAAAAGGGTTAAGTTGTAGGCTTATAAGGAGGGGCATGTTGGTTATTTACCATTCATTTAATGAAAGACAAGAAGGCTGTCATTTTAAGGGAAAGGAAGGACGACAATGAGCAGAAAATAGAAAGAAAGAAACGTTAGAGAGAAGGGAAAAGAGAAGAGTCGGCAATGGAGAGGAAGAAGAAGATGAAGACAGTAGCATAGGGGTCGAATGCCATGGGGTTTTTAAAGGGTTTTTGATGCCTTTCAAGAGGAAAGAAAGGGAAGAGCATGAAAGCTTGTCTATGAATCCAAGAAATCCGAAAATGGAGGAGAAAAAGGTAAGAGAGAGAAGTTGTTGGTTTTGAATTTTTTGTGAGATGTTGGTTGATTTGGCTTAAGATTGACATAGATTTGGAGTTTCTACGGTTTATTGAAGTGATTTTGCTAAGATGATGCTTAATTTTGGATGATTGATTAATTAGGGATTTTGTTGTCTTGATTTAGGGATTTTTGATTTAAGTGAGGATTGAAGGAATTGAGGCTTAAATCAAGTTCCAAGCATGGATTAGAGGTGGGTACCATATTTATTTTTTAAATTATAAGCTTTGTGTATATTCTTGAAAAATTAAGAAAGTGAAAGAGGTCGTTAAGTTATTGTTTTCGAATAGTAAAGTTTTTGTTCTGAATATTTTGATGAAATTGAATAATTGTTTGTTCAATTTTGAAAAAAAAATCACGAAGACAAATGCTCTTGTAAATTGATTTGAGAAATTGTTATTTTATTATGTTTGAATTATTTCAAGAAGTTATGTTTTGAAAAAATTAAGAATGAGAAATGATTTGAAAAATTATTGTTTATGTTTGAATGTTTTATAGTTTGAATTATAAGCTTTGTATGAGTTTTTGAAAATCAAGAATGAGAATTGTTTTGAAAAACAAAATTATTGTTTATGTTTGAAAAATTAAGAAGAAGATAAAATGTTTGTAAATTGATGTTTTAGAAATGATTAGATAAATTATTGCAATCGTTTTGGATAAATTGATAAAATTGATGAAATTTCCAAATTCTTTATTATGAAAGAATTGACGAACTATGAAAAATTGTTACATTTATTAATTTGGAAAGTTTAATTAAGATATTTGAAATAAATTAAGGAAATTATGTTTTGAAAAATCAAGAAGAGAAAAATTTTGAAAATTTATTTAAGAAATTGTTATTCATTATGTTTGAATTATTTAAAGTAATTGTTTTATTTCGGTTGATTTAAATAAAATGATCCAATTGATTACATTCATTGATTATGAATGTTTTGATAAAATAATTGTTAAATTAAATTTTTTGATTGATTTGATAAATTGATTACTTATGAAAAGACTTGTATTCGTTGATTTTAATATTTGAGAAATTCTTTGTGTTTTAAAATGATTAAAATGTCGCTACTTAAATTGTAAAAAAATTATGATTTCAAGATTTTTAGAGTGTTTATAAAAGATAGTTTATGTAACGGTTTGAAAATTATGATTTCGAATATATTTGGAAGTGTTTAGAAAATATTGTTTATGTAAATATTGGAAGATTTTGATTCCTAAAATGCTTTTGAAATTGTTTAGAAAATATGGTTTATGAAAATGTTTGAAAATTTATGATTTCCAAATACTTTTAAAATTAGTTATAAACTATTGTTTATGAAAATGTTTGAAATTTTTTGTAATTTTCAATAGTTTGTAATTAGTTATAAAATGTTGGTTAAGAAACCGCTTGAAAATTTAGGATTTCCAAATATTTTTGAAATTGTTATAATGATTAAGTCCTTGTTTTTGGAGTAACTTTAGAAACTTTGTCATATGTTCAATGAATTCTTTTCAATTCCGAATGACTAAATGTAAGGGTTTGGAATGATTTAAAAAAGTGCTACAATTGTTTAAATTCATGGTTTTAAAAATCAATCAAGAAAGAAAAGAATTATGAATTTTATTATCTATGATGTTGAAGAATTGTTTTGAATGATTAAATATGTTTATGCTTTGAATTATAAACTAATTTAAATGAGTTTGAAAAACAAAATCAAGAAACAAATTGTTTGTAAATTATTGTCTATGTTTATATTTGAAAATTTTGATTTCCGAATGAACAATGATTTTAAGAAATTATTATTCATCATGTTTTGAATTTTATAAGGATTGGCTACCATGAGTGAAATCTATGTTTTGAATGATTTGACGAGAATTGATACGATTTTTGAGTTAAATGTGTTTTAATGATTTGATAAATTATCAAAGGTACGACATACGTTGTTATGAATTGTTGTGAATTGATTGTGCTTTTGATCGTTATGAGCTGGTGATGAATTGTGATTATATTTTGGTGTGCTCTATGACATATGTATGGAGAATTGTAATATGCATGTATGTGCATTGTGAATATTAATGTGTCTAGTAAGACATGATGTGAAAAAAAAATTTAAGTTTTGGAATACGGCTTCGGGCTTTCCGATTGTTTTAAGCATGAATATGTGAATTATGTGGGTTTGGTTAGGTCCCCTCCGTATGAGTCAGTGTACTGATCTCCCTTCGATAGCCTTCTCTCGGCTGCCCGCTAGTGGCATAGGAGTTCCAATTTCAGACTACCCTCTATTCATGGCTGCACAGGACCGCTATGCGGGAATGTGCAGTACGTTTTGTTTCGGACCAACCAAACCACTTTGATATGTTATGTGTTTTTGATTTGTTATTTTGCGCTGCATTTTTGTGTGATGCATTTATGTTTCGAAATTTCTAGTGATTTGTGAAGTTTGAGAAATTAAAAATTGAAGTTTCAACCGAGAAATTTTTGTGAAATTGTTTAGAAATGTTTGCAAAGATGAGAAGCTTGAAAAATAAGCCTTTGGGAAAAACTTTGTGAAAAATGATTTTTACTTATGTTTTAAGCTATAAATATGTTATCCACTGAGCTGTCAAGCTCACCCCACCTTTCATCCATATCTCCAGGTTTTCGAGCAGGAGATCAGATGAAGACGGTCAAGACATCAGTTTTGCATGTTTATGTAATAGGGTTAGTTGAGATTTTTTGGCGTTTGGTTTTGTATCGTGGCTGAGAATGCCACTTTGGTTTGATGATGTTTATAAATCATAAATTTATGTATGAACTTGAGTTCTAAGGTTATATATGATTATGGGATATACGTCGTGTTTGTATATGAAAATGATTGGATTAGTTTACGTTTTAGATTGACTTATGAAGTTGTATTCCAAATTGAAATTTAAATGTGGATTATGGGTTTTGCGTTTGGAATTAGACTGGTGAATGGTTTTAGTATGTAAATGGATATGCATGGGGTTTGTTTATATATGGAGATATGAATATGACTATGAATTTAGATATGAATAATGAGATTGTTGTGTTGGTTGATTTGAGAATGATTGAAGTGTCTTAGGTTTAGAATTGTGGTTGTTTATGTTAGATTCCGGACGGGAGGTCCGAAGAGTAGTACGGTTGGATGTGATTATATAGAAGTGCGTTTTGAACCTTTGCAGATTTTTGAGTTTTGCAAAATAGAGTCGTTGTGCTGCCGAATTTTCGTTAGAATAAGTTTTATTAAAGATGAAATTGCGAAATTGCATGATTAAGAACAATTATAGGAATTGAGGTTTGATTGAGAATAAAGTTCCAAGTGAGAAAGTGTTTTTGCTTGTATAAGCTTGTATTAAGGAATAAATGGAAAAAAAAAGAATTTATACCGGATTTTTCGGATAAACTTAGTCTAAGGATTTTCAACGCGACCGTTTTCTATGTTCACTTTAGATGTCGGATCCGCTTGTTTGCAATTCGTTCTTGTTTCCGTTTGTCTTTCATTGTTTCCGTGCGCGTTTGCTACCTCAGCTTTTGATTGCATCCATTCTCTCGCTGTCGTTCTTTGTGCTTCTGTTTTTCGTTTCCGAAAGTTTCCTTTCGTTTTCGTTTTTGTTCCCGCTTTTTCGGTTGAGATTCGGTTTCGAGATCGGGTTCTAACAGGGTGAAAGAAATTAAAGGTTTTTTTTGTTTGTATGTGTACAGATGATGTGTTTTTAAGTTAGATTGTTGGAAGATAAGTCCTTAGACTTTTGTTGAGAATTTTGAAGTTGTATTATCTTGTGTATTTTGGATTTTAGTATGGATGTTGTATTATGGCTTGGAATTCCATTTATGTTTTGTAAACATATTAATTTATGATGATAATGAGTTATGAAATTGTGTATGGATATGGAATGTGGATTTGCATACTGAATTGAGATGAGACGAATATGAATAGTTTTGTATATAAATTGAATTAAGATATGAATGTGATTTGGATATAGATGAATTGGATTGATTGAGCTGGTATTATAGAAGTGAGTTTAAAATTGTTTGTAGATTTTGATAAATTAATGTTTATGAGTTTGTATATGACAATTTGAGGGGAATGAGATTTTTGATTGAGGATTGGAATTGATATATTTCAAATTGAAAAAGTGTATCACTTTGTAAGTGATTGAATGCATAAGAAAGAAAGAAAGAAAAAAGTTTATACCGTTTTAGGATTGGTTAGACGACACGTTTCTTTTGTTTTTCAAAAAGTTTAAGTTTTCGGATGTCGGAAAGTTGTTGCTTTGATTCCAAACCAATTTGATTCGTTTCCGATTGGCTTTCGTTTGGTAAATCCGATTCTTTGATTTACCGATGTGATTCGTTTTGTTTCGCTACTTTCTCTTTGTGTTTCGCTTCTGATTTGGCCCAGTTTTGGGTTGAGATCCGTTCTTTCATTTCTGCCTCTTTGGCGAACCATTCGTATTCGATTCGCTTTGGACTTTGTTTCCGTCTCATGATTCGTTCGTTTGCTTTGAACTATTCGTTTCGCTTTGCTTCCGTTCTTTCGTTTTTGTTTCAATTCCTTCTTTCGCCTTGTTGTTCCACTTTCGTTCTGTTTCAATTTGTGATTCGCCTTCCATTTCAAAATTTTCGTATTCGTTCTCCGTTTTCCCGATTGGGATCCGGTCTCCAAAATCGGGTCCCAACATAACCAAATAATTAATAATAGAATTAATCAAAACAATCAACCATTATAATTGTCATATATTGCCTTTTTTAATGTAAAAAATTAGACCAAACATAACCTAATTATCTATTAAGTTCCCAATACAATAACATTTAACTTTTTCATAATATTAGGACCAAAAGAATTTATAGTATGAATGCGAATGTATGATTTTCGTCCATGTCAAAATTCCAAAATGATACCAACTATGGGGAAGATTTTACTAATATGATATATTGCATTGGTGATAACATATAATGCGTAATGCCGCTGTATTCAAACACAGGAAGAAAAAGTCAAGTTTATGAATTAAAAATGCTGCGGTGTTTGGTGGTAAAGGCAAACAAAGTTTAAAAGAGAAAAACTAATTAAAATATAAGTCGTTGAAATCTTATATATCCAAAGGGTGTTGATTAAGTAAAAGGAGTGGAAAACAATTTATCAGTTGACATTCTTTAGAATTTGAGGAAAAGTAAAATAAACCTTTTTCAAGTATTATTTTATACCATATGCGCCGTACAAATGTGTAAAATCAGTCCGGCTTTTGTTGACTTGAATGGGAATGAAAGAATTGATTATTTCCATTAACCGTGTGGGTGTGGGTGAGAAAAATCAACATCATGAATGCTGCCAGCCCGCCGCCAAAACTCGTCCATCTGCATGCGCGCTCGGCCTATAAATAGAACTCCACCTTGCTTATCACAATCATCCCTGCAACCAAGTTAAACATAGAGATCAATCAATGGCTTCTCTGAGTTATTCGCCATTTCTGTTTCTGCTATTCCTCTTCTCATTGCCTTGCATAATTGATTCAGCTCGCCTCCATCACTACCCAGCTCATACCAACTTCCTTCAATGCCTTTCCCAAAATTCGAACATTCCTCCTCCATATCCAACCTCATTTACACCCCGCAAAATTCGTCTTACTCGTCTGTCCTGCACTTTACTCTACAGGACCTCAGGTTTAATACATCTTCCACCCCAAAGCCTCTCGTCATTGTAACGCCAACAAGTGTATCCCACATCCAGTCCGTCATTTCCTGTTGTCGAAAGCACGGGCTGCAGCTTAGAATCCGAAGTGGTGGCCATGACTACGAAGGCCTGTCTTATGTGTCTGCTGTCCCCTTTGTGGTACTTGACATGATTAATATGAGGGACATAAAGGTGGACGTAGCAAACAACAATGCATGGGTTCAAGCAGGTGCATCACTTGGCGAGCTTTATTATAAGATCACTCAGATAAGCAGAAACCTTGCATTTCCAGCAGGGGTTTGCCCCAGTGTTGGAATTGGGGGACACATCAGCGGCGGAGGCTATGGCCCTCTGTTGCGTAAATACGGAATTGCTGCGGATCAAGTCATCGACGCACAGTTGATCGATGTTAATGGCAGACTCATGGACAGAGCCTCTATGGGAGAAGACGTTTTCTGGGCCATTAGAGGTGGCGGAGGAAACACTTTTGGCGTCGTCATCGCATGGAAGGTGAGTCTTGTTTCAGTTCCTTCTACAGTCACTCTATTCACCGTCCCCAGAACCTTGGAACAGAATGCCATCAAAATTGTCCACCGTTGGCAATATGTTGCAAACAAGCTTCCCGACGAACTTTACATATTATCCGTCATGGGCAAAACAAACGCTAGTGAAGTGGGAAGCGATTCCGTGAAAGCAACTTTCTTCGGCTTATTTCTGGGAGGCATCAACCAGCTTCTTCCGCTGATGCAGGAGAGGTTCCCAGAGCTGGGTTTGGTTAAAGAAGATTGCAGTGAAATGGGTTGGGCTGAGTCTATCCTCAACATTGCAGGATTTCCAGCCAATACCTCCTTGGATAATTTACTTACTCGTACTCTGCTTAAAGCAAGAACCAAGTCAAAATCGGACTACGTGAAGGAAGCCATTCCTGAAGATGCCTTGGAGAGGCTGTGGAAAAGGTTCTACGAAGTGGACGACTTAGGGTTTATGTATATGGTGCCCTATGGAGGACGAATGAGTCGGGTACCAGAAAGCAGCGTCCCATTTGCACACAGAGCTGGATATTTATACAAAATTGGTTACTTCGCAACTTGGAATGAAGATACCAACAGGGCATCTCAAAGACATATAAACTGGATCAGGAAACTCTATAGCCGCATGACTCCCTATGTTTCCAAAAATCCTCGAGGAGCTTATATTAATTACAGGGATCTTGACATCGGAGTCAATAATGTTCTTGGTCAAACCAGCTATGCAAAAGCAAGCATTTGGGGCAAAAAGTACTACGGAGATAACTTCGACAGGTTGGTACGGGTCAAGACTGCTATCGATCCTACTAATTTCTTTAGAAACGAACAAAGCATTCCGCCTCTCCTTTAATCGTAGACAAAACCTTCAATTTTCACTTGTATGCTTATTTCGCAATTTATTTATTTTGTAACTTCGACTTCTTTATCATATTCTTTAATTTGTCTTGAAAGTTTGTTGAAATAAATGTTCATATGTACACAACCCAGCAATATTTACTCGCTAAACTACTTATTATTTCCAACAAGCAAATGAACTAACAAGAATAGAAGATTTGGTGATAAATTAGATTGCTTTTCTCATTGCTGCAATGTACTACATATATACACACTGATGAACATATCTTCTCCTAAAATAATGCTACAAAATAGGCAACATATCCCTAATTATACTCCTATACAGATCATCTAATTATGGCAAAGATAATTACAAAATAACTAACATATAATTTCCTTAATACTCCCCCTCAAGTTGGAGAGTGTAGATCAAGAACTCTCAACTTGCTACATAAAAACTCGAACTGCTCTCTGCCAAGAACTTTTGTAAAAATGTCTGCCAACTACATCTTTGTAGAGACATAACAAGGACGAATCATCCCAGCCTGTAATTTTTCCCGAACTATATGACAATCAATCTCAATGTGTTTCGTACGTTCATGGAAAATCGGGTTAGCAACATTGTGTAAGGCCACCGATTGTCACAAAACAACGGTTTACTTATACAATTCAACCTTCAAATCTCAAGTATATACCTCAACCATGTTAACTCCGCATAAGTGTTTGCCATAGCCTCAGATTTCAACCTGGCACGACGACCGTGAAACATTCGTCTGTTTCTTTGACTTCCAAGAGATGAGTGATGACCCTAGAAAAATACAATACCCAGAAACAGAACGTCTGGTAGTACAACATCCTCCCGGTCCCGAATCACAATAGGCAATCGAGTGTTAAATTATTTTCGATGGTAAAACAAACCCCGACCGGCATCGCTTAATATAACGGAGAATGCGTAGTCCTGCTTCCCAATGCGGCTTTCGAGGCATGCTCATGAACTGGCTTAGTGTACGTACTGAATTCACTATGTCTAGTCTGGTAACTTTCAAATATATTAATCTCCCAACCAGTCTCCGATACTTGCTCGGGTCATGAAGAACTTCGCCATCTTCATCTGTCAACTTTAAATTTTGTTCCATTGGGAACCTTTCCGATTTCACACCTGATAATCCTGCGTCTTGTAAAATATCTAAGGCATATTTTCTTTGAGACATAAAGATACCTTTCTTTGAACGAGAGAATTCTATTCCCAGAAAGTATTTTAACTCACCAAGATCTTTAATAAAAAAGTGCTTGAGCAAATGACTTTTGAGTAACTTGATCTCATGCAAATCATTACCCGTTAACAGGATGTCATCAACATAAATAAGAATGACAGTTAACTTTTTACCTTGAGACTTAGTAAAAAGTGAATAATCTGCCCGTGACTGTATGTAGCCTGCCGATTTAATAGTACTTGCAAAAGTGGAGAACCAATTGCAGGATGCCTGTTTCAAACCATAGATGGATTTTTGGAGCCAACATACCAGATTCTCCCCCTGTCGGTGAAGACCAGGAGGTGGAGTCATATACACCTCTTCGTGCAAAGTTCCGTGAAGGAATGCATTGTGTACATCAAGTCGATGGATATACCAATTTCGGAAGTCTGCATCGTTAACAAACAACGGAGAGTGGTGAGTTTTGCGATTGGAGAAAAGTCTTCGATAATCGATACCTTCAACTGGTGTACCCTTTGCAACTAAACGTGCTTTATAGCGCTCAATTGTCCCATCCGAATGATATTTAATCTTGTAAACCCATCGATAGCCTATTGGTTTGTACATATTTAATCATATGTACACAACCCAGCAATATTTACTCGCTAAACTACTTATTATTTCCAACAAGCAAATGAACATCTTTGCTCTTGTTTGTCATTTTTTCGGACAAAAGATGCATATATCTTATGTGAACTTATAATTCAATATTTTTAAATTATATAAGAGAACAAAAATCAACTATAATTTGTCTCACCTCAAATAAATACGAGGATTCAAATGCTAATTGCAATCGATTTTTTATGTGCTTCTATGATATATGATTAATGTTATAGAAGGGGTTATTAAAGGAAGAAGCCTGGGTTTTTTTCCGACGTTTAGGGAAACGTCGACAAAGCTTAAGTGAATGAGCGACGTTTGACCTAAACGTCGTGGAAACAACATACCTTTCTATGACGTGTATTAGACGTCGTAGAAAGCATCACAATCTTCGACGTCTTCTAGACGTCATAGAAATCCTGACATTCTTCGACGCCTTGTAGACGACGTAGAAAGTGTGGAATGTCATGACGCCTTATAGACGTCGTTGATAACTGACGTTCTTCGACGCCTTCTAGGCGACGAGAAAGTCCGAAATCATGACGCCTTTTAGACGTTGAAAGCATTACAAGCTACTTACGCTCATTTACAAACGTCGCAGATGATAATTTATTTAAATTTATTTTAAATATATTGAAATAAATTTAATTTAATAAATTATAAATTTTATATATTTAAATTTAAATGACATATAATTAAATACATTATTAAGAATAGTGAGAATTATATTCCATTAAAATAAAAACTTAATGGAATAATTATTGTAATTGAATAATTAATTATTGGGAAAATATTAAATCGATTTATTTAATAAGTATTTAATATTATATATTTAATTTTTATTTATTCATTTATCAATTTGTTGAGTACATCATGGATTTGCGAATGATCAATAATATATAACAAGAATTTAATCGATTTAGACAATAAATTATATAATTTAAAATCCCAAACATGTCATAATATAGTAATTAATATGAACAATATGTCATAAGTGTCTAATATATCAAGATGAATACTTATCTAATCAACGCTAATATTATGTGTAGAACATATTATGTCTAATTTATCCTGCATTTCTTCAAATTTTTGGTCAATTCATCGACTTTAGACCGTAAGCCCTCATTAACCTTCTTGACTCCGCTAATTGCCTCAAGTCTCTTTCGATCAAGTCTTCCTTTGTGGTCGAGGCCCCATTCTCATGCCAACAATGTAATCTGTTCTAGTGCCTAGGACTTTGTCGCACACTTCATCCACTGTCATCGAATGACCTTGTTCAGCTGAATGTGTCAATTCGTGACACATTAAGTCCTGAAAAAGTAAAGAGTTAATTACATATACAATGTGATTTAAGAAATATTTATAAATAAAGTATGTACTCACCCATTTTTCTTTGCATTCAGGAGTTGTCCATTGATCTTTTCTTTCATCATAATGGGTGTGATACCATAACTTCATCCGGTCACACTCTTCTCCGTCTTTGTCACTCTGTTGCATAGAAATGTATAAATAGTAATATTTATTATAAAATTTGAAATGTCAATAAAAGAAAATATAATTAAAAAGATAATAACTTACAATCTCATGTCGTATGGCAACAAAGGCCTTGGAGCCGAAGTTTGGTTGACATTTGACCTGACTCCTAGCAACTTTTGCCTTTTGACTTTTTTCCTAATCGCACACGTTAAAAAAATGTATTATAAAATCTATAAATCATAATTCATAAATACTAAAATATAATAAGTTGTAAAAATAGTAGTGATCAAATAAACTAACCTTTGTAGTGATTGCTCCCAATATTCGCATAAGTCCATCCACTCGCCATCGTGATGATCCCGCTTAACATCCTTTCCGTATTGGTAAAATGCTTTTTAAACTATATCTTTGATCTTTGGACCTTAACGCAAGAAACTTCTTCACAAGATAGCATGTACTTCATTGTCACCCTCATTCCCTTGATTTCCAACTTTTCTGCACAAAATTATAAATTCTTGGTCAATGTTCTAAGCATATGAAAAACACATACAAAATAGATTGGTTTAGAATACTTACATCTAACTTGTCAAATACAATATCCAATTCCTCAGTTGTAATTTTTGAAAATTTTGTTTTAACAGGTAAGGAAGTTCGGGATACCAAACCAATCTCACTGGAGAATTTGGCAGATTGTACGGAGTTGGTTGGTCGTCCTTCAGTTGGGGAGATCTCGATCTCCAATCTCTTACCTATGGCCTTGTTAATCTTTGCTAATCCCTGTCCTTTTGTAAGACCCCTTGTTCTTCTTACATTAGTCGTTGATCCTAAAATAGCAAAGAAAAAAGCATATAACATACTCTTAATTTGTTAGATAAGCAAAATAAGTAAAGTTAATAAATTTCACCAATGTATTGAGTAACATATAACTGCGCAAAGGCTTGCGTAAGAAGAACCCACAATGGATGTAATTCTTTGATTTATCGGTGTCCGATAAGCCAAAGTTGGAGGAATCTCTTGAGTCGTGGATGGAGAACTAATGTTGCGACGCTGATTCATAATTTCTTCATATTTATCTCTAGGATGAATAGGCTGAGAAGGTGCGCGTGTGACTTCTCTCGGTGTTGGAGTAGGCTGAGAACAAGCATGTGTGACTTCGTTCGATGTTGGAGTAGGCAGACAAGGTGCAGCTGTCTGGTTTTGTGGTTGTGTACAAGAAGATGACGCATTAGGTGTGTTCCCAAGAAGCTGACGGTAACGCTGATCGCAAATTTGTCGATGACGATGCTACTTGATGCAGCCTTATTCTTCTTCTTGGGTTGACTCGGTGCCATGTGAATTACCCGCATCATAATTGAGATTAGATTTCAAAGTTCAAAACCAAATGCATTTCCAGTGTTCACTTGAAAGGCAACAAGAAAATGTTGCTGAAGATAAATGTTGCAGAAGATAAAGTTTGCCCCAAAATGACTCCAACTAGTTAAGCATTGTTGTATAATGAAATAATAACTATCCTAATTAACATGAAAATAAACTGATAACTTAGATGATTCACAGTTAGAAGATAAAAGTTTGAAAAAACTGAATTGGCAGATTGTGCATTATGCATTTGTGCATTGTGCATAATGCATATCAACATGCATTGTGAATTGGCAACTAGCATTAGAGTTTTCAATGAATATATTAAACTTGATTTTGACAAAAAGATTAGAGTTTGATTGATGAAAGGTAGAACTTTTATCTCAGAACTATGAATACAAGTGAACTTTGTTAACTAATGAAATGCAACAGAGCCATGGTAAAAAATGAGAAATATATTTCCAAGAGCCAAGAATGTTTTAAAAGAGAAGATTTAAACTACATGGATGGATCGAGCAATACCTCCTAATTCATTAATTCATTAATTCATTCTACCTATTTCAAGACAACCATTAATTCATTCTACCTCATATTAAAGCTTTTTTTCTAATTTTCCACATATCATATAATCGCAATGAGTAACAACATGATCAAAGAAATGAAATATTTGGATTCTATCAGATGAAGTTAGGGATCTGCTCACATGTCTTTCATCTTACGATTCCCGTAATAGTATTTAACATTTCATGATCATTGTAAAATAAATTGTTTCTAATACTTGCAATTCCATAACAAAGGATACAACTGATGCTTGAATATAAAAACAAGCTGCAAAAGGATAAGCTCTTTCATGTATATATTAGTTAACTGTAATATAGTGTATATATTAGTCAAACCAGATAAGCTCTTTCATGTATATATTAGTTAACTGTAATATAGTGTAAAGCTATATCCCCTTCTTTTAGAGTATGTAATATAGTGTAAAGCTAGTGATTTGTTAATGACAGTGGGGTAGGCATATTCATATAATCCTTGAACGTGCATAGGAGCTACACCAGAAATGAAGAAACAGACTTAGCAAATATCCATAGTTTTGAACAGGTTTTGGTAATTGAAGGAAAAGAAACAGACTTAGCATAAACCTCACTAAGAGGTGCAGCACACTAGAAATGAAGAAAATAATATCAAGAATTATGATTATAAGCAATATACTAGGACTAACCTTGTTGCTAATGACACAAAGAACATAATTACTCGCATAAAGGCACAATCGCAGGATCTGTTGAAGTCTCAGTCCAAGATATCCGAAATGTAACAGTAATGCTTAACAAGAATCCTTAAGAATGCTTCTAACAAGAATGAAATGTTGAAGCATGAAATGTTGAAAACTTGAAAACTTGAAGCATGAAATGTTGAAGAACCATTAAAAACCGATAGATATGAACTATGCTGAAAACTTCAGAGCTATAACTGTTTAAAGATGGATTTTTGTTACATTATCATTATTCTGCTATTGATTTCTGCAATGCATGCCTTCTTAATTTTCAGGACCATTAAAAATTGATAGATATGAACTATGCTGAAAACTTCAGAGCTATAACTGTTTAAAGATGGATTTTTGTGACATTGTCATTATTTTGCTATTGATTTCTGCAATGCATGCCTTCTTAATCATTATTCTGTTTAAAGATGGATTTTTGTGACATTATCAGTAGTGCATTTTCACTAAGTGACAGTGTACTCTTCAAAGTTATGACACAGCAATAACTCATTCATGATAGGGTAGAGCTAAACATAAAGTCACAGTGTACTTTTTAAAGTATTGGCATTGCAGCCCTATTGAAGATGGTTTCACAGAGAAACATGGATGCTGCATATAAAGAAATAGTGGACTAAGGTGATTGCCTTATAGGTGACTAAGTTAATCCTAGATGCAACAAGAATATGGAGGGTGATTAGTGATAAAAAGGCATGCACCTAAACATATGCTTTTGGCAAGTAAAAAGGCATGCACCTAAACATATGCTAAAGGCAACATAATTACCTGTAAAAAGGCACAACTGCAGGATCTTTTGAATTCTCAGTCCAAGATATCTGAAATGTAACAGTAACATTTACATCAACAAGTGTAGCTACTTTTAGACAGTTAAATCAAGAAGTATAGCTATATTAACATAAGGATTATGAAGTGCTCTACATGGTTGATGCTATTGATGAGTATGTAGTTGGTTAGTTCAAGGAATTTCAAGGTAATCATACTCATACCCACATTGGTAGGTATTCTTAAACACAAAGCTGGTAATGTTTACATGCATTGGTTTCAAATTGAAAAATGTTCAGAAGCAATATTAATCATAAGCAACTGAATCATCTTTTCAAAGGATTCTTATAAACAATCCAACTTCTTTCATAGCAAAACAATAGCAAACCAAAAGTGTTAATCAATTATAAGAAATTATTCATCGTCGTCGCCGGTCAGATCTTGAATACAATATCACATTCATTGTCACTACTACTTATCTCTAAGTCATCTAATTCGTCATCTAAATGTTGCTCGAATTCAATACAACATTAGTTATTATATCAAATGCAATATCGCCTATCTAAAACTCTAAGCAACATTCCTCGACTTCGATCGAACTTCATGTGACTCTTCAACATCATCTGAACCTTCTTCATTACCATGCGAAGGGATATCATACGCACGTCTAACTTCACATTCTTGCACAATCCACCAATTAGAACCGAGTACCAAATCTTCCACCAAAAAAACTTGCTTCGCTTGGTTTGCCAAAATAAATGGGTCATCCTTGAACCAAAACTTACTAACGTTGATGCTTTTTACAATGCCATTGACCCTCATATTTGAACTTCCAAGATCGTACCATTTACATTTGAAAAGCACAACACTTTTACCCCTAATATATTCTAGCTTTATAATATCTGTCAAGATCCCATAAAATGTTATATTGTCTTCCCATAATTTCCTAACACTGCAACACCACAATTTTGTGTAATCCTTCGCAGATCACAGCCTTCAATGCGAAATCGCATTCCATTAGTATTGCAAATCAGATATCGCCTGCACCAAACTATGAGGTCCACATGCTAATGCATACAAAGACTCAAAGTTTTGCCCTTCATCAAAGCTAGCTAATGTCGCCATCTATAACAAGAAAGGAACATTAGTTTATAATAAATAATCGAATGACCACCACGTTCAAACCTTCTTCTCACCCGATGCCTAAACCACGAAGGAAATTGTTCTTTATGTCTCCTGTCAACATATAATGGACTTTGTCGCCTCAACTCATCCATGTGCTCACTATGGATCATTGAAAAAACCACTATATTAATTTCCATGAATTATCTCAATTCATTCCATATCTTAGTTTAACAGTTTCTTAGCAAAACTTACTCAATAAATGAACTTATCTCATGACAATTCATAAGCATATACCAATGTGCAATCTCTAGCTCTTTTGTAGGAAGCACAATTATTTTGCCAGACCCAATTGGCTTACATTGTTGGCAGAAAACTGAAATGTCACTACCATCAACCATATCATTGAAACGGTCTGGCACGTTGAAGTTGGTTTCAATTCCTTTCAGATACATTGAACAGAATTTCGTGCACTCTTTAACAACATATGCTTCAGCAATTGACCCTTCTGGATGTGCTTTATTTCTGACAAATCCCTTCAGTGTACCTAGGAATCTTCACAAATGATTCAACATAATTAGATAGGCCACTATTTAGTTCACTTTTAAGAGTAATACGATAAATTTAAAGAATACCTCTCAATTGGATACATCCATCTATACGCAACTGGTCCACCAAGTAAGGCTTCATTTGGCAAATGAATAGCCAAATGTACCATAACATCAAAGAATGCCAGTGGGTATATCATTTCAAGTTTGCACAAGATTAAAATAATCTCCTCACACATAGTTAGAACGTCATCCTTGTTCAAACTTCGTCTACAAATTCTGCGAAAGAAGTTCCCCAACTCCAGTAAAACTCCTGTCACATCTTTATTCAAAATGTCACACGTCCCTAAAGGAAGAATGCTTTGTAACAATATATGACAATCATGCGACTTAAGCCTACTAATCTTCCTTTCCTCCACATTAACACATCTAGATATATTCGATGCGTACCCATCTGGAAACTTTACCTGCTTGACAAACTCACAAAACTTCTTCTTCTCATCCAAAGACATTGTATAGCATGCTGGAGGTTTTCCCACAATAGTTCCATCAGCATCCCTTATCAAGTGTAATTCTTTCCGAATATTCATATCTTCCAAATCAAGCCGAGCCTTGATTGTATCCTTGGTTTTACCTTCAAAATTCATCAACGTACCAAGAATATTGTCACAAATATTCTTTTCTATATGCATGACATCAAGGTTATGTCTTAATCTTAACTTATGCCAATATGGTAGATAAAAAAGAATGCTTTTTTTATTCCAATTCAACTCTCCTTCCGATCTCCTTCTCCTCTTATTACTGGGGTGCTTTCCATAACATATATTCTCCACATGACATAATTGCTCAACCACAGCATCTCCATCTGGTAAGTTAGGTATAGTTCGATGATCACTCTTGCCATCAAACTTCTTGCTTCTTCTCCATGGATGATTGTACGGAAGAAAACGATGATGTCCTAAGTAACCAATCTTACTTCTTAACTTACAAGAAGGAGTGTGCGTGTTACAAACAGGGCATGCCTTATAGCCTTTTGTGCTCCACCCAGAAATAGTACCATAGGCTGGAAAGTCATTGATAGTCCACAATAAAACCGCATGCATTCGGAACTTTTCACCCTTTGAGGCATCAAAAACATCAAAACCATCTTCCCATAACTCACTTAACTCATCCACTAGTGGTCTCATATAGACATCAATGTCTCGACCAACAGCTTTCGGACCTGGAATAACCAACGATAACATAAAAAATGACTCATCCATATACATCCATGGGGGTAAATTGTATGCTAAAAGAACAACAGGCTACACGCTATATGAAAGTGACATATTGCCATGTGGATTGAATCCATCTGTTGCTAAGCCTAGTCTGACATTACGTGGTTCTCTAGCAAAGTCAGGATATAGCTCATCAAAGCTCTTCCAAGCTTCTCCATCAGAAGGATGAACCATGGTATTTCCGTCACCTTTAGTCCTATCATTATGCCAAGTCATTTGTTTAGCGGTCTTACTTGACATGAAGAATCATTGCAGTCTGGACTTTAATGGAAAGTACCTCAACACTTTCCAAGGTATCTTCTTACCCTTGCCATCATTAATTCTCCATCTCGATGTTCCACACGTGGGACAACTTTGCAAGTCCCCATACTCTTTCCAAAACAGAGAACAATCGTACTTACATGCATGTATCGACACATAACCCAAACCTAGGCTCCGTAGAAATTGATTTGCTTCATAATAGGACTTCGGCAAAGTTTCACAATTAGGTAATACATCCTTCAACAGACCAAGTAACATGTCAAAATGACTTGTTGCTCCACTTGTTGTATACTTTCAAGTGAAGCAACTTTATTAAAAACGACAACTTTGAAAAGTTTGTACATCCAGGGTACAACTCTTCAGTTGCTTTACTCAACAACTCATGAAAGCCTTGCCCTATAAAATCTTCGACGCCTTTAGGACGAGTCCTTCCATCCTCATCAATTGGACAATCATTTACGAAGGTACCCATATCATGAAGCAAATCTTGCATGCCATCATCCTCCTCATCACCATCACCCTCATTAATATCATTCCCCATCCCATCAATGTCTACATTTGCATTATCAAGCCTTTCTACCCTAGACATAAATTTATATTCTGGCTTTTCACCGTGTAAAACCCAACGAGTGTATGATTGGTCCATGCCGAATCTCATTAAATGCTCACAAACATTCATTTGGGACCTCATATAAGCATTCATGCAACGACTACAAGGGCATGAAATTTCACAATCTCTTCCCTTTTTTTCCACCACAAATTTCATAAATGCTTTCACTTCATCAATGTATTCACGGGAAACCCTAACACTATTCATCCAACTCTTATCCATTGACCAGAAACTACCTATTAATTTAACATAAAAATGACAACATTATCTTCTGTCAGTGGGAATTCAATTTACACATAAAACACATTATGAACATACTTGGACTAATAATGTGGTCTTGCATGATTGTATATACTTATTGCACGTAATAGCTACTTTTCAAAAGGTTATGGCAATAAGTTATTAGACTACAAATGTTGTCTTGTTTACCTTACTCCCATATAATCTAATCCCATTCGAGTTATCCTATACAACAAACATCCATTCTTTTCAAGTTATGACATGATTTGAAAAGGTTATCTTTGTTGCACACAACCTCATTATTTCACACTTATTCCTTATGATGCTAAGTAAAAGTTAATAGTATTCACATAATAGTAAAGTTTACAGTACAACAAAACCATGCATTTTGCCACACAAGACAAGAGTACAAATAATTAGAATTGCATAATATAAATTGCAGAATTTTCATACCAGATCCACTACTTCTGCAGGAAATATGTTAGGGCACTCAATTTACTTCAAGATTTTTCCTCTGGAATCCTTAAGAGAGTAAGTCTGTAGTTTTGGAAAAACACCAATTGATGATGAGCTATAGCAATGAAACAAACATTACAAAATATTGTAATCTCAAGAAGGAAACTACCAACGGATGAGCAGATAAAAAATATAGTAACAGTGATATTGCCATCGCATACAATATTTAAACAAGTATAAATATGAAAAAAGATAATGTTTAAAATAATTAAATAATTATTTAATTATTTAAGATAATGTTTTCTCATGCCTAATGCATATCTAAGTTTGTAATAATAACAAACAATTATAGTTTCTTCTCATTTCAAGTATTTTATAAAGAAGTTTGTTAAAGTATTCTCTATCTCTTTTATTTTCCTCTCACTTTTCCTTTCTCTTTTTCTCTCTCCCTCTTTTACTCTCTTTATTTCACTCATCTATGTACTTCTGCCAGTTGCTTCACTTTACTTGAACCGATCGACCTCACCGACCATTTTTCATAATTTCAAATACTTATATCCTCATGATTAAGTTCAATCAATCCCACTTTTGGACATAAATCTTAGTACAAAATCTCTTTTGCATGCACAACTAACAGATAACAAGACAACCAAAGTTTCTTTTTACTTTTGATTTCCTGTGTAATTATCTCAAGAGGCAAAAGTTTAAGCATGCTGATGGTAACCAGACATGAGGCATAAAAATGGATAAACATATAAACATGGACTCGGTGTTCCACATTAATTTGAAATTATTAATTGTATCCTATAAAGCTTCATTAATCTTGAATGCATATATTTCAAAACTCTAAAAAGTTAGCAATGTGGGCATTTAGATTCTCAAATGAAAAACAATCAAACTATATACTGTGTTGAACCATTTGAATCGTGTTATCCTTAGTCTCAAAATTATTGGCCTCCACTTTTAACTTATTATCCTAAATTATGTCCTATAAACAACAATCTAACATAATCCCTATAATATGCTATTATCCCTTTCCTATCATTAAGTTTAGTAGTTATAACCTCTAGGTTTTTCTTCTTTAAATTTTAAAGTAAGGTCTTTTCCACTTTTGAATCTAATTTGAATAGATCTTGTAGAACCACTCTTGGTTATAAGACAAGGTACTTAAATATTGAAATTCACCCAACAAATACAAGATCAAGAATGAAAATTTAGAATAAATAAATATAAAAATAATTAGATTAATAAAATAAAATTTTTAATATTCTAATCCTTAACAACGACGTCAAAACTTAAGGTGATTTGTATTCAAATCAAAACAATATTAAAGATCAATTAGGCAAGCCACGATTGTTCTTATCTAATCTAATAAAAATAATTGAATTAAGAAAATCTTGATGAAACTAAAGTTGATAATCTAAGAAATCAATCTAAATTAATAGACAAGAATGAACTGATCGACTAATAATCAAGATCTAGATAAAGAATCACCTTAAAACCTTGTTGTGACTAAATTTATCTTGATTTAGTGATTAACATTATTTTCTTAGATTGGTAGAAATTACAAAGTTAGCACCACATTCCTTTTCAAGAAATACAACCCATTGATTGATTGAAAACTCTTTTTAATCAAAACTCTTAAGAATAAATTAACTTATTCTATAAATTCCTTCGATAAATTTGACTCTAACTTGGAAGATTTATGTTGTTCTATGTATAAGATTGTATGCAACTTTTATTATTTACATCATGATCTATTTACACATATGATATCTCAATCCTTATATAACAAGTTTGAAGTTAAATTAAAACGCTAAGAAAACTTATATCTTCCATTAAATCAAAGAATCAATCCAAAAATAGTTCTAAAATTCATCTCATCTAAATTTATCTTAATTTAGTTCACATTAAAGTAAAGAAATCCAAGAACAATAAAGAAATAAAATAAGATATAAAAAGGTATTCTCATGGATTCTTGAAATCTTGAAGTTCTTTAATTGAATCTTAATGTAATCTCCTTCCTTGTCTATGAAGCTACTTCTTTCTTTCTAAGAAGCTTTATTTCAACTCCTTATGACTGCTCTCCCATCTCCTAACCTCTTTTTCCTTTTTAAGCAAAAATTATATTTTTTTAAACAAAAAATACCATTAATACAAGATCAAAATAGGTCTATATTGCACCTATGTTGGTTTAGTTACATAATAATTAACTATAAATCATGCATATGAGGGTTTATATTAAGAACAAAGATCTAAAAGCTATGAACATAAGGCCATATTTACTCGTATTCCTCTAAAATCATGTTAAAACTATTTTAACTTGGCTCCAACTTGCCTGAATGCAACTATATATGGCCAAGATAGAAAAGGAAGAGACAATACGAATGGGGTATATCTAAGGAACCTCAAAGACTTCTAAACCAAAGGCTTGACTACACTATTGCACCTCTACTCTCTATTCTATCTTTTCCTTCTCTCAACCCATATTCAATTTTAACCCATAGTCAATTTTACACATAACAGTAGAAATTCCATATTCAATTTTACACATAACAGTAGAAATTCCAAGTACTTACCCTATGACTCTCCTCTGTCAATGCTGAATGCTCAATGTGAAATGGGAGACCAATTCAATCTGCCTGCACATAAAATAATTGAAATTTGGTTCAATCAATGAATTCAGCTTTGATTTATACTAAATTTGAAAATCAAACCAGAATATCATAAATATCCATGGTCAACACGGTGTTCCATCTGTGGAAGACATGAGGCATAAAAATGGATAAACACAGAAATTGCAAATGGAACTCTCAAACATAGAAATTTCATTAACGTGCTTCGAATAATGTAGACCTACCACACAGAGTTTCGAAATATTGCATATTATATACGAATAAGAGAATGCATGGGTATTGGGGTGTACCTTACGAATCCAGCCATGAGGACAGATGTCGCGTGATTTTGAGAGGGAGAATAATTCGGCCGTGAGACGAAAAAGGAAAGAGACACATATATATATACCCAAACGCGCGTTTAACGAAATGGGAATGAAATGGGAACGAAATGGGAAAGACAGGTGGGTGGTCTGTAGATGTATTCAGTGCAGAGGAGTACGTATGGAAGGCGGGAGGCGGCGAGGTTATGGAAGAAGACAAATAGAAACCTGAATGATAAAACGACTGAGTATTAGTTTTAATTTTTAACTAACACTTCAACGACGTCTACTTCATAAAGACGTCGTTAGATGTATTTCGCCACATTTCAATAATACAACGTCTCAATTACTTCCTGCATTCCACGACGTCTGAGTACCACATCGCAAAAACTCTTACATTTCCTGACGTTTCTAAAACGTCAGGAAAGGTTACAGTTTTCTGCGACGTTTCACCAGTGAAACGTCGCAGAATATATTGTTTTTTTGTAGTGCGTTCTAGAGCCTGAAGTTCGGCGGACATGGCTTGGCACCAATGAGGATCACGGTCGGCTTGTTCAAACGAGATGGGTTTAGATTGTGCTGTCAAGAGAGCTAAAAAAGCACGATGATTTGGAGAAAAACGAGAAACAGATAAATGGGAAGAAAGAGGATACCTTGTACTGTGACGAGAACTTGGTTTCATCGAAGAGAGATTAGCCTAGTAAGACATGTCGTAGTCTTGTTGCCATACTGGTGGTTGGATGGAGCGGGTGGAACGGCGGAGAGGTGGTGCATTAATGGAGATGGACGACGGAGAAGATGGGTGGGATGTGGCGGAAGGTGATGGAGAAGATGGGGGTGGGTAGCGGAAGGTGATGGAGAGACTGTAGGTGACGAGGATGATGGGGGTGATAAGGGTTCGGGTAAAGCAGTAGAAGGGGAAAGTGGAATGGAATCAGTATCCTGATAAGGCATGGGAAGCATGATATTGGGAGAGGAATTTGAAGAAAATATCGGCGGAGGATTTTCTGGTGAACTGTCGAAGGGAACATTTGGAGGGAAAGGAAAACTTGCTGCGGAAGTTTGAGGAGATTGGGAATTAGAATGGAAAAGGAATACATGTTCCCTAAAATATACATCTCTGCTAACAGAGATTTTCTTTGTGTTTAAGTCAAAAATTTTATACCCTTTTTGGCCATGTGGATATCCCATGAAAACACTCGAGGATCAAATTTTTGCTTAGGGTGAACATTGGTCGCGTAACACTCGCAACCAAAGACACGCAAATGTGTAAGAGAAGGAGGCCGGTTATATAAGACCTCGAAAGGGGACTTGTTGGACAGTAAAGGTGTTGGGATTCGGTTTATGAGGTAAACCGCCGTTAAAACACATTCCCCCCAAAATTCAAGTGGAACATTTGATTGAAACATAAGAGAAGGAGCAACATTTAAATTATGTCGATGCTTGCGTTCTACAACTCCATTTTGTTGCGGAGTATAGATACAAGAAGTTTGGAGCTCAATTCCTTTATTTTGAAGAAAAGTGCGAATGGGAATAAATTATGTGCCATTATCCACCCTTATCATTTGAACACTTGTTTGAAACTGAGTTTTGACAAATTGCACAAAATTGATTAACAAAGATTGTGTCTCTGATTTATGAGACATGAGAAAAATCCATGTGCAACGTGAAAAATCATCGATAATTGTGAGAAAATAGCGCAAACCATTGTGAGTAGGAATTTTATGAGGACCCCAGACATCACAGTGTAAAAGAGAAAATGGAGATTTTGTTGTTATTGAACTTTTGGGAAAAGGCAAGTGTATGCCTTGGCCTTGGACAAATGGCACAATTATTCTCTAATTCTTTATGATCTGAAGGAAGTAGATGTGACAGTAATTTAAAACGAGAAAAAGAAGGATGACCTAGGCGAAAATGCCATAAGTCAGACAGCTGAGAGACATGGAAAACAGCAGATTTATCCTCTAATGGATGCATGTAGTATAGACCACCACGTTGTCTACCTGAGCCAATCGTCTTCCCCAAAATCAAGTCCTGCAGCATTAGCGTATGCATCAACATTACCGGATTTATTGTGATTCAGGGCATCAAGAATGTAGAAAGGGTGTGACAGATTGATGGTAGTGACGTTCGACCCGGAATCTTTCGCGTCGTCTGCCATGGCTACGTTGATGTTTTAGAAAGTATGAAAAGTTTGATAATCAAGAGCACCAGGATCGTTGCTCTGATACCATAACAAGAATAGAAGACTTGGTGATAAATTAGATTGCTTTTCTCATTGCTGCAATGTACTACATATATACACACTGATGAACATATCTTCTCCTAAAATAATGCTACAAAATAGGCAACATATCCCTAATTATACTCCTATACAGATCATCTAATTATGGCAAAGATAATTACAAAATAACTAACATATAATTTCCTTAATATGAACATCTTTGCTCTTGTTTGTTATTTTTGCGGACAAACGATGCATATATCTTATGTGAACTTATAATTCAATATTTTGAAATTATATAAGGGAACAAAAATCAACTATAATTTGTCTCACCTCAAATAAATACGAGGATTCAAGTGTTAATTGCAATCGGTTTTCTATGTGCTTCTATGATATATGATTAATGTTATAGAAGGGTTATTAAAGGAATAATGCTACTTAACTTACTTATTAACTAATTGATAAATTAATAAAATTATATATATTATAATATATATTTGGTCAAAATTATACAAATTCTTATCAAATTGTGTTGAGTTGATATATAGAGTAAAAGAATGAGAAAGTGTTTAAATCATCAATCTCATTTAAAGAAAATTTAAAATTTTTGGTTTAACTCAACAAAATGAATCCTTTAAGATAAAAGTACTAGTTCAACTTTTGTTGACTTCAAGGAGAAAAATCGATTTTTTTCCAACCATGAAAAATCATCATCGTGAATTTGCTCATTCACCAAAACACTTCCCGCACATCATTTGTAGTACCCCCTTACCGTAGGGTTTACACCGGGATACCCGTAGGTCATTCCGACGCATATTCTACAATAACGGTGCACTACGAACAATCACTACTGTATTCCACATGGCATCATAAACATAATACAACCATAAAACAATCACTAAGTTTTGAAACCAAATGAGGAATACATTACTCCCAAAGAAATCTAAAACAAACTCCTAACTAGGTCATCCCCCAAAAAATTCCAACTGACCGACCTGTGAGCCATAACTTATCTTGCCAAACGATCTACACGACAGGAAAAGTCCCTCTGGAGCTAGGAGTCTACTCTCTCGATTCTGAAAAATAAGTTATAATTTTGGGTGAGTTTGCGAACTCAATGAGGAATCATCATCGATGGTTCACTAAACTCATGCATAGTCAAGCAATTCACATATTATTACACGATAGCACATTCAGAAATACCACATAATTATTTTCGGATAAGTATAAGGCATTTCACCTTTCACCCAATCCAATATTTAATCAAATGCATATGAAATGCGTATATGATACTTTCCTATTTTATTACGGTATTGTGATCGAGTGCCTGAACTGTCCCAAAATAGGCGCATTAGTCGGTGAGTCTGAGGCTCTGAAATACGGTGGACTCGAGGCCCTAATACGTTGAGCTCTAAGCTCTCGGTGGCTGCTCCGGTCACAATTGTCATTATCTGATCATGCATTCATGTATGACATGCATACATCCCAATTTAACAGTAATTATAGCACAATTATACCACATGTCACAGATTCACAAACAGATAACACTTCTATGGCATGATCTCTCAATAAGTCGGACATCATCGGTCCGAAATCCAAGTCATAAATAACACACAAGCCTGCCATTATCTCCACAAGGTTATAAGTGTAGAATTTTAACCAAATAAAGATTGAGGAACCATCGAGGTTACTCACCTATAACTTCCGAGCTAATGCCTGGAAGTCTCAGCAACGTCGGTGGATTGACGCTCCAAATGTGCCTCTATAACAGTCAAAGTATATAAACATTACCAAATGTACACAGAAAATATGTATATATACACATGTAGCAATTTAAAATGCGTACAATGTATGTTCGTGATATTTCCAGCACTAATCTAAAACTTCCCATTACCTCAATTTTCCTCTAAACAATAGGAACTCATAGACACCAAATCATTTAATTCATTTTAGAAATCCGAAAATTATACTCCAAACATATAGGGGCTATCCTTATGTCGAAACTAAATTCTATACTCAATTTTTATCCAAAGTTTGAGATCTTTAAAGATTGATTCAAAACTTTCTTTCTTCATAGAACTTGTAGATCTTTGTCTCTAGTTTGCAAAAAATAAAAAACCAACTCATTTGGACTTCTACATCAAAACTTATGGCTAAAGAACCAAAGCATGTCCGTATAGAAGAATGGGTCCTCGCCGCGGCGGAAAGACACTCGCCGTGGCGAGAGCACTAGCATACGCCGCAACTTGTACGCATGCATGCGTCGCTGTAGCGTCCTCTTACCGCAGGGTACGCACCAGCATGCCCGTAGGCCGTCCCGATACATATCCCACAATAAGGGAGAGCTACGAGCAGTCAGTCACTACAATACTCTCATGGCATCGCATTCATAAAACCACAATATAAAAGTCGTTATATTTTAAATCCAATATACATTCTCATTTCATACCATCAAACAGAAATATAGACAAGTCTATCAGTTTTCTACGGTTTAAATACATTACTACAAAAAGGAAATCTGATACAAAAGTCTATATGTAACATCCCACCCCCGACAGGAAGGGTAAAATAGTAAATTATCATAAGATGAGAGTGATAGGGATTAATTAGTATTATTCATACCTTATGTGACATATTTGTATTGTGAAAAATGACATTGTTGCACATGAAAATATTGTACATGCATACATTGATGTTCCCGGTTTACTTGGTTATAACTGTAATTGGTTGAGAATTTCGAGAATTATGGGTTATTGATCTTAAAAAAAATATGTGGAGAGTGTCAATAATGATTTTTCAATTTTGGAGAATTTTAGAAAATTTTTCTAGAATTTTTCGGGGTTAAATCCCGGACTAGAAAAAATACCGGGTGACAGACCAATGGGTCAAGGGTAGTAGAAATTATGGATATGTGGCTATATGGGTATTGGACAAGTGTAAAATTGTTAAATTTTGGGTTTCATTTATTAATTGATGAAGATGGAATGAGGGCTTGACACATGGCATGACACATGGCATGATACTAGCCATGTATTTCTTTATGTTTGTCTTCTTTTAAACCTAGTCACTCACACACTCACGACACTCTCTTATATTGGAAGCTTTGGGTGATTTTTCTTCTTCCATTTTCGTGGGTTCTCTTCTCCCCTTTCTTGGTGAACTTTGATCACTCAATTCCTTTGTTTTGATCATCCTACACCTCTTCCACTTTGTTTTTCTTTCCATCAAAGAAATGGTTCACTTTCCAACCCTAGAGATGATGCTCGTGAGTGATGAATCAAGTTAGGTCTTGGTGATTTTCTTGAATAATTTGAAGATTTGTGGTTAAATCAAGTAAGTTGCATGCCTTGTGTTTTGAATCTTGTATAATTGAAGTTAGAAATGATGAATTGTTCATGCATATTTTACTTGGAAAGAAAGAATTAAGTGCTGCCAATTTTTGTGTATTAGCCCTAGTACATGTATAAATGGTATAAGAACTGATTTGTGTTCATTTGGATGTTTCATGATGTGTTAATGGCATTGGAAATGATAGAACTAAGGTTAACACCAAATCTGGAAAATTATGGTTTTCACTAATTGTACTGTTGTTAGAATAACTAATTGTGTAGGAATGCAAATGAGGTGAGGTTTGTGGCCACTTAAACTTTGGGATGTTAGCTATATTTTTGTGTGAAATAGGCATTGTCCAAAGTTAGCTTGAAGAGGGTGAAATTTGGCTTGGAAAGTTACTGCTCGTGACTGGAATGAACAGTACCCGAAATCAGACCCTTGAGCTTTGCAAATTTTTATGAATTAATTGAGAAGGAATTAGGATAAATGGATTAGATGGAAAATTTAATCCTATTAAGTTATCTTTCTAATGTCACTGATTTTTCAATTTTTCGATATGTATAGTAGGAGTTATGGACTGATGAGTGTTGGCTGTTTTTATGCATTGACTGAAACCTAGTTGGATTGGCACATTTAGTGCACATTCGGATTTGGAAGAATTTTAGTAATTTTTGTGAATTGAATTGGAGTTGGAAATGTACTGAAGAGTTATATATGACACATTGATCTTGAAAATGATATATGGATTATAATTTGTGGAAATCAGATGTGGGAGATATGGAATTTCAAAATCTGAACCTACATTGTGATGTTAAGTGCAGATTAGGTCAGAAACTTTAATAACAGATTTGAAACTGTTAGAGGATGAATTGGAGTTTGGTTATTTCAGGAAGAATTGAAGTTTGAGGATTTATCTTTTCAGGGATATAAAGTTCTGATTGTTATGACTTGTGTACAAGGAGTTATGCTTGTTATAAGTTTACTGCTCAAATTGAATGATTTCAGGGACAGCAACATTGAGTGAATTAATTGACCTAGTTAGCATTTGAATTGAAATTTGGGTTGTTCATGAAAGTTATAGATAACATTGTGAAATTACTGAGCATATTTATTGTGTTATTTTTGACTGAGGAAATGAGTAGTTACTGAATCTGCAAGGTATTGCACTGTTTGAGAGGTTTTGAGTAGGCAGTAGGTTTGATAGGATTTTTGACACCCTTAGGGGTGAAACTGATTTTTATGGTCTTCTTGAGAATTGTAGAGGGTTTCATGATCTTTCCAATGAGATATAGTTGGTAATTTTCTGAATTGTGTGCAATGAGTTATTGGTGTTGAAAGTTGGCTTGAAATCAAGAAATTAAAGAAGGGAATAAGAGTTAGGTATATATATATATATATATATATATATATTAATTGTTTAATTTGAAATTTGGTTTCTTTTGTCAATTTCTTTTCCGTCCGACGTCCGATTGACCTGATTCTTGAGGCATCGGATTGGTAACACATTGAATTTCATTTTGTGAGAAATTGGAAATTTTTAGACGGAAAATTGACGTGGCCCCTGCAATCTGAGCCTTTAATCACTGCTTTGTTTAATTGGGGACCTATAGAGGTCCGATTTGCGCACGTCGGCGCCAATAGGTTTCTAATTTTAGATAGATTTTCCTAATGGAAAAAAATAGAATAGGGCCGAAATATCATGAACATGCATTGTGCACCTTCTAAGTGTTACATGTGCATTCTCAAATAGTTCGATCAACAATTGATAATGTTTATATCTTGTCACTATTATAGAGTCACACTTGGAGCGCCGCCCACCGACGCCATCGAAACTTCCAGATTTTGGCTCGAAGTACAATTGAGTAACTAGTTGGTTTCTCAAATTCTGATCGCTTAAATGCTCAACGTGAATTTACTTGCCAAATGAGAAACCGCATGATTATCGAAATGTCGAAATGTACGTGATCAAATGACATGTTTCTACTTGTCTTTGGATTGGATTATTGTATTGACCGAGTTCTTCAGATATTATTGAGAATCACAATCTTGGGCTTTTGTAGCCATACAATCAATTATCGAACATCGCATTGCATGCATAAATGCATGATCGATAATGGACATGTGACCCAAGTGCTATTATCATCGAAAAGAGCCTCGAGCTCGAACATCAGATCGACCGCCTCGAGCCCGAGGGAGAAATCACGACGCGTCCCCATCAACACCGATCGAGCACTTGGGCACAATCTTCAATAACCGGAAAGAGTCTCATATGCATTATATACATGATGATTGAATTGCCAAATTGTGTGACGATTACTAAACTGCGTGATGCCACGATTTCATCAGAATTGTGATGTGATACGTGAAGCGCTACGTGCTATTGTAAATTGTTACTGATACCGTAAACTGTTATAGACTACTGTAAATTGTTATATAATACTGTTAAATTTAATATTACTGTACCATGCTGTACGCAATTTGCGTAATGCATGATTTGAGTGAACCATCGATGATGGTTTCTCACTGAGTTCGCAAAACTCACCCAAAATTTGCACCTATTTTTAGGTCTTGAAGAGTACCCGCTCAACGCGGAGTATGTCTCTTGTAAACAAGTGAAGCTTAGGGGTCGGGATCGGTTAGGTTCAGATTAGTGTCTTATCAAATTGTGCTCGCGATCACTTTGTATAACAATGCTTTGTATTTCTACCGAGCCCATTGTGGTTTTATTGTTTTACTCATTGATGATTGTAAATTATTCTTAGATGACCGTAATAACCTGGCGGTTTATTGTGAACATGGGTTTTGATTACTTACTTTTTTTGCCGCTAACGTGGAATTAATGGTTTAAAAAATGTATATCGAGTTTTAATTCATCGATGTGTCGCCACCCTCGTGGGGCACGGACTCGGATATCACCAACGATATCGGGTCCGGGTCACTCGGGAGTGGGGTGTTACATTTAGGTGGTATCAGAGCCCAGAAGTACGAATGTATCTGGGCACAATCTGAAATATAGGGTGCATGCATTTGGGTCGTGTCGTTGCAGACCGTGGCAACTGATCCCCAGTCCGAGTCGCATTTAGTAGAAATCCTACGTGTGCATATGTGTTAAGTGACTAAGTGAGAGAAAAGTGAGACCGTATTTGAATGTGAGCCCATGAATGTGTATGGGCAATGAGGAATGGGAAAAGGAAACATCAATGTACTGTGGTTAGAATGACTATGTTGGCTTAACTTGATTAAGGAAAGAAGTGATATCACAATGAATTCCCGGATTAAAGTGGCAATATGACGGCGACATAAAAATGAATATGTCTAGAACTGGGAGAGGTCCACTGGAGATATGAGAAGTATACTGGTTATAGTAGGCTTAAGTGAGATTAAACGGCCGGGATGATGACGTAATTAGAGCTCTGACTGTATATGCAATGAAATGGGAAACATTGAAATTGAGTAAAGCGTAGATGATCCGATCGGTAGATATTGATTCATCAGATTGGTGTTAGCTATCGGTAGATATCATAGATAGATGATGATAGCGAGATTGTGATAAGCTCAATAGTGTCTTGTATACGGTTTACCTAGAATCAAATAACTACAAGAACTAAATGAGTAAGGTGCCTAGTGCCTAGTAGGGTAAGTAGACATAGTGAGATAAAAGTGTACAGATAAACTGAAATGAATTCGTGAAATGGTTATGATCTGGACCGCATAAGCTTGCAACTGAAATGGGTATGCGAATATTGTGCTAAGAGTTTGGAAAATCAGTATAAAAAGATGGTAAGGGAAAAAGACAGACTGCTAATTTTCTACTGATTGTGTATCGGGAATTTCGGGATTGGTTGGAAAGATGTATATAGACACAGAAATGGTAAATGGATGGGTAAATAGATAGAGATACAGTGGAGTTGTGTCAACGATTTTGTCGTGTATTGGGGACTGTGAATACCTTATCATAGACTATTTGAGGAAAATAAAGAGATACGTAGTAATAAGGAGATAACAGTGTATAAGTCAAGCTGTTATAACCTTACAAGGTCAAGCTTGCACGTGACGGATATGGAAATAAAATGATGAGACATATAGTTCAATGATACGTGAAAAATGAAACAATGATAGTGATATATGAAAAGAGTTGTCCCATTTAAGTCGATTTACCGTTGGGAGTATCTATTGGACAGTAAAGTTGGTCGTGATTAATGAAACATATGTGAAAGAGACATGGAAATCATAGGAGATGATCGGTGAATGAGTATAGTGGCTATAAGTGTAAAGTTCATAATGGGCTAAAGTAAGACATAAGAGGGCTGAGTGTACACATATGAGAGGAAATGAAAATGATTACGTATCACCAATTATTTGAGGGTTAGCATAAACGGAAAGGAGTTCTGTGGAAGTCTGGATTGTAAAAGTTACTAATTGGTTTCCAGATAAAATGAAATAAGTTCTACTGAGGTGTAGATTACTGAATAAGTGTTAAAGAAAGTGTTTATGTGACTGTCACATAGGACCTTAGTGCAAGGAATATTCTGATCTTTACATGATGGCATGAAATTGATTTGAT
The DNA here is from genome assembly GCA_029891385.1 of Erythroxylum novogranatense. NCBI lineage: Eukaryota > Viridiplantae > Streptophyta > Magnoliopsida > Malpighiales > Erythroxylaceae > Erythroxylum > Erythroxylum novogranatense. The sequence goes on from CM057230.1 coordinate 87,919,252, forward strand.
AGTGATAGTGCGTATAATTAAGAATGATTAAAAACAATTAGGGACACTAATTGATTGATGAGATTTTGTGAACAGTATAATGACGATAGCAAGATTAATGGTCAAACGAAATGAAGTATCAAAAATGAAATTGAGTCCTGTCTCAAGAGGAGTTTTAGACATAACAAGTGAAATATACTACTGAGGTTATACGAAAATGTAGAGTATCCAACGACATGAGTGGAATTATAAGTTGAAGTGATCCTATTGCAATGTGAAGTGAATAGAGCTCCTTATGTGATGCAAAATTGTTGGGGAAATCTAAATTTGAAACTAAGAATAAAAGAGTCCCGAACTGCGAAGTGAAATACAAAAATGAAATGGAAATTTTGGAGGTCCAAGTACGGATGATTAGGTATTGACATATGTCAATGTTAATGACAGGAAAGCTATTGAAAAGAGAAAATAAATAGAGACAAGAAGTTCTAAAGAAAAACTGACAATGATGTGATGTAATGTTATCATCATAAAGGGATTGTAAATACACTAATTGTGGACTGAATGAAATGAATGATGTTTGGTAATGTATGGAAAAGTTCAAGAGGGAAAGATGCGAAGTAAGCAAATGGTAGTGACTATGATTATCGACGGAATGCGTTTGGAATTGTTGAACAGTGAAAAGGAAAAAGAATTATATGAATAATGGAAGAACCTGACACTGGTAAGAAGCATATCCTCGAAGAGTGGGCAGTGTGTGATGAACAGAGACAATAGGTGAAACTGGTATAAGTTAAATGGAATGGACTTTGATAAATGGTATTGGAGACTTTAGATTCCTATAAGGATACATTGTGTTAATTCGAGGAAAAAGACGGGCATACATGACTATTATACTGACAATTCTGAAATGAACAGACAATTTTACCTACTAAATCCAAATAGTGAACAGATAATGTTGCAATGAATAGATTACAGATATTGGAATTTCCAATGAATGTCAGGTAGATTATGGGTAATTGTGAAGTGTTTCTGTAAAATTGAAATATTGGATAAATGTAAGAAAGGTTATGAGTGCAGGAGTTAAAGTGGTGAGTCCTATAAGGAATCTGAATATGAAAGTGAAATCGAAAAAAAAAAACAAATAATATTGAATGATTCAAAGAAAAAGTATGGGTACCCGATAAAAAGGTGCTAGAACAAGAAAGTGAACAGTCGAAGCTAGACATTCTAGTAATCATATGCGAAAAGGGAAATTGAATAACTGTGGGTATAGAATGAAGTGATTATTAATTCAAGGGCTTATAGGAAAAATGCTTGATTATGATCGTGTTATAAAGTTCTGATTTACTGTAGGGATATACTGCTACAATGTACAGTGCCTAATGAGAGTCAAAGACCATATTGAATTTGAGACTGTGATGAGTAAAACAAAGGACAGGACTTAGGAAAACTGCATGGGTTAATGAAGTGGATCGAGATCTACATATGAAATAGAATTAAATGTATAAAAAATGGTGAATGTCAAAAGAAAACTAAATTTGGATTAAGAGTCAATGAAATATGAAGGATAAATGCATCAGGTGGATACCACCGGTTATAGTGAAATTATTGTATTGTACGTATCACCTTAAAAGGGTGTACTCGGAATAGAAGTGGCAAAGATAGTATTAAAGGACCAGGATTAGTCTGTATATTACTAGAGAGAAAGGTATTGGATTAGTCTGTATATTACTGAGTCATAGCATTGGAACTAAAGGTAGTGGCTACTCTGATAATGACAAGTGAGATAGGTAAGATAGCGAGAAAGCTACAGAGGAAACGGACTGTCTTACTGCGATCTTTTAGTAACGGAAGTATTGAGTGACGTAGTGTATGGGAACTGTAGGGATATATGATCACTGTCGTCTGCAACCGTTGACTGAGAATTTCGAGGACGAAATTTTTATAAGGAGGGGGGAGTTGTAACATCCCACCCCCGACAGGAAGGGTAAAATAGTAAATTATCATAGGATGAGAGTGATAGGGATTAATTAGTATTATTCATACCTTATGTGACATATTTGTATTGTGAAAAATGACATTGTTGCACATGAAAATATTGTACATGCATACATTGATGTTCCTTGCCACTTGGTTATAATCAGTAATTGGTTGAGAATTTCGAGAATTATGGGTTATTGATCTTAAAAAAAAATATGTGGAGAGTGTCAATAATGATTTTTCAATTTTGGAGAATTTTAGAAAATTTTTCTAGAATTTTTCGGGGTTAAATCCCGAACTAGAAAAAATACCGGGTGACAGACCAATGGGTCAAGGGTAGTAGAAATTATGGATATGTGGCTATATGGGTATTGGACAAGTGTAAAATTGTTAAAATTTGGGTTTCATTTATTAATTGATGAAGATGGAATGAGGGCTTGACACATGGCATGACATATGGCATGATACTAGCCATGTATTTCTTTATGTTTGTCTTCTTTTAAGCCTAGTCACTCACACACTCACGGCACTCTCTTATATTGGAAGCTTTGGGTGATTTTTCTCCTTCCATTTTCGTGGGTTCTCTTCTCCCCTTTCTTGGTGAACTTTGATCACTCAATTCCTTTGTTTTGATCATCCTACACCTCTTCCACTTTGCTTTTCTTTCCATCAAAGAAATGGTTCACTTTCCAACCCTAGAGATGATGCTCGTGAGTGATGAATCAAGTTAGGTTTTGGTGATTTTCTTGAATAATTTGAAGATTTGTGGTTAAATCAAGTAAGTTGCATGCCTTGTGTTTTGAATCTTGTATAATTGAAGTTAGAAATGATGAATTGTTCATGCATATTTTACTTGGAAAGAAAGAATTAAGTGCTGCCAATTTTTGTGTATTAGCCCTAGTACATGTATAAATGGTATAAGAACTGATTTGTGTTCATTTGGATGTTTCATGATGTGTTAATGGCATTGGAAATGATAGAACTAAGGTTAACACCAAATCTGGAAAATTATGGTTTTCACTGATTGTACTGTTGTTAGCATAACTAATTGTGTAGGAATGAAAATGAGGTGAGGTTTGTGGCCACTTAAACTTTGGGATGTTAGCTATATTTTTGTGTGAAATAGGCATTGTCCAAAGTTAGCTTGAAGAGGGTGAAATTTGGCTTGGAAAGTTACTGCTCGTGACTGGAATGAACAGTACCCGAAATCAGACCCTTGAGTTTTGCAAATTTTTATGAATTAATTGAGAAGGAATTAGGATAAATGGATTAGATGGAAAATTTAATCCTATTAAGTTATCTTTCTAATGTCACTGATTTTTCAATTTTTCGATATGTATAGTAGGAGTTATGGACTGATGAGTGTTGGCTGTTTTTATGCATTGACTGAAACCTAGTTGGATTGGCACATTTAGTGCACATTCGGATTTGGAAGAATTTTAGTAATTTTTGTGAATTGAATTGGAGTTGGAAATGTACTGAAGAGTTATATATGACACATTGATCTTGAAAATGATATATGGATTATAATTTTTGGAAATCAGATGTGGGAGATATGGAATTTCAAAATCTGAACCTACATTGTGATGTTAAGTGCAGATTAGGTCAGAAACTTTAATAACAGATTTGAAACTGTTAGAGGATGAATTGGAGTTTGGTTATTTCAGGAAGAATTGAATTTTGAGGATTTATCTTTTCAGGGATATAAAGTTCTGATTGTTCTGACTTGCGTACAAGGAGTTATGCTTGTTATAAGTTTACTGCTCAAATTGAATGATTTCAGGGACAGCAACATTGAGTGAATTAATTGACCTAGTTAGCATTTGAATTGAAATTTGGGTTGTTCATGAAAGTTATAGATAACATTGTGAACTTACTGAGCATATTTATTGTGTTATTTTTGACTGAGGAAATGAGTAGTTACTGAATCTGCAAGGTATTGCACTGTTTGAGAGGTTTTGAGTAGGCAGTAGGTTTGATAGGATTTTTGACACCCTTAGGTGTGAAACTGATTTTTATGGTCTTCTTGAGAATTGTAGAGGGTTTCATGATCTTTCCAATGAGATATAGTTGGTAATTTTCTGAATTGTGTGCAATGAGTTATTGGTGTTGAAAGTTGGCTTGAAATCAAGAAATTAAAGAAGGGAATAAGAGTTAGGTATATATATATATATATATAAAATATATATATATATATATATATATTAATTGTTTAATTTGAAATTTGGTTTCTTTTGTCAATTTCTTTTCCGTCCGACGTCCGATTGACCTGATTCTTGAGGCATCGGATTGGTAACACATTGAATTTTATTTTGTGAGAAATTGGAAATTTTTAGACGGGAAATTGACGTGGCCCCGGGTAACGAAGCCTTTAATCATCGTTTTGTTTAATTGGGGACCTATAGAGGTCCGATTTGCACACCGTCGGCCAATAGGTTTCTAATTTTAGATAGATTTTTCTTAATGGAAAAAAAATAGAATAGGGCCGGAATATCATGAACATGCATTGTGCACCTTCTAAGTGTTACGTATGCGTTACAAATAGTTCGATCAACAATTGATAATGTTTATATCTCGTCACTATTATAGAGTCACACTTGGGCGTCGCCCACCGACGCCATCAAACTTCCAGATTTTGGCTCGAAGTGCGGTGAGTAACCTAGTTGGTTTCTCAAATTCTCGATCGCTTAAATGCTCAACGTGAATTTACTTGCCAAATGAGAAATCGATGATTATCGAAATGTCCGAAATGTACGTGATCAAATGACATGTTTCTCTTGTCTTTGGATTGGATTATCAGATCGATCGAAGTTCTCAGATATTATCGAGAATCACAATCTTGGGCTTTTGTAGCCATACATCAATTATCGAACATCGCATTGCATGCATAAATGCATGATCGATAATGGACATGTGACCCAAGTGCTATTATCATTTGAAAGAGCCTCGAGCTCGAACATCAGATTAACCGCCTCGAGCCCGAGGGGAGAAATCACGACGCGTCCCCATCAAACACCGATCGAGCACTTGGGCACAATCTTCAATAACGGAAAGAGTCTCATATGCATTATATACATGATGATTGAATTGCCAAATTGTGTGACGACACTAAATCTGCGTGATGCCACGATTTATCAGAAATTGTGATGTGATACGGTGAACTGTTCTGTGCTATTGTAAATTGTTACTGATACCGTAAACTGTTATAGACTGTTGTAAATTGTTATATAATACTGTTAAATTTAATATTACTGTGCCATGCTGTACGCAATTTGCGTAATGCATGATTTGAGTGAACCATCGATGATGGTTTCTCACTGAGTTCGCAAAACTCACCCAAAATTTGCACCTATTTTCAGGTCTTGAAGAGTACCCGTGCTCGACGCGGAGTATGTCTCATCAGACAAGTGAAGATTAGGGTCGATCGATTCGATGTCTGCATTAGTGTCTTATCAAATTGTGCTCGCGATCACTTTGATAACAATGCTTTGTATTTCTATCGAGCCCATTGTGGTTTTATTGTTTTACTCATTGATGATTGTAAATTATTCTTAGATGACCGTAATAATCAAACTGGTTTATCAGTGAATATGGGTTTTGATTACTTACTTTGCTTTTGTCGCTAATGTGGAATTAATGGTTTAAAAAATGTATATCGAGTTTTAATTCATCGATGTAGTACGCCACCCTCGTGGGGCGCGGACTCGGATATCACCAACGATATCAGGTCCGGGTCACTCGGGAGTGGGGTGTTACACTATACTAGGTCATCCCCAAAATCAATCCCAGCTGACCGACCTGTGTGCCATAACTTCTCTTGCCAGCGCGCTCACATGGTAGGCAAAGTCTATCTCTGGAGCTAGGAGCTTACTATATCAGTCCCGAAAAATATTTACAATGTTGGGTGAGTTTACGAACTCAGCGAGAAACCATCATCGATGGTTCACTGCACTCATGCATATACAAACAATTCACAAAATATTGCATAGTATCACATTTGGAAATATCACATGCGTTGTCATTTCGCAAATATGAGGCTTTTCTCCTTTCAAACAATTCACATTTAATCATTCGTATATGCAATGCACATGTGACACTTTCCGTTTTATTTCGTGTCAGTGACCGTATACCGATCTCGTCCCCGATGGATTTGCATTATTATACGGTGAGCCTGTGGCTCTGAAATACGTTGGGCTTGAATGCCCTGATACAGTGAGCCTATGCCTCTGAATTACGTTAGGCTCGAGGCCTTGTTGCGTTGAGCTTTAAGCTCTGAATTACGTTGGTTGCTCTGGTCACAACTATCATTATCTGAACATGCCTTTATGCATGAATGCATATGTCTCAATTTGATGAATTACCATTTTACACAATTTACACTTCGATATCAGGTTCCCGATATTTCAGACACATATGGTCCGAAATCAATCAAAATCAAACACATATCCCTCCATTATCTTCGCATGGCATAAGCTCATAATTTTAAACACACAAAGATTGAGGAACTAACTAGGTTACTCACCTGTAACTTCCGAGCTACTGCCTGGAAGTCCCAGCAATGTCCGTGGAATGTCGATCCAACGGTACCTCTATAACAGTCAAATAATTTCTCATTACTATATGCACAATCAGAGGGATTCACAAATGCACACGCTGGAATGTAGGAATGTACAATGCATATTGGCGATTTTCCTGGCACTATATCCCAATTTCACTATCCTTTGCCACTAAACCAATTTTTCGTTCTATTAGTATCACAACATTTAAACAATATCCTTATCCTCAAGAAAGACCTCAAAACCAAATTACTATTCATTAGTTCAATATTATCCACTGAAGATTCCAAAAGTATGCCATTTAGTTCATAAGTCTCTAATTTATCCTCCAATATCATAAAACAATCCTTAAGATGTAATAAAAACCTATCCTTAACTTTCTTTCAATAATTGCAATCCTACTAATTTAAATTCAAACTTTCATTGTTCACCTCAATTGTAGACCTTTCTCTCTATTTCATAACAAATCAAGAATCACTTCAATTGGAGGTCTACACCATTAGTTATGCCCCAAAAACCAAATTAAATCAAATCAGAAAAATGTCCCTCGCCGCGGCCAAGGAATGCTCGCTGCAGCGTCCTGGAATCACTCGCCGCAGCGAACAACTTCTTCGGACTCGTCGTGGCGATCTTTCTGCGCTCGTCGCGAATTAACGGCGACGAGGACATGATTCCTCGCCGCGTCGCAGCGCAGGCACGTCGCGACCTACTCATCTTCTCCGACTCCCCTATCGCATTTTCTCACTCTAAACCCAATAATAACTCCACTAAACTAACACAATCTTTCATATTAAACACCATAAATGCATTTCAACAACAATAAAACAACATTAAAGCCAATTTACTTACCAATCAAGCTCTCAAATCTTCAAATCTTCCGCAACCTTAATTCCTTTCTCTAACACCCACGGTAAGCTCTTCTCCTCTCCAAACACTTCACTCTCTCAAGATTTCTAGAGGTTCTTTAACCACAAAGAAGAGCAAACAAGGATCTCAAAGGTGGAAGGAAATGAAAATCACCAAAGAAAGAAGGAGGAAGTTTGCCCTAGGAGAAGGAGAGGATATGCTTATCCACCAAATTCAAAACCTAAGGCTTTTAAAGGTTGATTTTTAAATCTAGGGTTCATAAGCCATAAGCCCTCAAATTCTTTTAAATTTCAGTCTCTAATTTCCAATGGCTTGACATTTTATTCCTAACATCAAAAATTTAAATTTTCCATTGCCATCGGACAGTTATGCTAACAATATAAAGTCAATCGGTCCGTTACTCAGGAAATTTTCGGTCCGGACATTTACTCCCAAATTTTCAGAAATTTTCCTATGAGCCGCTATCAACTGGCAATCACTCTCAGGACATTCTAATTCAACTATTCAAATCCAATTATTCCATAATTTCCAAAATATCATAATCAAACATAATTATCTCAAATTCACAATTTAAATCATAATCACAATTAAATGTCGAAAATGCCATGAATGCATGTACCTATATGTGCATGTGCAGAATGATTTATTCCTCTAAAATTAGAGGCCAAAAAAATGATCATATCGATTGCATGCAAATGGAAAATCCTAACCCGTCCCAATTTACCAATATAACCCTCCAATCGGTGATGGGATGTTACAATCGTGGTGTATACTCTCGATCACAAGGCGTGCCTACTTCTTGCGGCGATAAATGGCGTGCACGAGCACGTCGCGTCGTGCGAACCTAGAAAACATTTCGAAACCAGATTTTTAACCATCTTCGTCTTTAATCATCCCATCTTTCAAAATATAACCCATCTAACATCATTCAAAACACTTCAAAACAACTAAATACACTCAAAACATCTCATTCCTCAACTTCTAAATAAACATTTACCAATTATCATTTAATCAAAGAAATAACGTACCTAAACAATCAAACCAATAACCTCATGGAATAAAAGCATATTCAATCACAATAAAAGCTTCTAACTACCAAAATATTCTTACCTAAACGAGTTTCAAGCTTCAAAATCTTCAAGTCTTCAATTTACTCCAACTTTCTATACCTCTCATCAACACCTACGGCCATCACTCACACCCATACCAAACATCATCAACACCTACGGCCATCACTCACACCCATACCAAACATCATCAACACAAAACTTATGGTTGGTTTTGTATATGTAGGAAGAAGGAGCAAGCAAGAAGAAATTAAGAAAGAAGAGATGAACAAGGAAGTTGAAGATCCACGAAGAAGAAGAGAGGAGGAGCTAAATATGAAAGCAATTTTGTTTCAAAGGAGAAGAAAGCATCGTCCAAGGAAATCAATAAAGGAAAGAAGGGTTTTAAAAATGGGCTTAGAGCCATATTTGGCAAGTGACTTATGTCACTTGCCACTTGTCCACTTCTTATGCCCTATCTCCAATTATTATTATAATTTTCTCCCAGATTCCAATGGCTCAAAGTAATAAATCATAAAATCATGCATCTAATTTTCTAGTGCCATTGGACAGTCATTATCGATACCGGAAATCCCATCAGTCTGTCATTTAGTAATTTTTTTTCGGTCTGGACATTGTCCCTCAAAAATTCTAAAAAATTTCTTAAAAGTCCCCAAAAATGTAAAACACATGATCATTCACTCCAATTCAATATTTCAAACCCCTATATCTCATTTTTCACTCCAACTCAACTTTCAAATACAAATAACACATTTGTCACAATAATTTCATGTATACACACATATGCCGGAAAATGTCATAAATGCATGTCACTCATATGCATGTGCAACAATTTCCATTTATTTAAATATATAGAGGCTATATATTGCATGCTCAAGCCGAAATATGCATACATACATCTAACCCATCCCAAATGACCAATTTTTCCTTTCCATAAGTGAAGGGATGTTACATCATTGAAAGCTACGTACTACCTCCTACCTAAGTTCTCGTCTCGGTTATCTAATATGTTGTCTAATAGGGACAGAAAACTAAATCAATGTACTTCTTTCACAAATATGTTCTTTTCTACATGTTATCACCACAGTTAGTCCATTTTACACCTTTTAAGCATCTGGTATTATTATTATTCTCAAATATAGTTAATTACATCCTCAAAATGTTGGAAAGCATAAATGTGCACAGATAGAAGCAATATGTAACACCAATAAACTATAAAAGTGTAAAGAAATGATAGAAGCAACATATAATATAATAACGAACTATAAATGTACAAAAAAGCTCGTTCAGCGGTAGATATAAATTTATGAGGGCAACAACAAATTGATCGATTAAAAGGAATGACACCAACAATATAATATATACCAAAACAACTTCCATGATAAAAGGTCGTGCCTTAGATGGTGATGACGCAATTGAAGTTTCAAATTGTTACTCTGTGTTACCAAAGTTTAATAATTCTAATCGATGTGGATGACAAACTAAGTTTACTGGTATTGGAATCGTGGAACTCTTTCAATTTTATCTTATATGATTTGATCTTATTCAAACCGATTGATATATAATAACAACTCATTTACACTAGATTTAAATAATATAAATGTAAACAAGAGGTTCTAAATTATTTGTATTTTTGAATATTCAATAATTTTATTTCACTTTGAATTCTAGCAAATATTTCAGCGTAATTATTACAAAATAATAAAAATATTGAACGGTTGTAATTTAAAGTCTTTCTCGTAATATAACAAAGGAACACACTTTTTGTCTTATGTAAGTGCATCACATATAATGATGTAGTTCATCTTCAACGGTCAATCAATTTGTTAGTATTACTTAAGGCTTCTATTCGACACATTCATAACCAATATTATTTTCAAACAAGAATCGCTATAACAAAAATTTTGTAGCTAAATGTTATTTGAAGTTTATATTGCTTATGATGGTCTTGAGAAAATATTTTTGAATTAACGTTAGATAAAAAAAATGTTGGGCACACAATTAGTGTAAGAGGATTACATAAGCATCTACTGGAAGGATGCTAAGGTACAATAAAGAGCGTGTTCCCATCTCTTTGAACACAACATGCTCTCTTGAAATTTTTTACTCTTCAAAAATAGTGACAATGCTTAATTGGAGAGCAGAAGATCACATTAAACATGAAAGAGCATCTTCACAACCTAAAAATAATGTGAAAAATCAAGATAAAAATGTTTTTTAGATACCAACTCTTTCACAACAATGTAGTTCAGCTAGATCGTCAACTTGGTCAATAAATAAATTACGCACGCGTGGCACCAAATTGTAGCTGCAATATCCGTTACCACACTAGTTTATTGAATCTAAAAAAAAGCTAGAATATTTCTTTTAGAGCGTTTGTTTAAGCTTTGCACTTGTTCTTCTCCGCTAATCACGTATGAAGGATTTCATATTTGTGAATATACGTATAATATCACCTGGAGATAAACATGGATTAGATTCATCGGAGATTGACTAATTGCTTGATGTTGCGTCTTTGTATACGTGCGTGAATAATTGCATAAATTGATCGATAACTTTATATGGAACTGTGAGCAACCGATTGACAAAAATATATAGCAGTTTTGTTTTCTTTGTGCCTGGGTGAATATGACACAATCTATCTATCATTATTGGTAGTTGCATTACATGTTTCATCTATCATTTTTATGCATGGAAAATAAGTTGTTCATTTACCAATATTTGCAACAGCATTTTATGTGATTTGATGATCAATTACATGTTCAATTGATGACTTGTGCGGCTGCATTTTTTGTGGTATGCTTAAGTGATTTATTATAAATTTTGGCAATGCATGTTGTGTAAGATATTATGATTTTAGGAGTCGTATGTTTGGGGTACTTATTGTTATAAGCCTCATCCCACATCGGTGGGATGAGAATATGAGAGGAGGAGAGGGGTTTATAAAAGAAAGCCCTCTCCTCTTACTTCAATGTACCAAAAATCAAATATATCCTTTTAAACAAATTAGAGGGTTAAGTTTGTAATCCCTATTTTGTTATACTGAAATTCTTCTCTCTCCGTAGTTTTTACCCTATTGGAGTTTTCCACGTAAATTTCTCGTGTTCTTTCCGTGCTTTCTTTCCAACAAGTGGTATCAGAGCCACGCTTGGGTTAAGTTTAAATCTATTTACCGTATGCTCTGTGGTTGCCACTTAGTGTGGATCCCCCACATCAGAAAGTAAATTAGATTTTGCAGTTACCCTCAGGTGTGCTTGTGGGACCACCTTTCGATTTTCCTACCTAGTAGGATCCACTGTCCCGGGATATTCCGAAATTGCTCAGTGTCATCATTTGTGAGGCTCGTTTTGTGTGGGGCCCACGAGGTTTCGTGTGGGATCCACGAGTTTACTATTCACATGTGGTGCCCACAAGGTTACTATTCATGTCATGAAATAGTGGGAGGAGCTTTTCGGCAGAATGTCAGAAATGAAAGGGGAATATAAGGTGGATAAATTCAACGGTGGAAATTTCTCAATTTGGAAGATGAGAATGAGGGTTATTTTGGTGAAAGATAAGTGCCTCGCAGCAATCGTCAAAAGGTCAGAGAATATCACCGATGAAAAATGGGAAGAAATGGATGCAAATGCAACGGAAAATTTACATCTCGGATTGGCAGATGAGATATTGTCCAGTATAGAGGAGAAGAAGACAGCCAAAGAAATTTGGGATTATCTTACAAGTATATACGAGGCAAAATCCCTACACAACAAAATATTTCTCAAGAGGAAGTTGTACACTTTGCGGATGTCAGAATCTTTGATAGTGACTGAGCACGTCAATACACTGAATTCTCTATTTTCACAACTTAATAACATGGGTTGTGTGATAGGGACTAGTGAACGAGCAGAAATTCTACTTCAGAGTTTACCGAAATCATATGATCAACTCATTATCAACTTGGCAGCCAACTTGCTAGTGGAAAGCTTGATCTTCGACAATATTGTAGCTACGATCATTGATGAGGAAAAGCAGCGCAAGAATAAGGAGGGAACTTCATAGCAAGTAGAGGCATTGGTGGTAACGAGAGGTAGATCGATGGAACGTGGTTCCAGTGGGAGTCAACAACACGGTAGATCGAAATCTCGGAGTAAGAAAAAATTCATGTGCCACAATTGTGGCAAGAAAGGTCACTACAAGAAAGATTGTTGGAACTTGAAACAAAGTTCTGGTCCTCAGGGAAGAATTGCTGACCCTCAAGGAAATGTTGCAAGCGGACGACATTGATAATGCTTTGGCTTGTGGAAGCGGCGAAGAACACATGATGGCAAGAGGATGACGCAGATATGTGGTTGGTTGATTCGTGCAACCTATCACATGACCTCTCGTAAGAATGGTTCTATCAAGATGAATCGGTCTCGGGAGGTGTTGTATACAAACAAAGGATCGCCATGAATGTTGTTGGAATTGGATCCATCAAGATGAAGATGTACGATGGAACTGTTTGAAGTGAATCACACATTAATATATTGAATGATAATATGATCAAGATACACAAGAAGGGGGTTGAATTGTGATAAACTTTTCATTAATCCCTTTAAAAAATTACTTGTTCTTTCGAAAACTTATCGAAATCAATTCGTAATTAGTTTGAACAACTTTGTTAATCTTGAAAACTACGATATACGTAATATGAGAGTAGAAAGAAAAACACAGCAATTTATCCCGGTTCACCCCAAACCGTATACGCCCATTCCTCGATATCCTTCGAGATTTCACTATTTCGTAATCTGTTTATAAATATTCTTTCGATCGAGCCTCTCCGTGTCTTTTACAAGAAGTATTCTTTTACTCTTAGCCTCTTCAGCTATCTCAGTAACACTTTCTAATTGAAAGAGTAGTAAAGAGCTTGTTACAATAGAAATGCTCTTAACACTGCTCACTCAAATATCGCTCATAATTTTTCTCTCGATAATCAAAATCAAAAGTTGAATACTCGAGTTTCATGAAGTTTCATAAAGTTGCATAAAGTTGTTTCTTCTTCAATCTTGACTCTTATTTATAGTCGGGTTCTTCAACTGCTTCTTGAATATCCGCTTCTTGAATCTTGAAGGAACGATTATTCAGCTTTGACTCAGAATTAACTCAAATGATGTTTCTTTCTTTCGTCGATATTTTGTATCACCGCTTTTCTCTTGGACGCCTGGCTCGCTTTTCTTATATCACCGCTTTTCTCTTGTAAAGCTTTCGCTTTTTTTCTTATATCACCGCTTTTCTCTTGTAAAGCTTAAATCTCGCTTCTTGTATCACCGCTTTTCTCTTGTAAAGCTTTAAATCGCTTTTCTTGTATCATTACTTTTCTCTTGTAAAGCTTAGTCGCTTTTCTTGTATCACCGCTTTTCTCTTGTAAAGCTTTAAATCGCTTTTCTTGTATCACCGCTTTCCTCTTGTAAAGCTTCCATGTTTTTCAGACGCTTGCTTTTCTTTTGTAAAGCTTTAAATGCTTTTCTTGAACTGATTCTTACTTCCGTCTGATATTTTCTCCTTCAGCTGTTTTTTACTTCTCATGCGTCCATCTACTTTTCATTTGTATATTTCTCTTTGTTTATCATCAAAATTATTTAATACGTGAAGTCTGATTTGACTTAACATTCTCCCCCTTTTTGATGATAACAAATATTGTGAAATAGAGAAATATGAAAGGTATGAAATTATGAAAAGTATCAAATATACATAAGTATTAATAGATCAAAAATAACTTCTACCTTCTGCTTTCAAAATTTCTTCAATTTCTTCTGTCTTTTCCTTTCAGCTGATTCTCCCTTCTCATTCTTCCTTCTCATTCTTCTCATTCTTCCTTCTCCCCCTATTTGTTATTAATCAAAAGAATTATTTCCCAAACTGTTTCAGCATCTTCTTAATCTTCTTCATATCCTTATCAAGTTTCTGAACTTGTTTCTTTAAAGTCAATGATTCAGCTGCAGTCGAGGATTCTGTCTCAACAACTTGTCTGTCAGCAACTGTTGTTGTATAAGCTTCCATGTTTGAGACATGTGGTTCAATAATTTGGAGGAGAGGCAAAGGGACATATACAGCTTGATCAGGAATATCAAGATCATAGGAATCAAGTATACGTTGAAATGTGTTTCCAAACCAAGGCATAGCTTCTGCAATTGAGTTGATCTCCCACAGAGGTCGATTTTGCAGAATGTTCTGTAAAATACTATAAGAACATTTTAAGTTGCCAATCGAAAAGAACGACATCGACCCTTTCGATAAGTGCCTCCACATGGATCATCTGCTGTAGCCTTAGTTTGGCTTGTTCTGGATCTTGATAAATGCGATAGAACTTCCACTTCTTTTCTCTTCACATGCTTTATCAATCAATTGCACCGCTTCGCAATTTGATCGAAGTCATGTCATCCAAAATCGGTTACGCTGAACTTTCACTTTTTCTTTCTTCACACTTGCGTTCAACAAAATTTGGTGGTTGTAAATCGGTACCACCTTGATTACCGTCCTCTCCAAGATTGGATAAGAAGTGAGACGCCTCCAAATGGCTCGTGGATATGGTTCTTCCAACTCTCTTGCTTGATCATAGAAATTTTATAACCCCTATCCAATGTATGTAGAATGTCATTATCAAATTTAACTCGATTTGAAGAAGGCTTTCACAAATCTCTTTGGTTTGTCTCTGATGATGATAGATTTGGTCTTCTTCTCCTCTGTGACAACCAATCAGGTTCCCAACTTTCTCTTTGAAAAGTTAAATATTTGGATGGAACATTAGTCATCACACTCAAGACTTTTGACTAACCTTTTGTCCCATAACATGTGTAGCAATCTGTTTGCGAACAAGTGAAGACCAAAAGTAGTAGAAACTACTTCTTCAAACATTGGATTATCAAGGACATTGTGAGTATCCTTAAGATTACCAGAATGCCTTCCACAAGAATTTCAAAGAATATCAACCGTATCAAGAATGATTTTTACGTAGTATCAACAATGCCTTTTCTTGTCGTATCTTCTTAGACTTTGTTTCGTTGTTGGACTTCCTTCTTTGTCGCACTCATTGTCTTTCCCTTGGTGACTTTTTAGGTTGTGTTTTCTCTTTTCGTGTTCTTCTTTCCTTTTCCTCCACTTCCTTGAGACCGAAGTTTCAATCTTTTCAAGGATTGATGTCAACGACTTTGTAGCTTTTGATCTTTTCAGTTCAGAATGCTTTGATTGACTTGATTCTCTGGATTGACTGGCTTCTTTCTGTTGCACAGTTTTCGCTCTGGGTGACGTTCTTGCTTGCTTTGGAATGTCACTTAGCAGTGGTTCCCTTTACGCTTCAAGTCACCTGATTCAAAAAATCGAACACTTCTCGACTTTGATTCCTGAGAATGTGATCTTGTTTCCTTCATAGAAGATTTCTTCAGTATACGCTCCCCCTCAATTGTTGCTTTTCTTGCCAAATCTGCTCCTTTTCTGTCTGAAAATCTCAGACCCATTTTAGCAATAGATGTTGAATCTATATAGCTTTTAATAGATATCTTCTGTCTGATTCCCCTTTCCAATCTGATGCCAGATTCTCTGAACACTCTTGTCAACAACATCCCATAAGGACAAGTGTTTGTATCCTTTATTGATTTTACCATGTACTGATAAATCAAAAATGGTAAATCTATTGGGTGATGATTCAGAAGATGAAGAATACATTGTTCATCCAGGGTAGTGACCTGATGTCGTGAACCTATTCTTGGTAGAACACAGTCACTTAGAACCGCGAACAATACCTTGCTTTTGGTACCAGCCAAGAGGCTCTCCTTTCATTAGGTTATTTTGTCCATAAAGTTGACGACTAACTTCATCTTCGCTCATCTTAAGCTTAGTCATCCATTTCGCCATATTAGTGGGTTGAACTCCATCCATCGGACATTCAAGGACTTTCTCCAAGAACTCCTTCGTTCTTATAACAGAGTGTGTGTCACATACGACACGATTGTATCGCTCATCGATTTAGTATTCTTTCGTAACTCATAAACTTCTTATAGATAGACTTCATCTCGTATTTGAAAGAAGTTTCTCCATCCCGCCGCCATTATCTCCTACCTATATCCATCTCGTTCTTTTCTTAGTTCTTCAAGTTTACCAATCTTCCCACCGATCCTCGATCAACTCGCAAAATAGGCTTGACATTCATCTTGCTGATTCGATTGAATAGGAACTTGCTTGAAGAAATTTCAGAGAGATTTTAAGAGAACTAGCAATTTCAATTCGTAGAAATCCCAAAAGTTAGTTTTAGGATATTATAGCTAATTCTAGAACGATTGTACTTCTCGATGATCTCGACAATTTTTCCTCTAAAACTTTTTCTTGTGAAAGAAGTTTTATATCTAAAACCGCCTAACGCCGTTAACTCCACCGCTCCACCGTCTTTTCTTTTGAAAATCAGATGATCAAACCGTTAACTCCACCGCCTATCTCGCTTTGTCTTTTGAAAACCGGATGAATGGTCCGTTAACTCCTCCGTCATCTGCTTTGTCTTTATGAAAAACCAGATGAATGGTCCGTTAACATCACCATATTGAGGTTGCGTCTGATTTCTTTAAAGCGATCTTCACTTAGTGGTTTTGTGAAGATATCCGCCCACTGATATTTTGTTTCTACGAATTGTAGACTGACGACTTTCTTCTGAACGTAATCTCTCAAGAAATGATGTCTGACTTCTATGTGCTTCACCCTTGAATGTTGAATTGGATTCTTTGACAAGCTAATGGCGCTGGTGTTGTCGCAGTATATTGGAATCTCTTCTTCTTGTATTGAGTAGTCCTTCAATTGATACTTGATCCACAATACTTGTGAACAACAACTGCATGCGCATATGTATTCATCTTCTAGCTTGATAATGCAATCGAGCTTTGTCTCTTGCTTGACCATGACACCAGATTTGGTCCAAGAAAGTGACAACCACCACTCGTGCTCTTCCTTTCGATCCTATCACTGGCATAGTCCGCATCGCAATATCCATTCATCCTGAAATTTTTACCTTTCTCATACATTAAGCAAAGATCAGTAGTACCTGCGAGATATCTCAAAATTTGTTTTACAAAGAATATAATGAGATTCTCTAGATCGGCTGAAACCTTGCACACAAGCATACACCTGAATAGAATGTCAGTCTACTTGTCAGAAGATAAAGCAAAGAACCAATCATCCTCTATATAGGGTTTGATCCACTTTCTTACCACTTTCGTCTTTTGACAACAAGTTTGAAGGATGCATCGGGTAGACATATGTTTAACACCGCATATATCAAACTTAGACAACAATTCTTTAAGATATTTTTGTTGATGGATAAAATCTTATCTTTAGTTTGCTTTACTTGCAATCCAAGAAAGAATTTTAACTCACCCATCATGCTCATCTCAAATTCATTTTCATTAGATTTTCAAAACTCATGCATAACCTTTTCAAGTTGCACCAAAATAATATCATCAACATAAATTTGCACAATAATGAAATCATTACTCAAGTTCTTTCTAAAAGAGTTTTGTCTACTTTACCTCTAGTAAATCCATTTTCTATAAGAAATGAACTCGCATTTATCATACCAAGCTCTAGGGGCTGTTTCAATCCATATAAGGCTTTATGAAGTCTCAGAGACATGATCTGGATACTTTATGTCCTCAAATCTGGGAGGTTGCTTAACATAGACTTCTTCATCTATAAAACCATTCAGAAATGCACTTTTTACATCCATATGAAAAAGCTTTATGTCATGAGAAACCGCATATGCAAGCAGTATCCTTATTGCTTCAAGTCTTGCTACTAGAGCATATGTCTCATTGTAGTCTATTCCTTCTTGCTGATTATAGCCTTGTGCTACTAATCTTGCCTTATTGCGACTTACTTTTCCTGATTCGTCTAGTTTATTCTTGAATACCCATCTAGTACCAATAATGGATTTCTTTTCAGGTTTAGGAACTAAGGACCAGACTTTATTCCTATATAATTGATTCAACTCCTCTTGCATAGCTAGTATCCATGCTTCATCTTTTAGAGCTTCATCAATCTTCTTAGGTTCTACTTCAGATATAAATTCCACGCTGGCTTCTCTTCTGAACTTAGACCTTGTTCAACACCTTCGAGGTTTCTCCAATAATTGACTCTTTAGATGAGAACTTTTGTATCTCCAATCTTTCTTTAACTCCAAATTCTTCGAAATGTCTTTCTTTTCACATATAGTGTTTCGATGAAGATACTTCTATGTACTCGTCAAAGGCAATCAGAATAAAGATCATTATCTCGATTCCTCTTCCTTATCGGGTTGAGAGCTATCATCGAACTTGACATGAATAGTTTCTTCAACAGTCTTTGAGGTGAGGTTGTAGACTCTAAATGCCTTTGAGGTGAGAGAATAACCTAGAAATATTCCCGAAAGTGTCTTTGCATCAAACTTGTCCGTAACTTCCTTTGTGTTCGAATAGTGCACTTGCAACCTAAAGGATGGAAATAAGAAATGTTTGGTTTCCTTCCATTCCACAACTCATAGGAGTTTTCTTCAATATTGGTCGCAAAGAACACTCTATTCTCGAATACAAGATGTCAGTATTGACACTTCTGCCGTAAATATTTAGGAAGATTCATCTCACACAGCATTGTTCTTGCCATCTCTTGAATCGTCCTACAACTCCATTTTGTTGCGGAGTATAGATACAAGAAGTTTGGAGCTCAATTCCTTTATTTTGAAGAAAAGTGCGAATGGGAATAAATTATGTGCCATTATCCACCCTTATTGTTTGAACACTTGTTTGAAACTGAGTTTTGACAAATTGCACAAAATTGATTAACAAAGATTGTGTCTCTGATTTATGAGACATGAGAAAAATCCATGTGCAACGTGAAAAATCATCGATAATTATGAGAAAATAGCGCAAACCATTGTGAGTAGGAATTTTATGAGGACCCCAGACATCATAGTGTAAAAGAGAAAATGGAGATTTTGTTGTTATTGAACTTTTGGGAAAAGGCAAGTGTCCGCTTGGCCTTGGACAAATGGCACAATTATTCTCTAATTCTTTATGATCCAAGGAAGTAGATGTGACAAGAATTTAAAACGAGAAAAGAAGGATGACCTAGGCGAAAATGCCATAAGTCGACGGTGAGAGACATGGAAAACAACAGATTTATCCTCTAATGGATGCATGTAGTATAGACCACCACGTTGTCACCCGAGCCAATCGCCTTCCCAAAATCAAGTCCCGCAAAGATTAGTGTATGCATCAACATTACCGATTTATTGTGATTCAGGCATCAAGAATGTAGAAAGGGTGTGACAAATTGATGGCGTTGACGTCAATCTTAATCTTTCGCGTTGCGCCATGGCTACGTTGATGTTTTAGAAAGTATGAAAAGTTTGATAATCAAGAGCACCGTGATCGCTGCTCGATACCATAACAAGAATAGAAGACTTGGTGATAAATTAGATTGCTTTTCTCATTGCTTTGCAATGTACTACATATATACACACCGATGAACATATCTTCTCCTAAAATAATGCTACAAAATAGGCAACATATCCCTAATTATACTCCTATACGATCATCTAATTATGGCAAAGATAATTACAAAATAACTAACATATAATTTCCTTAATATGAACATCTTTGCTCTTGTTTGTTATTTTTGCGGACAAACGATGCATATATCTTATATGAACTTATAATTCAATATTTTGAAATTATATAAGGGAACAAAAATCAACTATAATTTGTCTCACCTCAAATAAATACGAGGATTCAAGTGTTAATTGCAATCGGTTTTCTATGTGCTTCTATGATATATGATTAATGTTATAGAAGGGGTTATTAAAGGAATAATGCTACTTCACTTACTTATTAACTAATTGATAAATTAATAAAATTATATATATTATAATATATATTTGGTCAAAATTATACAAATTCTTATCAAATTGTGTTGAGTTGATATATAGAGTAAAAGAATGAGAAAGTGTTTAAATCATCAATCTCATTTAAAGAAAATTTAAAATTTTTGGTTTAACTCAACAAAATGAATCCTTTAAGATAAAAGTACTAGTTCATCTTTTGTTGACATCAAGGAGAAAAATCGATTTTTTTCCAACCATGAAAAATCATCATCGTGAATTTGCTCATTCACCAAAACACTTCCCGCACATCATTTGTAGTACCCCCTTACCGTAGGGTTTACACCGGGACACCCGTAGGTCATTCCGACGCATATTCTACAATAAGGGTGCACTACGAACAATCACTACTGTATTCCACATGGCATCATAAACATAATACAACCATAAAACAATCACTAAGTTTTGAAACCAAATGAGGAATACATTACTCCCAAAGAAATCTAAAACAAACTCCTAACTAGGTCATCCCCCAAAAAATCCCAACTGACCGACCTGTGAGCCATAACTTATCTTGCCAAACGATCTACACGACAGGAAAAGTCCCTCTGGAGCTAGGAGTCTACTCTCGATTCTGAAAATAAGTTGCAATTTTGGGTGAGTTTATGAACTCAAGAGGAATCATCATCGATGGTTCACTAAACTCATGCATAGTCAAGCAATTCACATATTATTACACGATAGCACATTCAGAAATATCACATAATTATTTTCGGATAAGTATAAGGCATTTCACCTTTCACCCAATCCAATATTTAATCAAATGCATATGAAATGCGTATATGATACTTTCCTATTTTATTACGGTATTGTGACCGAGCGCCTGAACTGTCCCAAAATAGGAGCATTAGTCGGTGAGTCTGAGGCTCTGAAATACGGTGGACTCGAGGCCCTAATACGTTGAGCTCTAAGCTCTCGGTGGCTGCTCCGGTCACAATTGTCATTATCTGATCATGCATTCATGTATGACATGCATACATCCCAATTTAACAGTAATTACAGCACAATTATACCACATGTCACAGATTCACAAACAGATAACACTTCTATGGCATAATCTGTCAATAAGTCGGACATCATCGGTCCGAAATCCAAGTCATAAATAACACACAAGCCTGCCATTATCTCCACAAGGTTATAAGTGTAGAATTTTAACCAAATAAAGATTGAGGAACCATCGAGGTTACTCACCTATAACTTCCGAGCTAATGCCTGGAAGTCTCAGCAACGTCGGTGGATTGATGCTCCAAATGTTCCTCTATAACAGTCAAAGTATATAAACATTACCAAATGTACACAGAAAATATGTATATATACACATGTAGCAATTTAAAATGCGTACAATGTATGTTCGTGATATTTCCAGCACTAATCTAAAACTTCCCATTACCTCAATTTTTCCTCTAAACAATAGGAACTCATAGACACCAAATCATTTAATTCATTTTAGAAATCCGAAAATTATACTCCAAACATATAGGGGCTATCCTTATGTCGAAACTAAATTCTATACTCAATTTTTATCCAAAGTTTTAGATCTTTAAAGATTGATTCAAAACTTTCTTTCTTCATAGAACTTGTAGATCTTTGTCTCTAGTTTGCAAAAAATAAAAAACCAACTCATTTGGACTTCTACATCAAAACTTATGGCTAAAGAACCAAAGCATGTCCGTATAGAAGAATGGGTCCTCGCCGCGGCGGAAAGACACTCGCCGTGGCGAGAGCACTAGCATACGCCGCAATCAGACGCATGCATGCGTCAGTCAGAAGGCCCTTCATCAGTAGGTACGCACCAAAGATGCCCGTAGGTCATCCGATACATATCCCACAATAAGGGAGAGCTACGAGCAGTCAGTCACTACAATACTCTCATGGCATCGCATTCATAAAACCACAATATAAAAGTCGTTATATTTTAAATCCAATATACATTCTCATTTCATACCATCAAACAGAAATATAGACAAGTCTATCAGTTTTCTACAGTTTAAATACATTACTACAAAAAGGAAATCTGATACAAAAGTCTATACTAGGTCATCCCCAAAATCAATCCCAGTTGACCGACCTGTGTGCCATAACTTCTCTTGCCAGCGCGCTCACATGGTAGGCAAAGTCTATCTCTGGAGCTAGGAGCTTACTATATCAGTCCCGAAAAATATTTACAATGTTGGGTGAGTTTACGAACTCAGCGAGAAACCATCATCGATGGTTCACTGCACTCATGCATATACAAACAATTCACAAAATATTGCATAGTATCACATTCGGAAATATCACATGCGTTGTCATTTCGCAAATATGAGGCTTTTCGCCTTTCAAACAATTCACATTTAATCATTCGTATATGCAATGCACATGTGACACTTTCTGTTTTATTTCGATGTTGTGACTGTGCGCCTGATCTGTCCCAGTGACGAGCACATTATACGATGAACCTGTGGCTCTGAAATACGTTGGGCTTGAATGCCCTGATACAGTGAGCCTATGCCTCTAAATTACGTTAGGCTCGAGGCCTTGTTGCGTTGAGCTTTAAGCTCTGAATTACGTTGGTTGCTCTGGTCACAACTATCATTATCTGAACATGCCTTTATGCATGAATGCATATGTCTCAATTTACAGTAATTACCATTTTACACACAATTTACACTTCGATATCAGGTTCCCGATATTTCGGACACATATGGTCCGAAATCAATCAAAATCAAACACATATCCCTCCATTATCTTCGCATGGCATAAGCTCATAATTTTAAACACACAAAGATTGAGAAACTAACTAGGTTACTCACCTGTATCTTCCGAGCTACTACCTGGAAGTCCCAGCAATGTCCGTGGAATGTCGATCCAACGGTACCTCTATAACAGACAAATAATTTCTCATTACTATATGCACAATCAGAGGGATTCACAAATGCACATGCTGGAATGTAGGAATGTACAATGCATATTGGCGATTTTCCCGGCACTATATCCCAATTTCACTATCCTTTGCCACTAAACCAATTTTTCGTTCTATGAGTATCACAACATTTAAACAATATCCTTATCCTCAAGAAAGACCTCAAAACCAAATTACTATTCATTAGTTCAATATTATCCACTGAAGATTCCAAAAGTATGCCATTTAGTTCATAAGTCTCTAATTTATCCTCCAATATCATAAAACAATCCTTAAGATGCAATAAAAACCTATCCTTAACTTTCTTTCAATAATTGCAATCCTACTAATTTAAATTCAAACTTTCATTGTTCACCTCAATTGTAGACCTTTCTCTCTATTTCATAACAAATCAAGAATCACCTCAATTGGAGGTCTACACCATTAGTTATGCCCCAAAAACCAAATTAAATCAAATCAGAAAAATGTCCCTCGCCGCGGCCAAGGAACGCTCGCTGCAGCGTCCTGGAATCACTCGCCGCGACGTCCAAGTGAGCTCGCCGCAGTGAACAACTTCTTCGGACTCGTCGTGGCGATCTTTCTGCGCTCATCGCGAATTAACTTTAATTCGCCATGAAATTCCCAGCAGCGCGGCGAGGACATGATTCCTCGCCGTCATAAGAAGAAATACGTCATGACCGCTCATCTTCTCCGACTTCTATCGCATTTTCTCACTCTAAACCCAATAATAACTCCACTAAACTAACACAATCTTTCATATTAAACACCATAAATGCATTTCAACAACAATAAAACAACATTAAAGCCAATTTACTTACCAATCAAGCTCTCAAATCTTCAAATCTTTCGCAACCTTAATTCCTTTCTCTAACACCCACGGTAAGCTCTTCTCCTCTCAAAACACTTCACTCTCTCAAGATTTCTAGAGGTTCTTTAACCACAAAGAAGAGCAAGCAAGGATCTCAAAGGTGGAAGGAAATGAAAATCACCAAAGAAAGAAGGAGGAAGTTTGCCCTAGGAGAAGGAGAGGATATGCTTATCCACCAAATTCAAAACCTAAGGCTTTTAAAGGTTGATTTTTAAATCTAGGGTTCATAAGCCATAAGCCCTCAAATTCTTTTAAATTTCAGTCTCTAATTTCTAATGGCTTGACATTTTATTCCTAACATCAAAAATTTAAATTTTCCATTGCCATCGGACAGTTATGCCAGCAATATAAAGTCAATCGGTTCACACTCAGAAATTTTCGTCCGACATTTACTCCCAAATTTCCGTAAAATTTCCTATGAGCCGCTATCAACCGGCAATCACTCTCGTGACATTCTAATTCAACTATTCAAATCCAATTATTCCATAATTTCCAAAATATCATAATCAAACATAATTATCTCAAATTCACAATTTAAATCATAATCACAATTAAATGTCGAAATGCCATGAATGCATGTATCTATATGTGCATGTGCAGAATGACTTATTCCTCTAAAATTAGAGGCCAAAAATGATCATATCGATTGCATGCAAATGGAAAATCCTAACCCGTCCTAATTTACTAATATAACCTCCAATCGGTGATGGATGTTACAATCGTGGTGTGCGTACTCTAGACACCATGCAAGGTTTTACTTACATACTGGCGTATGCGTGCACGAACACGTCGCATCATGCGAACCCGTAAAACATTTCAAACCAGATTTTAACCATCTTCGCCTTTAATCATCCCATCTTTCAAAATATAACCCATCTAACATCATTCAAAACACTTCAAAACAACTAAATACACTCAAAACATCTCATTCCTCAACTTCTAAATAAACATTTACCAATTATCATTTAATCAAAGAAATAACGCACCTAAACAATCAAACCAATAACCTCATGGAATAAAAGCATATTCAATCACAATAAAAGCTTCTAACTACCAAAATATTCTTACCTAAACGAGTTTCAAGCTTCAAAATCTTCAAGTCTTCAATTTACTCCAACTTTCTATACCTCTCATCAACACCTACGGCCATCACTCACACCCATACCAAACATCATCAACACAAAACTTATGGTTGGTTTTGTATATGTAGGAAGAAGGAGCAAGCAAGAAGAAATTAAGAAAGAAGAGATGAACAAGGAAGTTGAAGATCCACGAAGAAGAAGAGAGGAGGAGCTAAATATGAAAGCAATTTTGTTTCAAAGGAGAAGAAAGCATCGTCCAAGGAAATCAATAAAGGAAAGAAGGGTTTTAAAAATGGGCTTAGAGCCATATTTGGCAAGTGACTTATGTCACTTGCCACTTGTCCACTTCTTATGCCCTATCTCCAATTATTATTATAATTTTCTCCCAGATTCCAATGGCTCAAAGTAATAAATCATAAAATCATGCATCTAATTTTCTAGTGCCATTGGACAGTCATTATCGATACCGAAAATCCCATCAGTCTGTCATTTAGTAATTTTTTTTCGGTCTGGACATTGTCCCTCAAAAATTCCAGAAAATTTCCTAAAAGTCCCCAAAAATGTAAAACACACGATCATTCACTCCAATTCAATATTTCAAACCCCTATATCTCATTTTTCACTCCAACTCAACTTTCAAATACAAATAACACATTTGTCACAATAATTTCATGTATACACACATATGCCGGAAAATGTCATAAATGCATGTCACTCATATGCATGTGCAACAATTTCCATTTATCTAAATATATAGAGGCTATATATTGCATGCTCAAGCCGAAATATGCATACATACATCTAACCCATGCCAAATGACCAATTTTTCCTTTCCATAAGTGAAGGGATGTTACATCATTGAAAGCTACGTACTACCTCCTACCTAAGTTCTCGTCTCGGTTATCTAATATGTTGTCTAATAGGGACAGAAAACTAAATCAATGTACTTCTTTCACAAATAGGTTCTTTTCTACATGTTATCACCACAGTTAGTCCATTTTACACCTTTTAAGCATCTGGTATTATTATTATTCTCAAATATAGTTAATTACATCCTCAAAATTTTGAGATATTATACCCTCACAATCAATCTAACTTATGAACCAAAGCTAACTTAGTGATTAAGTTCATTAATTTGAAATATAAGTGAAGATGATAAATCAAAATTATCAGATAATAAGGAGGAATGTTGGAAAGCATAAATGTGCATGATAGAAGCAATATGTAACACCAACGAACTATAGAAGTGTAAAGAAATGATAGAAGCAACATATAATATAATAACGAACTATAAATGTACAAAAAAGATCGTTCAGCGGTAGATATAAATTTATGAGGGCAACAACAAATTGATCGATTAAAAGGAATGACACCAACAATATAATATATACCAAAACAACTTCCATGATAAAAGGTCGTGCCTTTAGATGGTGATGACGAATTGAAGTTTCAAATTGTTACTCGTGTTACCAAAGTTTAATAATTCTAATCGATGTGGATGACAAACTAAGTTTATCGGTATTGGAATCGTGGAACTCTTTCAATTTTATCTTATATGATTTGATCTTATTCAAACCGATTGATATATAATAACAACTCATTTACACTAGATTTAAATAATATAAATGTAAACAAGAGGTTCTAAATTATTTGTATTTTTGAATATTCAATAATTTTATTTCACTTTGAATTCTAGCAAATATTTCAGCGTAATTATTACAAAATAATAAAAATATTGAACGTTGTAATTTAAAGTCTTTCTCAGAATATAACAAAGGAACACACTTTTTGTCTTGTAGAAGTGCATCACATATAATGATGTAGTTCATCTTCAACGGTCAATCAATTTGTTAGTATTACTTAAGGCTTCTATTCGACACATTCATAACCAATATTATTTTCAAACAAGAATCGCCATAACAAAAATTTTGTAGCTAAATGTTATTTGAAGTTTATATTGCTTATGATGGTCTTGAGAAAATATTTTGAATTAACGCTCGATAAAAAATGTTGGGCACACAATTAGTGTAAGAGGATTACATAAGCATCTACCGGAAGGATGCTAAGGTACAATAAAGAGCGTGTTCCCATCTCTTTGAACACAACATGCTCTCTTGAAATTTTTTACTCTTCAAAAATAGTGACAATGCTTAATTGGAGAGCAGAAGATCACATTAAACATGAAAGAGCATCTTCACAACCTGAAAATAATGTGAAAAATCAAGATAAAAATGTTTTTTAGATACCAACTCTTTCACAACAATGTAGTTCAGCTAGATCGTCAACTTGGTCAATAAATAAATTACGCACGCGTGGCACCAAATTGTAGCTGCAATATCCGCTACCACACTAGTTTATTGAATCTAAAAAAGCTAGAATATTTCTTTTAGCGTTTGTTTGCTTTGCACTTGTTCTTCTCCGCTAATCACGTATGAAGGATTTCATATTTGTGAATATACGATAATATCACCTGAGATAAACATGGATTAGATTCATCTGAGATTGACTAATTGCTTGATGTTGCGCCTTTGTATACGTATGTGAATAATTGCATAAATTGATCGATAACTTTATATGGAACCGTGAGCAACCGATTGACAAAAATATATAGCGCTTTTGTTTTCTTTGTGCGTGAATATGACACAATCTATCTATCATTATTGGTAGTTGCATTACATGTTTCATCTATCATTTTTATGCATGGAAAATAAGTTGTTCATTTACCAATATTTGCAACAGCATTTTATGTGATTTGATGATCAATTACATGTTCAATTGATGACTTGTGCGGCTGCATTTTTTGTGGTATGCTTAAGTGATTTATTATAAATTTTGGCAATGCATGTTGTGTAAGATATTATGATTTTAAGAGTCGTATGTTTGGGGTACTTATTGTTATAAGCCTCATCCCACATCGGTGGGATGAGAATATGAGAGGAGGAGAGGGGTTTATAAAAGAAAGCCCTCTCCTCTTACTTCAATGTACCAAAAATCAAATATATCCTTTTAAACAAATTAGAGGGTTAAGTTTGTAATCCCTATTTTGTTATACTGAAATTCTTCTCTCTCCGTAGTTTTTACCCTATTGGAGTTTTCCACGTAAATTTCTCGTGTTCTTTCCGTGCTTTCTTTCCAACAAGTGGTATCAGAGCCACGCTTGGGTTAAGTTTAAATCTATTTACCGTATGCTCTGTGGTTGCCACTTAGTGTGGATCCCCCACATCAGAAAGTAAATTAGATTTTGCAGTTACCCTCGGGTGTGCTTGTGGGACCACCTTTCGATTTTCCTACCTAGTAGGACCCACTGTCCCGGGATATTCCGAAATTGCTCAGTGTCATCATTTGTGAGGCTCGTTTCGTGTGGGGCCCACGAGGTTTCGTGTGGGATCCACGAGTTTACTATTCACATGTGGTGCCCACAAGGTTACTATTCATGTCATGAAATAGTGGGAGGAGCTTTTCGGCAGAATGTTAGAAATGAAAGGGGAATATAAGGTGGATAAATTCAACGGTGGAAATTTCTCAATTTGGAAGATGAGAATGAGGGTTATTTTGGTGAAAGATAAGTGCCTCGCAGCAATCGTCAAAAGGTCAGAGAATATCACCGATGAAAAATGGGAAGAAATGGATGCAAATGCAACGGCAAATTTACATCTCGGATTGGCAGATGAAATATTGTCCAGTATAGAGGAGAAGAAGACAGCCAAAGAAATTTGGGATTATCTTACAAGTATATACGAGGCAAAATCCCTACACAACAGAATATTTTTCAAGAGGAAGTTGTACACTTTGCGGATGTCAGAATCTTCGATAGTGACTGAGCACGTCAATACACTGAATTCTCTATTTTCACAACTTAATAACATGGGTTGTGTGATAGGGACTAGTGAACGAGCAGAAATTCTACTTCAGAGTTTACCGGACTCATATGATCAACTCATTATCAACTTGACAGCCAACTTGCTAGTGAAAAGCTTGATCTTCGACAATATTGTAGCTACAATTATTGATGAGGAAAAGCGGCGCAAGAATAAGGAGGGAACTTCACAGCAAGTAGAGGCATTGGTGGTAACGAGAGGTAGATCGATGGAACGTGGTTCCAGTGGGAGTCAACAACACGGTAGATCGAAATCTCGGAGTAAGAAAAAATTCAAGTGCCACAATTGTGGCAAGAAAGGTCATTACAAGAAAGATTGTTGGAACTTGAAACAAAGTTCTGGTCCTCAGGGAAGAATTGTTGACCCTCAAGGAAATGTTGCAAGCAGATTAGACATTGATAATGCTTTGGCTTGTGAAGCAGCAGTAACATATGATGGCAAGAGGATGACGCAGGATATGTGGTTGGTTGATTCTGGTGCAACCTATCACATGACCTCACGTAAAGAATGGTTCTATCAAGATGAATCGCCTCTCGGAGGTGTCAGTATACAAACCGCGAGTGATCAAGCCATGAATGTTGTTGGAATTGGATCCATCAAGATGAAGATGTACGATGGAACTGTTTGAAGTGAATCACACGTTAATATATTGAACGATAATATGATCAAGATACACAAGAAGGGGGGTTGAATTGTGATAAACTTTTCGTTAATCCCCTTTTAAAAAAATTACTTGTTCTTTCGAAAACTTATCGTAAATCAATTCAGAATTAGTTTGAATAACTTTGTTAATCTTGAAAACTACGATATAAGTAATATGAGAGTAGAAAGAAAAAACACAGAATTTATCCCGTTCACCCCAAACCGTGGGCTACGCCCATTCCTCGATATCCTTCTCGAGATTTCACTATTTCGTAATGTTTACAAGTATTCTTTCAACCGAGCCTCTCCAGTCTCTCTTTACAAAGAAGTATTCTTTTACTCTTAGCCTCTTCAAAGCTATCTCGTAACACTTTCTAATTGAAAGAGTAGTAAAGAGCTTGTTACAATAGAAATGCTCTTAACATCGCTCACTCGAAATATCGCTCATAATTTTTCTCTCGATAATCTGAAAATCAAAAGTTGAATACTCGAGTTTCATGAAGTTTCATAAAGTTGCATAAAGTTGTTTCTTCTTCAATCTCACTCTTATTTATAGTCGGGTTCTTCAACTGCTTGAATATCGCTTATTGAATCTTGAAGAAACGGTTATTCAGTTTGACTCAGAATTAACTCAAACTGATGTTTCTTTCTTCCGTCGATATTTTGTATCACCGCTTTTCTCTTGACGCCCTTCTCGCTTTTCAGATCACCGCTTTTCTTTTGTAAAGCTTTATTGCCTTTTCTTGTATCACCGCTTTTCTCTTGTAAAGCTTCATTCGCTTTTCTTGTATCAGCTGCTTTTCTCTTGTAAAGCTTTCGTCTGCTTTTCTTGTATCAGCTACTTTTCTCTTGTAAAGCTTCCGTCTGCTTTTCTTGTATCATCTGCTTTTCTCTTGTAAAGCTTTCGTCTGCTTTTCTTGTATCAGCTGCTTTCCTCTTGTAAAGCTTCCATGTTTTTCTTGTATCAGCTGCTTTTCTTTTGTAAAGCTTTCGTGTGCTTTTCTTGAACTGATTCTTACTTCCGTCTGATATTTTCTCCTTCAGCTGTTTTTTACTTCTCATGCGTCCATCTACTTTTCATTTGTATATTTCTCTTTGTTTGTCATCAAAATTATTTAATACGTGAAGTCTGATTTGACTTAACATTCTCCCCCTTTTTGATGATAACAAATATTGTGAAATAGAGAAATATGAAAGGTATGAAATTATGAAAAGTATCAAATATACAGAAGTATTAATAGATCAAAAATAACTTCTACCTTCTGCTTTCAAAATTTCTTCAATTTCTTCTGTCTTTTCCTTTCAGCTGATTCTCCCTTCTCATTCTTCCTTCTCATTCTTCTCATTCTTCCTTCTCCCTATTTGTTATTAATCAAAAGAATTATTTCCCAAACTGTTTCAAAGATCTTCTTAATCTTCTTCATATCCTTATCAAGTTTCAACTTGTTTCTTTAAAGTCAATGATTCAATTGCAATGAGGATTCTGCTCAACAACTTGTCATCAACAAAGAACTATTGTTGATAAGCTTCCATGTTTGAGACATGTGGTTCAATAATTTGGAGGAGAGGCGGAGGGACATATACAGCTTGATCAGGAATATCAAGATCATAGGAATCAAGTATACGTTGAAATGTGTTTCCAAACCAAGGCATAGCTTCTGCAATTGAGTTGATCTCCCACAGAGGTCGATTTTGCAGAATGTTCTTTAAAATACTATAAGAACATTTTAAGTTGCCAATCAGAAAAGAACGATA
Source organism: Erythroxylum novogranatense (assembly GCA_029891385.1). Taxonomy (NCBI): domain Eukaryota; kingdom Viridiplantae; phylum Streptophyta; class Magnoliopsida; order Malpighiales; family Erythroxylaceae; genus Erythroxylum; species Erythroxylum novogranatense. The sequence continues at coordinate 87,950,742 of CM057230.1, forward strand.
CTGACCCTTTCTGATAGTGCCTCCCTGTGGATCATCTGTTGTAGCCTTAGTTTGGCTTGTTCCTGGATCTTGATAAATGCAGATAGAACTTCCACTTCTTTTCTCTTCACATGTTTCATCAATCAATTGCACTGCTTCTGCAATTTGATCAGAAGTCATGTCATCCAAAACTGGTTCTGGTTGAACTTTCAGCTTCAGTTTCTCTTCACACTTGCGTTCAACAAAATTTGGTGGTTGTAAATCGTACCACCTTGATTACCGTCCGCCCATATTGGATAAGAAGTGAGACGCCTCCAAATGGCTCGTGGATATGGTTCTCTCCACCTCTCTTCGCTTGATCATAGAAATTTTTATAACCCCTATCCAATGATGTAGAATGTCGTTATCAAATTTAACCGATTTGAAGAAGGCTTTCACAAATCTCTTTGGTTTGTCTCGGATGATGACAGATTTGATCTTCTTCTCCTCTGTGACAACCAATCTGTGTCCCAACTTTCTCTTTGAAAAGTTAAATATTTGATGGAACATTAGTCATCACACTCAAGACTTTTGACTAACCTTTTGTCCCATAACATGTGTAGCAACTGTTTGCGAATAAGTGAAGATCGAAAAGTAGTAGAAACTACTTCTTCAAACATTGGATTATCAAGGACATTGTGAGTATCCTTAAGATTACCGAGAATAGCTTCCACAAGAATCTTCAAAGAATATCAACCGTACAAGAATGACTTTTTCAGAGTATCAACAATGCCTTTTCTTGTCGTACCTTCTTAGACTTTGTTTCTGTTGTTGGACTTCCTTCTTTTGTCGCACTCATTGTCTTTCCCCTTGGTGACTTTTTAGGTTGTGTTTTTCTCTTTTCAGGTTCTTCTTTCCTTTTTCCTCCACTTCCTTGAGACCGAAGTTTCAATCTTTTCAAGGATTGATGTCAACGACTTTGTAGCTTTTGATCTTTTCAGTTCAGAATGCTTTGATTGACTTGATTCTCTGGATTGACTGGCTTCTTTCAGTTGCACATTTTTCGCTCTAGGTGACGTTCTTGCTTGCTTTGGAATGTCACTCAGCAGATCAGTTCCCCTTTACGCTTCAAGTCACCGATTCAAAAATCGAACACTTCTCGACTTTGATTCCTCGAGAATGTGATCTTGTTTCCTTCATAAGATTTCTTGAAGATACCCCCCTCAATTGTTGCTTTTCTTGCCAAATCTGCTCCTTTTACGTCTCGAAAATCTCGCACCCATTTTAGCAATAGATGTTGAATCTATATAGCTTTTAATGATATCTTCCGTCGATTCCCTTTCCAACTGATGCCGATTCTCCTAACACTCTTGTCAACAACATCCCATAAGGACAAGTGTTTGTATCCTTTATTGATTTTACCATGTACTGATAAATCAAAAATGGTAAATCTATTGGGTGATGATTCAGAAGATGAAGAATACATTGTTCATCCAGGGTAGTGACCTGATGTCGTGAACCTATTCTTGGTAGAACACACCATTTAGAATCATGAACAATACCTTGCTTTTGGTACAAGCCAAGAGGCTCTCCTTTCAATTAGGTTATTTTGTCCGTAGTTGACGACTAACTTCATCTTCGCTCATCTTAAGCTTAGTCATCCATTTCGCCATATTAGTGGGTTGAACTCCATCCATCGGACATTCAAGGACTTTCTCCAAGAACTCCTTCACATTATAACAGAGTGTGTGTCTACATACGACACGATTGTATCGTCTCATCGATTTAGTATTCTTCCGTAACTCATAAACTTCTTGTAGATATACTTCATCTCGTATTTGAAAGAAGTTTCTCCATCCTGCCGCCATTATCTCCTATCTATATCCATCTGTTTTTTCTTAGTTCTTCAAGTTTACCAATCTTCCCCAGCCTGATCCTGGATCAACTCGCAAAATAGGCTTGACATTCATCTTGCTGATTCTGATTGAATAGGAACTTGCTTGAAGAAATTTCAGAGAGATTTTAAGAGAACTAGCAATTTCTGAATTCGGTAGAAATCCCAAAAGTCAGTTTTTAGGGATATTATAGCGAATTCTAGAACGATTGTACTTCTCGATGATCTGACAGCTTTTTCCCTCTAAAACTTTTTCTTGTGAAAGAAGTTTTATATCTGAAACCGTCTAACGCCGTTAACTCCACCGCTCCACCGTCTTTTCTTTTGAAAAATCGATGATCAAACTGTTAACTCCACCGCTGTCTGCCTTGTCTTTTGAAAACCAGATGAATGGTCCGTTAACTCCTCCGCTCATCTGCTTTTGTCTTTATGAAAACCGGATGAATGGTCCGTTAACATCACCATATTGAGGTTGCGTCTCGATTTCTTTAAAGCGATCTTCACTTAGTGGTTTTGTGAAGATATCCATTACCGATATTTTGTTTCTATGAATTGTAGATCGATCAGTGGCCCCTTTACCATAGGGTATCCACCGAACACCGTAGGTCATTCCGATACATATCCTACGACAAGAGACCACTACTGACAACAACCACGACACTCCTCATGGCATCACAATCATAAGATAGTAATAAGAAATTGACCACTTTTTTTTAAAACCAAATTAGATTCCATTTCATTCACTTAAAACTCAGTAATTTACAACTTTCAGTACTTTTTAATTTACACATGGACCAAACACTGCACGCTAAATAACATACTGTACTGTACTGTATAACAAACAGATCTAACTATCAGTCTCCAAAAGAAAGCCCAGCTGACCGACCTTTGAGCCATTGCTTCTATCGCCAATCCACAGTATACGGCTCTACAGTCCTGAGGGAGCTATCTGTCTATGCTTATGCCTGAAAAATAATTGCAATTTTGGATGAGTTTGCGAACTCAATGAGAAACCATCATCGATGGTTCTCCCAATTCATGCATCATATAAGCATGTAACAATATACACTCAGTTGTTATACATAACACAATAGTAATTCATCCACAGCAAGAAATATACAGCAATAATAACATTGTCAAATGTTCATTCAAGATGCAATGCATATGTGACTCTTTTCCAGCTCATTTCAGATTGTGACCGAGCGCATATCGTTGATCAAGATAGACGCGTCTGGGAGAATTATCTCCGTCGAGCTCGAGGCTCGGTTCAAGATATCGAGCTCTAGGCTCGGTTCAAGATGAAAGCGCCTCGGTTCACAACTTTCCTTTAACGATGGATGTATTTGTGCATGAATGCACATGTTTCACAACAAGAAACATGGTATTTCACGGTCAATATTCAATCCAATTAAACAGCTACCTCATGTAAATTCACAACAAGAATACCACATGTAATCCACGTAATCCCCGTAGGTAATCAATCACAATTATAATTCACGAATCCCCGTAGGCAATCAATCACAAAACACATAGATTGAATAACCAACTAGGTTACTCACCTAATAACTTCCACGCTAACGCCGGAAGTCTCGCCAAATCAGGAACGGTGGTCCACTGGAGCCTCTAGAACAAATTAAATGAATAACCATTACCATTGGTGTAAATGATTAAACAATGCACATGAAATCAGTAAAATGTGTATAATGCATGTTCATGGCAATCCCGGCCCTAAACCAATATTTCCCCATAATAAAATTCTATGAAAATTTAGAAATCCATAGGCGCTGACGGTGCGCAATTCGGACCTCTATAGGTCCCCAATTAAATAAAACAATGTTTACAAGTTCCGTCAATAGGGGATACGTCAAATTCCCGTCTAAAAATTCCCGTTTTCTCATAAAATAAAATTAAATATTCAACGAATCCGATGCCTCTGGAATTAGGTCAATCGGACGTCGGACGGGAAAGTAATTGACAAAAGAAGTCAAAACTCTTTTATATGCCAATTAATAATTAATAAAATCCCCTTTCCCCTTTGTCCTAACACACCAACCCACTTCCAACATTCATAACTTTTTCTACACATTTCTAAAAAATGCAAACTATACCTTGTTGGAAAGCTTATGAAAAGCTCTACAATTCTCAAGAAGACCATAAAAATCAATTCCAATCCTAAGGGTGTCAAATACTCCATCCAACCTACTGCCTACTCAATTTCCATCAACACAGGGCAGTACATTGGCAATTCCATAACTCACTGATTCTTCAGTAATAAATTACCACAAAATATGTTCAATAAGTTCACAATGTCCTCAACAACTTTCATGAACAACCCAAAATCAAATTCTATTTCTAAACAAGTCAATTAATTCATCTAATGTTACTGTCCCTGAAATCCTTCAATTTGGGCAGTAACCTTACAAGAAGCATAACTTCCAATATACAAGTCAATAAAATCAGAACTTTATATCCCTGTAAAGATAACATCTCAAACTACAATTTTCATGAAGCACTCAACATCCAATTCGATCTCTAACAATTTCAAAACTGTTATGGAAGTTTCTGTTATGATCAGCCATTTATAACCTCATGTAGGGTCAGTTTTTGCAAAATCATACTCCCAATTCTAACTTCTAAAAATTACACACCATATATCATTTTCAAGGTAATCTCTTCCTCTACAACTTTTCAGAAGCTCACTCACACCAATTCAGTCCACATAAAATGTTAAAATTGCCTCAAATCAGTAAACTCACAAAATCACACTTAAACTAGGTTTCATCCAAAATGCTCAAAACCAGCCATTAGTAATCAATTCATATCTCCCAACACACAATTCCAAAAATAGCAAGATCAGTAACAATGGAAAGATAATCAAATATTCTACAACTTCCATGAAGACCATTCTCCCTAATTCCATCTCAATTAATTCATAAAATCAACAAAACTCAGATGTCATGGTTGCGGTTACTGTTCACAGGCAATGGAACAGTAACTTTCCATGCAAAATTTCACCCTTCTATCATTGAACTTCAACAACACCTATTTCACACTAAATTAAAGCCAACATCCCAAAGTTTCAGTGGCCACTAACCTTACCTCATTTGCATTTCTACACAATAAGTTATGAATAAAACAGTAACATCAATTAAAATTCCAACTTTCCAGATTTAAGGTTAACCTTAGTTCACCCACTTCTAATTCCTTTTTCACATCACTAGACATCAAAATAAATACAAATTAAATATAAATACAGTCATACATATATTAGGGCTAACACTGAAAATTTTACAGCATTTAATTCCTCCATTCAAAAACTCAATTAATTACCCTTGTTCAATTCAAAAATCAAACCACATCATTAACTTCAATGCATCTTCATCTAACCTCATCCACTTTTCTTCAAATCATAATAATCATCACTTTAATGCCCACCTAAACCTAATACATGCTTTAAACCCTTTTATTAACTATCCCACACTATCATGGCATTGAATCCATATAAAAGACATCATTTAAACTCAATTACTTAAATGAAACTTACCTAACACAATTCTCCTTCAAAAGTTCCACTTCCAACTTTTACCTTCTAACTTCTATATCAAGCTACCACCTTTTCCTTCTCAAGAATATACCATACTCATCATCATCTAGCTTTGATGGATTAAGAGATGGGAGCTTAAAGTTGCAAAGAGAGATGAGAGAAAGAGAGCAAAAATTCGATTGTTTAAAAGAGAGTTTGTGTGTGTGTGTTTCGGATGAACCATGCCTTAAACCAATTCCTCCTTTCCTTCTTTAAAACATACTCATCCGTAAGCTTTGAGAGGAGCATTTAATGAGCCCTTTTGTCTTGGCAATTTATGATTGGTTCTTACTTAAAGAAAAGTCAAAAATATATTTATTTAATCCAGTCCAAAATTCTACTCCAATTAACTCTAATGACCCTACTTTCAGTCCCAAAATAATATACCCAATATTATCGTACCCTTTGGTAGCGATTTTTGCTACGAGAATTGACCGATTCGCCACTTGGCGATTTTATCGTCCGAAATTTTCTCTGGAAAAATCCAAAAAAATTTCTAAAAATCCCTAAAAAATGTAAAACGATTTATGGCACAGTCAAAATAATTTTCCAAACTCCATTACCCCATTAATTTCCCACAAGAGTTCAATTTCAACCCTAGTTTAATATGACATGAATGCATGTATACTACGTGCATGTGCAACCAATCGAGAATTATAGAGGCTATATGTCAGTATGCATGCCGAGATATAATTAAATATCCCGAACCCATCCTAATTACCAAAATGCCCTTCCTATAGGAGAGGGGATGTTACAATTCTCCCCTCCTAACAAAAATTTCGTCCTCGAAATTCTTACCTGATTGATAAAAAAGATGAGGATACTGTCTCCTCATATGCTCCTCGGTCTCCTAGGTAGCCTCCTCAGTCGAATGGTTCCTCCAGAGAACCTTCACCAGTAGAATACTCTTATTCCTCAATTGTTTCACCCGAGACCGATAACTGGATCGGCCCTCCACATAACTCGACATTCTTTGGAGACCTCAATCTCCGAACCGGTATCACATGTGTCGGATCCGACCGATATCATGAGCATACTCACATGAAAGACGTCATGTAATCGAGACATCTCACTCGGTAAAGCTAGCTCAGAGGCGAGGTCCGATCCTCTCAAATGATCTCATATGGACCAATGTACCTAGGGCTTAACTTACCCTTTCTCCCAAATCTCAAGACACCACGCCACGGTGACACCGTAATAATACTCACGCCCACATTATACTCAATGTCCCTCCTATCCGATCAACATAGCTCTTCTGTCATCTTGAGCCGCTTTAATGCGACTCAATCGCTTTCACCTTATCAACAGATCCTGAATCAACTCAGACCTCAATCATCCTTACGCCTCTTCGTCCCAATACAAAGGCGATCTACACGGCCGCCCATACAATTCACCTCATATGGAGCCATCCCGATGCTACTATGATAGTGATTGTTATATGCAAACTCTATCAAGGCCAAGCATCGATCCCATGCCCTCCTCAACTCCAATACACATGCTCAAGCATATCCTCAACAGCCTTAATCGCCCTCTCACTCGCCCATCCATGCGAGGATGAAATGTCAGATCGAAATTCACTTAGTACCCATAGCATCAGTAAACTCGCGTAACCTCGAAGTAAATCTGGGATCCTCATGACACTATAGACACTTTGGGACCCCGTGCGCCTCACTATCTCCGTCACATACTTCGGGCCAACTGATCCATAGTATTATTCTCCTCATCGCCAAGAAATGGGCCGATTTAGTCAACCGTCCACTATGACCCAGATAAGCGTCATCTTTGCGACGCCCTAGGCAACCCCATAATGAAATCCATGGTGATCCGCTCCCATTTTCACTCCGAATGGGCAACGAATGAAGCTTCCTCTTCGGAGCTTGGTGCTCACCTTAACTTCACGGGCACGTCAAACATCTAGAGACAAACTCACCCACCGCTTCTTCATACCAGCCACCGTAAATGTTGCTTGAGAGTGTTATACATCTTGGTAGTACCAGATGCATAGCATATGTGGCCATGTGAGCCTCCTCAAGTATCTCTCGCCTCGGATCATCCACATCAGCACACAAAGCCTCTCGCCCCATCCATAGAGTCTCATCTCTCACATCAAACTCAGATCTCGAATCGCCTTTCACTTTCTCAATCGGCCTCACCATAACAGATCCTTATCACGAACTCTCCCGATCCCGTCCAAGTAGCATCGGTCTCGGTCTCAATGTAGCCAATAATACTCCATCCCGCCTCCAGATTCAATCGCACATTCAAAGCTCTCAATCAATCAAGTTAGGCAACCTCATTGCTCGCACTGAATCTGACTTAGTATGTGACTTCCTACTCGAGCATACGCCACCACATTGGCTTTCCTGTGGTGATACTCAAATGCAGTCGAGTCCTTCAACAACTCAAGCCACCTCCTCTGCTCTCAAATTCAACTCTCTACGCTCAAGAATATCTCAAACTCTTATGGTCAAGAAAGATCCGAAAGGTCTCACCATACGTAATGCCTCCAAATCTTCATGCAAATACAACTGCAGCTAACTCCAAATCATGAGCAGATAGTTTACCTCGTGAGACCTCAACTGCCCTCGAGGCATAGGCAATGACTCTACCATGTCGCATCGTAACACACCCCAATCCACGTGTGATGCATCACAGACACCTCAAATCCTCCACCCCAGATGGAATAGTCAACACCGGCAGTGCGAAGTCAACCGATGTTTCACTCCTCAAAACTCTTCGACACTCCTCGGTCCATCTCGAATGGCACGTTCTTCCTCGAAGTTTTGTCGAGGGGCCGAGATCAATGAGAACCCTCGACAAACCTCCGTAATAACCCGTTAATCCGAGGAAACTCGAATCTCCGCACATTCCTAGGAGCTTCCCACTTCAAGACCGCCAACCTTACTCGGATCCACTCAATACCTCTCCACCACTATGTGCCCCAAAAATATCACCTGATCCAGCCAAAATTCACATTTACTGAATTTGGCGTACAAGTGTCTCTCCCTCATCGTCTGTAACACAATCCTCAAATGCTCACTATGCTCCTATCTATCCCTCGAATACACCAAAATGTCATCAATGAAAACAATAACAAACTGATCCAGGTAGGGCTGAAATACCTTATTCATCAAGGCCATGAAAGCTGCCGGGGCATTTGTCAACCCAAACGGCATCACTAGAAACTCGAAATGCCCATACCTGCTCCTGAACGCACTCTTAGGCACATCGGCCTCTGCAATCTTCAACTGATAGTAACCAGATCGCAGATCTAACTTGGTGAATACCTGAGCTCCCTGCAACTGATCAAACAAGTCATCAATCCTAGGTAGTGGGTACTTGTTCTTCTGATCACCCGATTCAACCGCTCAGAATCAATGCATAGCCTCAAAGTCCCATCCTTTTTCTTCACAAACAAAACTGGAGCTCCCCATGGTGAGACACTGGGTCTAATAAACCCCTTCTCCAACAACTCCTGCATCGAGCCTTGGCTCCCTCGATTCCCACAAAGCCATCCTATATGGAGGTATAGATATAGGGCGGCACACAACGAGATCAATGGTAAACTCCGTCTCCGATCCGGTGGCAAACCCAGAACTCGTCAGAACACTTCGAAATTCCCTAACCACGGAATATCCTCAAACCTCTGCTTTCAACCACGGTGTCAACCACATGAGCGAGATATGCCTCACGACCTCCTGCATCAATCTCAGGGCACTAAGGAAAGAGATCATCCGGGCTGGCACTGCCTGACTAACTCCTCTGAACACTACTCTAGGCTGACCAGGAGACTCCAACACAACCTCCTTGGTATAACAGTCCATGATAGCCCTATGGGTCGTCAGCCACTCCATCCCCAGAATCACATCGATCTCTCTCAGCGGCAATACTATAAGGTGCGCCTCAATCTCTGCTTGATCAATCTGGATCGAGCATCCCCTACAGACCTCTCCTAATGCAGTAGTAGTACCTAGAGGTGTACTCACCTCCAGCCCATCTCAGTAGCATCTCCCTATCCCCATGCAATCTACATGCCATATGAGGTGCAATGAAAGAATGTGGATCCAGATCCAGCAGAGCAAATGCCTTAATATCGTAAAGGAGAAGCATACCACCACAACATCGGGAATCTGGGCCTCCTGTCACACATGGCGTATACTCTACTTTGGGGCGTGGTCGGTGCCCGACCCTCGGTCCTCAAAGGACCCTCGGCTCTACCACGGCCTCTGCCTCGGCCCTTTGTCCGGATCCACCCACTTACTCTGCATGCAGCAACAGACTACTCCCGACTCGTCCACTACCAGCAGGTTGAACTCTCAAAGTATCCGGGCAATCCCTGACCTGATGCTCCGTCGAGCCGCATCTCAAGCAGGCTCCAGTAAGCCACCAACACTCCCCACTGTGTCTCCTCTCACAATGTGGGCACACTGGAGAAATCTGCCCAGAGCCTCTGCCACTACCACTACCAGTCGGTCCAAATCTCCCCCTCTGCCCAAAACCAGACTGTCTCGAACCTCCCGGAGACCTGAAAGTCCTGCCCTGGCGCTTACTAAAGCTCCTGCCAGAGCTGCCCTGACTATCACTGGGCCGCTTACCCCGGGACCCAATCTCACTGTCTTCGTCTCATCACCGCTTCCACTCTAACGGCGGCCCTCAACTCAATAAATGTACCCATGTCCGACCGAGCCAACCTGGTACGGATCTCAGTATTGAGGCCATTCTCGAACCTCCGACTTTATCGGCCTCGGCCGGGACCATCACAAGGGCATAATCTATCACCATTAAATTTCACCTCATATTCGCCACCGACATCCTACCACTTCAGCCGAAACTCATGCATCTTCATATCAAGATAGACCTTGGGCATATAATTATCCCTCAAGGCCCTCGAAACTCGGCCCGTGACGATAAGCAAGGCACGTGGTACTTGCTCGCACGTCTTCCACCACTTATATGTTTGGGCCCCGCAATGTTGATACCGCATAATCGAACCTCTCATCAGTTCAGAGTCCATCCGATCAAGACTCTCTCGTCCTCTCCAACCATCCTTAGCCTCGGGGTCTCATCTTTATAGAAATTCATACCCCATTGCTGAAAATCATACCTCCTCTCCCGTCTCACGGGAACGCGAGGAGGCAGATCCTCAGTACGAGGCATAGAAGACTCCCTACTTGCTCCCACTGATCCTTAGTCAGCTGGCTGCTCAACCTGATCACCTAATGCAGAAGACCTAAAACAAAACAAAAGTTTTGATCAGTTCCAACAATTTCATCCGATTCCTACCTATATTGTTACTATTCCCAAAAGATGTCAAACCATGCTCTGATACCACCAAATGTAGCGCCCCCTTACCATAGGATATCCATCGGAACACCCGTAGGTCATTCCGATACATATCCTATGACAAGAGACCACTACTGACAACAACCACTACACTCCTCATGGCATCACAATCATAAGACAGTAATAAGAAATTGACCACTTTTTTTTAAAACCAAATTAGATTCCATTTCATTCACTTAAAACTCAGTAATTTACAACTTTCAGTACTTTTTAATTTACACATGGACCAAACACTGCACGCTAAATAACATAATGATCTTGTCTCAGATAACAAATGATCTAACTATCGGTCTCCAAAAGAAAGCCCAAATGACCGACCTTTGAGCCATTGCTTCTATCGCCAATCCACAAGATACTACTTCAACGGTCCGAGGGAGCTATCTGCCATGCTTATGCTGAAAAATAATTACAATTTTGGATGAGTTTGCGAACTCAATGAGAAACCATCATCGATGGTTCTCCCAATTCATGCATCATATAAGCATGTAACAATATACACTCAGTTGTTATACATAACACAATAGTAATTCAGTCACAGGCAGTAAATATACAGGGAGTCAATAACATTGTCAAATGTTCGATTCAAGATGCAATGCATATGTGACTCTTTTCCATTCATTTCAGATTGTGACCGAAAGATATCGTTGATCAAGATAGACGCCGTCTGGGAGAATTATCTCCGTCGAGCTCGAGGCTCTTTTCAAGATATCGAGCTCTGGCTCGGTTCGATCTGATGGCGCCTCGGTTCACAACTTTCCTTTTAACGATGTGATGTATTTGTGCATGAATGCACATGTTTCACAACGATAAACATGGTATTTCACAGTCCAATATTCAATCCAATTAAATAGCTACCTCATGTAAATTCACAATCGAGAATACCACATGTAATCCACGTAATCCCGTAGGTAATCAATCACAATTATAATTCACGTAATCCCGTAGGCAATCAATCACAAGAAACACATAGATTGGAATAACCAACTAAGTTACTCACCTAATAACTTCCACGCTAACGCCGGAAGTCTCGCCAAATCAGGAACGGTGGTCCACTTTGGAGCCTCTAGAACAAATTAAATGAATAACCATTACCATTGGTGTAAATGATTAAACAATGCACATGAAATCAAGAAAATGTGTATAATGCATGTTCATGGCAATCCTGCCCTAAACCAATATTTCCCCATAATAAAATTCTATGAAAATTTAGAAATCCATAGGCGTACCGACGGTCGCAATTCGACCTCTATAGGTCCCCAATTAAATAAAACAATGTTTACAAGTTCCGGCGATAGGGGATACGTCAAATTCCGCCTAAAATTCCGTTTTCTCATAAAATGAAATTAAATATTCAACGAATCCGATGCCTCTGGAATTAGGTCAATCGGACGTCGGACGGAAAGTAATTGACAAAGAAGTCAAAACTCTTTTATATGCCAATTAATAATTAATAAAATCCCTTTCCCTTTGTCCTAACACACCAACCCACTTCCAACATTCATAACTTTTCTACACATTTCTAAAAATGCAAACTATACCTTGTTGGAAAGCTTATGAAAAGTTCTACAATTCTCAAGAAGACCATAAAATCAATTCCAATCTTAAGGGTGTCAAATACTCCATCCAACCTACTGCCTACTCAATTTCCATCAACACAGGGCAGTACATTGGCAATTCCATAACTCACTGATTCTTCAGTAATAAATTACCACAAAATATGTTCAATAAGTTCACAATGTCCTCAACAACTTTCATGAACAACCCAAAATCAAATTCTATTTCTAAACAAGTCAATTAATTCATCTAATGTTACTGTCCCTGAAATCCTTCAATTTGGGCAGTAACCTTACAAGAAGCATAACTTCCAATATACAAGTCAATAAAATCAGAACTTTATATCCCTGTAAAGATAACATCTCAAACTACAATTTTCATGAAGCACTCAACATCCAATTCGATCTCTAACAATTTCAAAACTGTTATGGAAGTTTCTGTTATGATCAGCCATTTATAACCTCATGTAGGGTCAGTTTTTGCAAAATCATACTCCCAATTCTAACTTCTAAAAATTACACACCATATATCATTTTCAAGGTAATCTCTTCCTCTACAACTTTTCAGAAGCTCACTCACACCAATTCAGTCCACATAAAATGTTAAAATTGCCTCAAATCAGTAAACTCACAAAATCACACTTAAACTAGGTTTCATCCAAAATGCTCAAAACCAGCCATTAGTAATCAATTCATATCTCCCAACACACAATTCCAAAAATAGCAAGATCAGTAACAATGGAAAGATAATCAAATATGCTACAACTTCCATGAAGACCATTCTCCCTAATTCCATCTCAATTAATTCATAAAAATCAACAAAACTCAGATGTCATGGTTGCGGTTACTGTTCACAGGCAATGGAACAGTAACTTTCCATGCAAAATTTCACCCTTCTATCATTGAACTTCAACAACACCTATTTCACACTAAATTAAAGCCAACATCCCAAAGTTTCAGTGGCCACTAACCTTACCTCATTTGCATTTCTACACAATAAGTTATGAATAAAACAGTAACATCAATTAAAATTCCAACTTTCCAGATTTAAGGTTAACCTTAGTTCACCCACTTCTAATTCCTTTTTCACATCACTAGACATCAAAATAAATACAAATTAAATATAAATACAGTCATACATATATTAGGGCTAACACTGAAAATTTTACAGCATTTAATTCCTCCATTCAAAAACTCAATTAATTACCCTTGTTCAATTCAAAATCAAACCACATCATTAACTTCAATGCATCTTCATCTAACCTCATCCCCTTTTCTTCAAATCATAATAATCATCACTTTAATGCCCACCTAAACCTAATACATGCTTTAAACCCTTTTATTAACTATCCCACACTATCATGGCATTGAATCCATATAAAAGACATCATTTAAACTCAATTACTTAAATGAAACTTACCTAACACAATTCTCCTTCAAAGGTTCCACTTCCAACTTTTACCTTCTAACTTCTATATCAAGCTACCACCTTTTCCTTCTCAAGAATATACCATACTCATCATCATCTAGCTTTGATGGATTAAGAGATGGGAGCTTAAAGTTGCAAAGAGAGATGAGAGAAAGAGAGCAAAAATTCGATTGTTTAAAAGAGAGTTTGTGTGTGTGTGTTTCGGATGAACCATGCCTTAAACCAATTCCTCCTTTCCTTCTTTAAAACATACTCATCCGTAAGCTTTGAGAGGAGCATTTAATGAGCCCTTTTGTCTTGGCAATTTATGATTGGTTCTTACTTAAAGAAAAGTCAAAAATATATTTATTTAATCCAGTCCAAAATTCTACTCCAATTAACTCTAATGACCCTACTTTCAGTCCCAAAATAATATACCCAATATTACTGTGCCACTGGGTAGCGATTTTTGCTACCGAGAATTGACCGATTCGCCACTTGGCGATTTTACCGGTCTGGGAATTTTCTCTGAAAAAATCCAGAAAAATTTCTAAAAATCCCTAAAAAATGTAAAACGATTTATGGCACAGTCAAAATAATTTTCCAAACTCCATTACCCCATTAATTTCCCACAAGAGTTCAATTTCAACCTAGTTTAATATGACATGAATGCATGTATACTACGTGCATGTGCAACCAATCAAGAATTATAGAGGCTATATGTTTATCAGATGCGATGCCGAGATATAATTAAATATCCGAACCCATCCTAATTACCAAAATGCCCTTCCTATAGGAGGGATGTTACATCGATTGACTTTCTTCTGAACGTAATCTCTCAAGAAATGATGTCTGACTTCTATGTGCTTCACCTTTGAATGTTGAATAGGATTCTTTGACAAGCTAATGGCGCTGGTGTTGTCGCAGTATATTGGAATCTCTTCTTCTTGTATTGAGTAGTCTTCCAATTGATACTTGATCCACAATACTTGTGAACAACAACTCATGACGATATATATTCAACTTGGCGATTGATAATGCAATCGAGCTTTGTCTCTTGCTTGACCATGACACCGTGTTTGGTCGAAAGTGACACCCACCACTCGTGCTCTTCCTTTCGATCCTATCACCGACGTAGTCCGTGATCGCAATATCCATTCATCCTGAAATTTTTACCTTTCTCATACATTAAGAAAAGATCAAGAGTACTGCGAGATATCTCAAAATTCGTTTCTGACAATATAATGAGATTCTCTAGATCGGCTGAAACCTTGCACACAAGCATACACCTGAATAGAATGTCGGTCTACTTGCATGTAGATAAAGCAAAGAACCAATCATCCCTCTATATAGGGTTTGATCCACTTTCTTACCACTTTCGTCTTTTGACAACAAGTTTGAAGGATGCATCGGGGTAGACATATGTTTAACACTGCACATATCAAACTTAGACAACAATTCTTTAAGATATTTTTGTTGATGGATAAAAATCTTATCCTTAGTTTGCTTTACTTGCAATCCAAGAAAGAATTTTAACTCACCCATCATGCTCATCTCAAATTCATTTTTCATTAGATTTTCAAAACTCATGCATAACCTTTTTGAAGTTGCACCAAAAATAATATCATCAACATAAATTTGCACAATAATGAAATCATTACTCAAGTTCTTTCTAAAAAGAGTTTTGTCTACTTTACCTCTAGTAAATCCATTTTCTATAAGAAATGAACTCGATTTATCATACCAAGCTCTAGGGGCTGTTTGACCCATATAAGGCTTTATGAAGTCTGTAGACATGATCTGGATACTTTATGTCCTCAAATCCGGGAGGTTGCTTAACATAGACTTCTTCATCTATAAAACCATTCAGAAATGTACTTTTTACATCCATCTGAAAAAGCTTTATGTCATGAGAAACCACATATGCAAGCAGTATCCTTATTGCTTCAAGTCTTGCTACTGGAGCATATGTCTCATTGTAGTCTATTCCTTCTTGCTGATTATAGCCTTGTGCTACTAATCTTGCCTTATTGCGACTTACTTTTCCTGATTCGTCTAGTTTATTCTTGAATACCCATCTAGTACCAATAATGGATTTCTTTTCAGGTTTAGGAACTAAGGACCAGACTTTATTCCTATAGAATTGATTCAACTCCTCTTGCATAGCTAGTATCCATGTTTCATCTTTTAGAGCTTCATCAATCTTCTTAGGTTCTACTTCAGATATAAATGCCACGTTGGCTTCTCTTCTGAACTTGGACCTTGTTCGAACACCTTCTGAGGTTTCTCCAATAATTGACTCTTTAGGATGAGAACTTTTGTATCTCCAATCTTTCTTTAACTCCAAATTTTTCGAAATGTCTTTCTTTTCTTCATATAGTGTTTCTGATGAAGATACTTCTATGTACTCCGTCAAAGGCACTGTAACAACATCATTATCTGATTCCTCTTCCTTATTGGGTTGAGAGCTATCATCGAACTTGACATGAATAGTTTCTTCAACAGTCTTTGAGGTGAGGTTGTAGACTCTAAATGCCTTTGAGGTGAGAGAATAACCTAGAAATATTCCTGAAAGTGTCTTTGCATCAAACTTGTCCAGAACTTCCTTTGTGTTCAGAATAGTGCACTTGCAACCGAAAGGATGGAAATAAGAAATGTTTGGTTTCCTTCCATTCCACAACTCATAGGAGTTTTCTTGATATTGGTCGCAAGAACACTCTATTCGAATATAGCATCTTTGTATAGGCGACTTCTTGAAATATTTAGGAAGATTCATCTCGCACAGCATTGTTCTTGCCATCTTTTGAATCGTCTTATTCTTCCTTTCAACAACTCCATTCTGCTGTGGAGTCCTTGGGGCAGAGAAGTTATGGAAAATTCCATTATTTTCTCAGAATACTCTAAACTTCTCATTTTCGAATTCTCCACCATGATCACTCCTTATGCTTGCTATAGACACTCCTTTTTCATTCTGTAACCTCATGGAAAGGTTTCTAAAGCACTTGAAAGACTCATCTTTATGTGCCAGAAAAAGTATCCAACAAAACCTTATAAAATCATCAATAATGACAAGTCTATACTTCTTTCCACCAAGACTTATTGTCCTTGTTGGACCAAATAAATCCATATGTAACAACTCTAGTGGTCTAGATGAAGTTACGAAATGTTTTGAAGAGAAAGAGGTTTTAACTTGTTTCCCTTTCTGACAACTTTCACAAAAGAAATCTTTGTTAAAACAAATTTGTGGCAAACCTTTTACCAAATCATGTTTCAAAAGTTTTGAAATATGTTTAAAACTGACATGATCTAGTTTTTATGCCGATCAGTCTTTCTTCTTGATAGATAAAAACATGAAATATTTTGAGACCGAAAATCGCCTAAATCAATTTTGTAAAGATTGTTTCGCCTTTTGGCGAAAAGAAAATAGAACCATCTTTGTTTCGACTTCACAAAGTTTTGGTTGAATGTAACTTCAAAACCGTAATCACATAATTGACTAATACTTATCAAGTTATGCTTTAGACCATCAACTAGCAGTACGTTGTTAATGCATGCATGGGAATTCTTACCAATCTAATCCCGATTATTTTGCCCTTCTTGTTGTCTCCAAAAGTTACCGAACCTCCTTTCTTGTACTGAAGATCTAGGAACATAGACCTTTTTCCCGTCATGTGACGCGAGCATCCACTGTCCAAATACCAATGGTGCTTGCTGGCTCTTCCAAAGAAGGATTTCTCTTCATCACTTTCTTCTTCAGCTACCAGACATATGTTAGCATGTTCTGACGCTTCTGAGCTTGTATCTGATTCTGATGAATCCAGATCCTCCCACGTTGCCATCATGCTTTTCTTGTTATCCCTACTCTTTTTGGGTTGTCTTTTTAACATTGGACACTCGGACTTGTAATGTCCCGGCTTATTGCATTCATAACATGTAATAGATGCTTTCTCGATTTTTCCATCGTCTTTGCCATTGTTCCTTCGAATGTTGAATTTCCTTTGGACTTCTTTTTCACATTCTTTTATCTTTCTTGAAATGAAAGATAGCTCGTCGTCTTCATCAACGATTGATTCGACTTCTGGAATCATCTTCCTTTGATTCTTCAATCTTTAATGCCTTTGATGTATTCCTCTTTGTCTTCTTCTTCCGGATCTTGTGATTCATTTGACCGCTTTGGCGCTATGGACTTCTCTTTCTTGGGCTTATCTTACGCATCAAGCTCTACTTCGTGTATCTTCAACGATCCAAGCAATTCATCAAGCTTGATGCGCTTAAGTCTTTGGCTTCTTGTCAGCTTACTTTGGGTCTCCATCTTTTGGCGGACTCCTCAAAATCTTTCGAACATGGTCTTGGCTGTTGTGCGTTCTTCCAAGAGCTTTTAGCCCATTAACAATTGTTTGAAATCTTCCAAACATTTGATCAATGGTCTCTTCTTCTTTCATTTTGAACAACTTCGTCTTGATGCACCGAATGCTTATCTTGGACTCCTTGACTTGATTTGTTCCTTCATGTGCAATTGATAATGTATCCCACATTTCTTTGGCGATGTCGCATCCATGAACTTTTTCATACTCGCTTCGCTCGATGCACAACTCAAGAAAATTTCATTGAGTTTAGTTGAAATCTTGCTTTACTTTCGGTGTCCATCTTTCTCGTGGAATTGGTTTTTATCATCATCTTCGTGTGTGTATGGTCCGTTCTCGATGATGTCCTAAAGGTCAATGTGAGTAGATTCGATAAACAATCTCATCCGGTCCTTCCAATAGTGGTAGTCTTCACCATTGAATCTTTGGAGGTCTTGTGGATCAAGCTCCTTCGACAATATCGTGTGTGATTCCACCATTTTCTTTAATTCACACTTTTTAGAGTGATTCTTGAACACCGTGCTCGATACCAATTGAAGTGAATCACACGTTAATATATTGAACGATAATATGATCAAGATACACAAGAAGGGGGGGTTGAATTGTGATAAACTTTTCGTTAATCCCCTTTTAAAAAAATTACTTGTTCTTTCGAAAACTTATCGTAAATCAATTCGTAACTAGTTTGAACAACTTTGTTAATCTTGAAAACTACGATATAAGTAATATGAGAGTAGAAAGAAAAAACACAGCAATTTATCCTGGTTCACCCTAAACCGTGGGCTACGTCCATTCCTCATATATCCTTATGAGATTTCACTATTTCAGAACTGTTTACAAGTATTCTTTCAACTGAGCCTCTCCAGGTCTCTTTACAGCAAGTATTCTTTTACTCTTAGCCTCTTCAAAGCATCTGTAACACTTTCTAATTGAAAGAGTAGTAAAGAGCTTATTACTGATAAAATGCTCTTAACAACATTCACTCGAAATATCGTTCATAATTTTCTCTCAAATAATCGAAAATCAAAAGTTGAATACTCGAGTTTCATGAAGTTTCATAAAGTTGCATAAAGTTGTTTCTTCTTCAATCTCGACTCTTATTTATAGTCGGGTTCTTCAACTGCTTTCTTGAATATCGCTTCTTGAATCTTGAAAAGCGGTTATTCGGTTTGACTCAGAATTAACTCAAACTGATGTTTCTTTCTTCCGTCGATATTTTGTATCATTTGCTTTTCTCTTATGGCCTTCAAATGCGCTTTTCTTATATCATTGCTTTTCTTTTGTAAAGCTTTAAATGCCTTTTCTTGTATCATTGCTTTTCTCTTGTAAAGCTTTAAATGCCTTTTCTTGTATCATTACTTTTCTCTTGTAAAGCTTAAAATGCTTTTCTTGTATCATCTGCTTTTCTCTTGTAAAGCTTTCGTCTGCTTTTCTTGTATCAGCTGCTTTCCTCTTTTAAAGCTTCCATGTTTTTCTTGTATCAGCTTTTTTTCTTTTGTAAAGCTTTCGACTGCTTTTCTTGAACTGATTCTTACTTCCGTCTGATATTTTCTCCTTCAGCTGTTTTTTACTTCTCATGCGTCCATCTACTTTTCATTTGTATATTTCTCTTTGTTTGTCATCAAAATTATTTAATACGTGAAGTCTGATTTGACTTAACACTGTTCGTACCATTCAACAGGTACGATATGTTGAGGGAATTCGGAAGAATCTATTGTCGTTGGGACAATTGGACAACCTCGGTTGTAAGATGGAGTGTGAAAGGGGAATTATGAAGATAATTCGTGGAGCGCTAGTGATAATGAAGGCAGAGAAGATAGTTGCTAACTTGTACATGGTAAAGGGAGAGACTTTGGTGGATGGAGAAGCTTCAGTTGCCTCGAGTAATAATGAGAGGTCTTCAATGATATGGCACAGAAAACTTGTTCATATGTCGAAGCAAGGAATGAAGATTCTCGTAGATCGGAAGCTACTTCCTGGGCTTACAAAGATTTCACTACCATTTTGTGAGCAGTGTGTGACAAGCAAGCAACATCGGTTGAAGTTCAACACATCAGACTCTAGAAGCACAAATGTTCTAGAATTGGTTCACTCTGATGTATGGCAAGCACCGGTTGTGTCCCTGGGAGGAGCAAAGTACTTCGTATCATTCATTGATGATTATTCCAGGAGATGTTGGGTGTGTCCAATCAAAAGCAAGGGAGATGTGTTTCAGACCTTTAAGGAATACAAAGCGCGAGTCCATTGGATACCGAAAGAAGATTAGGTGCCTCGGGGCGACGACAATGGAGGAGAATACACTTTGTGTAGAGTTTGATAATTCTTGTAAGCAAAATGGTATCAGCGACGATTCAACAAAGATATACTCCACAATGAGCGGTGTGGCGAGCTAATGAATGAGCGTTCTTGGAGAGAACTAGAGCAATGTTGGCGACAGCTAGTCTGGAGAAGTCCTTTTGGGCTGAAGCTGTCAACACCGCTTGTTATGTGATCAACCGGAGTCCGTCATCGACAATTGATTTGAGGACACCGATGGAGTTGTGGATAGGTAAACTAGTAGATTATTCTAATCTTCATGTTTTCGGAAGTCCTGCATATGTGATGTACCATGCCCAGGATGTTTCAAAATTGGATCCGAAGTCTAGGAAATGTATTTTAAGTGAGCTATCTTGATGGTGTAAAGGGGTATCGCCTGTGGGATTCCACTACCCGCAAGGTCGTTATCAGCAGGGATGTCATCTTCATGGAAGATAAACACTGTAGTGAAGATGCAGGTACATCAGGTTCAGATAGTACAGTGATACCAGTGAAGGAACATACTTCTAAAGTAGTGCCAGATAAGAATCCTGTGGAGAATGATGCTGAAGTCGATGAAATCAGACGATCTAATGCTGAAGTTGATGAACTCAGACGATCAACTCGCACAAGGGAAGCTCCCAGTTGGCATTCTGATTATATTATGGATAGCAATGTAGCATACTGTTTACTCACTGAAGATGGAGAACCATCGACCTTTCAGGAGGCGGTAGGCGGCTCGAGATCGTGTCGATGGATAACAAACAATGCAGAGGAGTTCAAGCTCTGCATAAGAATCGAGACTTGGGATCTTATACACTACCATCGTGGAGGAAACCCATTGGAAACAAATGGGTGTTCAAGATTAAAAGAAACAGTGATGACCAATTGGAGAGGTATCGGGCAGGATTGGTGGTCAAAGGATATGCTCAAAAGGAAGGTATTGATTTCAATGAAATATTCTCACCTGTTATTCGATTAACTACCATTCGTATAGTTCTGGCATTATCAGCAGTACATGATTTACATCTAGAACAGCTAGATGTAAAGACAACTTTTCTTCATGGTGATCTTGAAGAAGAGATTTATATGTTCCAACCAGAAGGCTTTGAAGAGAAAGGAAAAGAGAAATTGGTTTGCAGGTTAAACAAATCTCTATACGGACTTAAGCAGGCACCAAGGTGTTGGTATAAGAGATTTGATTCTTTCATCATGAGCCTGGGATACAATAGATTATACGCAGACCCTTGTGCGTATTATAAGAGGTTTGGAGGTGATGACTTTGTCATATTGCTATTGTATGTTGACGACAAGTTGGTTACAGGCCCCAATAAAGATCGTATTCAGGAATTAAAGACTCAGTTGGCTAGGGAGTTTGAGATGAAAGACTTGGGACCAGCAAACAAGATTCTTGGGATGCAGATTCACCGAGACAGGAACAATAGGAAGATCTGGCTTTCTCAGACAAATTACCTGAAGAAGGTCTTGCGACGCTTCAACATACAGGGCTGTAAGCCAGTATCTACCCCACTCCCTGTTAATTCCAAGTTGTCCTCTGAGATGAGTCCTAGCAATGAAGCAGAGAAGATAAAGATGTCTCGAGTACCGTATGCATCAGCAGTAGGTAGCTTGTGCCAGTGTAAGTCGACTTATGCTTGATCGGTACTGATAAGTCGCCTTGTTCACCAGTGTAAGTCGACTTATGGATGTCCAGTACCGTTAGATTGTTAGAGTAGTGCCCTAAAGGCAATCCCCTTTAGCGCGTTTTATTCAAAGTCGTGTATAGACTTTATGAATAAATAAAGAAAGGCATATTTCATTAATTTGATATTCATGAACAGTGTTTATGAATTGATTGGATCTTTAATCGAATTAATGAAGACCATGATATATGACATATGTAACATCCCATTACTGCGAGCAAGGGTATTTTGGTAATTATGAGTTAGACTGATAGACTGCACTGCATTCACTGATTGAATGTGTTACTGGCCTCTAATAATAGAGGAATTGATTTCTTACATATGCATTTATTTATAGTACATGCATTCATGATTTTTCGGCATTTTTATTGTGATTAAGAACTGATTGGATTGTGAACTGACTGGACTGAATGAATAGTGATCAATTGAGGAATTAGGAGTTATTGGGTTCAAGTGACTGATTTAGTATAGTTTACAAGTGACTGGTATTGTATAGTGGCTTATAGGAGATTTCTAGGAAATTCGGGAGTTAATGCCCGGACTGGAAATATTTGGGCGTGACGGATCGATTGTGTAGAATCGAAAGAAGCTGTCCAAAGGCAATGGAAAAAATTATAATTTCTTGATAGGAAATTAATATGTTGAGCCATTGAAAATTGGAGACCGAAATTTGGGTGATTAGGAGACTTAGGTCTATAAATACTAGATTTGAATTTTGGGGAAAATTTGCTAAGCACGACTTCTCCTCTCCCCTTCTCTTGGCATTCTCGAATCCTCTCATTGGTGAGGATTTCTTGAGTTTTCTCTTATGGGTTCTCTTCCTTGATGTTAGCCTAACTTGTTTTAGTGGTTGTTAAGGGCTGGAAGCTTTGACATTGGTAGATCGGAGGAGTTAAGCGATTTTTAGGGTTTACGGTGGATTTTGAGAGTTTGCGGATTGATCGTGATTTGGTAAGTTTTAAGAGCTTTAATGTTGTTATTGATGATTCCTACTGCATTTATGGCTTTTATTAGTGTAGATTTGAGTGGTTGGGTGATTTAATGGTGGATTTATTGAGAAATGGATCGGAGAAGACGACGAGTTTAAATGCAGACGCCATGACTTCTTGCGCCAAACCTCATGACTACTAATTTATGTTAGTTACATGGCGAAACTAAGCGTGGGCGCATGGCGTCAATTACTTGACGCCTTGTGACGTGATCCTCGCCTCATGGCGAGCCAGGGCGTGTTGCACGCCTGTGGCGGCGACTTCGTTTATCTTGTGGCGAGAGACACTGCTCCATTGGATTAAAATTGGTTTATTGGGCATAACTTTTGGTGTAGACCTCCAATTGAGGTGATTTCAGATTTATTATGAACTAGGAAAGAGGTCTACAATTGAGGATAAGTATAGGAGTTCTAATTGATTTATTTGGTATTGAATTATAGAGAATTGGGTCAATTATAGTACATAGTGTGACCAAACTGTCAAATTGAGACTATTGGGTGTTAATTGGAAATTGTAATTGAAGTTTTGACCCGATAAATAGGAAATTGCGATAGGGAATCTGAATTGAGGAAATTGACTGAATTCTAGGTGTGAATCAAATAATTATCGATCAATTGAACAACGAGATAGGTTTGAGCATGGGATACCAAAATTGGGTTTAAATGGAAATCGTGAACATGCATTGTACATCATTGTCTTTGAGACATATGCATTAAATTCTTGTTTAATTGAGTAATTAGTAATGGACTGTACTTTACTGTTATAGAGGCGCCGTTGGACCGTCGTTCCACGGAAATTGCTGGGACTTCCAAGCAGTAGCTCGGAAGTTACAGGTGAGTAACCTAGTTGGTTTCTCAAATTCCTGATTGTTTATATGCTCTGTATAATTATTTGCAAAGGTGAACTGTATGATTACTGGCGTGATTAGGATCGAATTGCATGCTACTACGGAATTGGACTGGACTATTTCCTGATTTCCGAAATTGATTGGATTGAATTGCATGCTTTCTTTGTCTTGAACTAGATCCTTTGTATGACCTTTGAGGCGATATCTTTGGGCTTCTGACCATATCTTGTAAATTCTTGAATCCTTGAATCTTGAATTCTTGAACACCGCGACTTTGCACGCATAAATGCATGATCACATAATGGGCGTGTCCCAAGTTGCTATTATCCTTTGAAAAGAGCCTCGAGCTCGAACAATGTCTTGTCCGGCTTAGCTTAGGGGAAAATCACGACCGCGTCCCCATCAATCTTGTTGAGCACTTGGGCTGTCTTGAATAAGCGGAAAGAGTCTCATATGCATCATATACATGACCGATTAATTGCGGTTGTGTGATGATTCTTGAACCGTGTGATGCCATGATTTCTCAGAATTGTGATGTGATCTTGTGAATGTACTAAGCTCTTTATGTAATATCATTCTTGTACTGCATAACCGATATAAACTATCGTACCTTGTTATAAAATCATTAATTGATATTCTTGTGTCGTCTTTGTCGCAATTTGCGTAATGCATGATTTGAGTGAACCATCGATGATGGTTTCTCACTGAGTTCTCAAACTCACCCAAAATTGCAATCTATTTTTCAGGACTAATAGAGTAGACTCCTAGCTCCGAAGATATTCATTTCGCGATGCGAGTTCTTTGGCGGTAGCGATGACACACAAAATGTCGGTGGGTTAGCTTTTGAGGATGACTTAGGATAGATGCTTGTATCAGTTTCCGTTTTGGTTTTGTTAGGAGACTGATAGACTTGTCTATTCTGGCATTGGATGACTGTACCAGATGATTATTATTTTGGATTCAAATTTACTAGTTCTGATATTGTATTATTTTATGGTTTTAATTTATTGCGATGCCATGTGGATATTATTGGAAAATGTTCTGGTAGTGCACCTTCATCGTGGGATACGTGTCGAGCGACCTCGGGTTTCGATGTGTACCCTACGGTGAGGCGCTACATTTAGTGGTATCGAGCATGGTTTGGCATCTTTTGAAATTAGAAAAATTTAAAATGGAATTACGGAAAGGATAATGGGCCGATCGAAATTT
Source organism: Erythroxylum novogranatense (assembly GCA_029891385.1). Classification (NCBI taxonomy): domain Eukaryota; kingdom Viridiplantae; phylum Streptophyta; class Magnoliopsida; order Malpighiales; family Erythroxylaceae; genus Erythroxylum; species Erythroxylum novogranatense. The sequence continues at coordinate 87,975,888 of CM057230.1, forward strand.
CTTGTCTATTTTAGGTCATCCGTCTTTGGGAGATCGAGTGGAACAACGGTGACACGGAATCGATAGGAGCTAGTAGAGTCTCCTGCGCCTCGTTCGGAGGAATTGCCTCCTCGAGTTCTACGAGGCGGGAGCGGAGATATGATCTCTGCGGCGGTGATTGACTTTTATGGTAGCAAACCTGCGGAGGCCGAGGATGGCTAGATAGGGCGAGAGAGTCTTGATCGATGGATATGAAGCGGATGGCGTTTCGACTACGGTTTCTACATTACGAGGTTACTGCATGTCGGTGGTGGAAGGCTATTCGGGTAGTACCACCAGGCCCTGCACACTGACATGGACTGACTTTCTGAGGGCGTTTAAGGATAATTTCATGCCCAAGATTTATCTGGACATGAAGTTACAAGATTTCCTAGAGTGAGGCAGGGCGCGATTGGTGTGGCCGACTATGAGGTGCGGTTCAACGAACTGTTGGTTTACGCTTCTTCCTTTGGTGGCCTCTGAAGCAAACAAGTGTCGGCGTTTCGAGGGCGGACTCAATCTGGAGATCCGTACCCTCTTGGCGAGTCGACATGGGCAATTTCATTGGTGAGCTGCGGCCGTGAGGATAGGCATTCTTGAGACAATAGCGGATCGAGATTGGTCGGGGACCCGTCATAGAGACCTAGTGATAGCCAAGGAAATCTTTGGCGAGAGCACAGCAAGCATCGAGTAGGCCCTTGAGGCCGCAGGAGGGGCTAGACAGGCAGTCATAGACGGAGAGATAGCTTTGCATGACTAGTAGTAGCAGAGGCGGTGTCGAGGTTCAGGCGATCTATTCCTCTATCACGAGCATTGTGGTAAGAGACACAGTGGAGAGTGTCGATGGCTATCTGGAGCATGTTTGAGGTGTGGTTAGATGGATCACCTAGTGAGGAACTGCCCCGAGACTGTGGGAGCCCAGTCTGCCATGACTGGAAGATCTGGTAGCAATACCCCGGTGCATCAGAGCCGTGGAAGTGGATTCGGATGGAGAGACCGAGGCCGAGGCCGAGGTCAAGCAGAGGGATCAGCATTGAGGTCGGAAGACCTGAGTAGCAGACAACAGTCTCAGGCCAGGGTCTATGCCATGACTCGGCGAGAGGCCAGATTCCCGGATCTTTGTCAGCGGTATGCATATGTATTGTTGGATCTTGGATCCACTTATTCTTTTCATTGCACTGCATTGCATCGTATTTAGTATGTAGACTGTATGCGGATAGAGAAAAGGTTACAGTTAGGGTTAGTCGTCATACACCTCTAGGTAGTATGACTGTATAGGAAGATAGATGTGATTTTGTGGATGAACTGATTGATTGCGCACACAGTGCCCTGAGGTAGTAGTGGATATAAGATTTGATCGAATGATGATAACTGAAGAATTTAGCAATGAAAGGATAGACTGGAAATAAATTGAAATGAATAAAAAGTCGTTATTGGGAGACCTGATTCTAGTGGAAACTCAAGTGTGAGAGATAGACTACATTCGAGGAAATGTGCAATACGTCAACGTAAGAAACCCGACTGTATAATAGGCTTACTGAACTGTAAAGGGAACATAGTGTAAAGGAATATGTGTCAGAATGTGTTGTGATGAAACTGATACAGTTATGAGATTATGTGTATTCGGAATTTGGAGTTATTGAAAATTCTTGAGTCTTTGGATTTATCCTAAATGACAAAAGTCTTAGGGAAAATGTGTACATAGTGTGACCGATGATGGTAAAAGAGACATGGTAGAAGTATTAATCATATTGTTTTAAATTGGAGATGTGACAATATTAGTGAAATGTCGATAAAGGTTTTGAGGCAATTAGTTGATATAGTGCAATATGAATTGATGTATCTAGGGACAAGTATAATGTTGTAGACTGTACTGTGATTGAGTATGTGAAATCGTAGTTTCATAAAAAGTGTGGGACCATAAATTGTATAGAAAGGTAATGGATAAACCATGGACATGTAAATCAATAATGATCGAGATATTTTGAGAATTTGAGTGATTATGAAAGAGAGTAAATGGATTGAGTAGAAATTCAATAGTGTATAAGTGTGTTATTATCAAATGATAAGCATCAATTTGTAAAAAGTAGTATGAGTTATCGAATTCCAAATCAATTGTATATAAAAGGACTGCAAAACAAATTGGATAGTTATTAAGTAGAGATAAGCGACAGACGTATTTCGCTAAAACAACAATGAGGCCGATATTAAGTAGAGTCCTTGAGATAAAGGTAAATAAGAAGATTAAATTAGTTATTAAATGGCCTCTATGTGATTGTTGTGTAAATAGATCGGTAAAGTGTTATATAAATTGGATTAATAAACGGTGTTAAGATCGATAAATATGTTTACGTGCAGAATGAGAGGATTTGCTAATAATTATAAGGAAATGAGTGAGAATCGAATAGAAAAGCGGATTAATTCCTTATAAAGATCTATTGTATATGAAATTTAGAGGACGAAATTTTAATTAGGAGGGTGAATTGTAACATCCAATTCTATCGAGCAAGGGTATTTTGGTAATTATGAGTTAGACTGATAGACTGAGCTGCATTCACTGATTGAATGTGTTACTGGCCTCTAATAATAGAGTAATTGATTTCTTACATATGCATTTATTTATAGTACATGCATTCATGATTTTCGGCATTTTATTGTGATTAGGCGATTGGATTGTGGTATTTGATTTGGACTGAAATAGTGATCAATTGAGGAATTAGGAGTTATTGGGTTCAAGTGACTGATTTAGCATAGTTTACAAGTGACTGGTATTGTATAGTGGCTTATAGGAGATTTCCGGGAAATTCGGGAGTTAATGCTCGGACTGGAAATATTTGGGCGACTGATCGATTGACTGTGTAGAACTGAAAGAACTGTCCAGTGGCAATGGAAAAAAATTAGAATTTTACTAATAGGAAATTAATATGTTGAGCCATTGAAAATTGGAGACTGAAATTTGGACTGATTCGGAGACTTAGGTCTATAAATACTAGATTTGAATTTTGGGGGAAAATTTGCTAAGGCACGAGCTTCTCCTCTCCCCCTTCTCTTCGGCATTCTCGAATCCTCTCATTGGTGAGGATTTCTTGAGTTTTCTCTTATGGGTTCTCTTCCTTGATGTTAGCCTAACTTGTTTTAGTGGTTGTTAAGGGCTGGAAGCTTTGACATTGGTAGATCGGAGGAGTTAAACGATTTTTAGGGTTTACGGTGGATTTTGAGAGTTTGCGGATTGATCTGTGATTTGGTAAGTTTTAAGAGCTTTAATGTTGTTATTGATGATTCCTACTGCATTTATGGCTTTTATTAGTGTAGATTTGAGTGGTTGGGTGATTTAATGGTGGATTTATTGAGAAATGGATGGGAGAAGGCGGCGAGTTTAAATGCGCCATGATCCTTGGCGCCAAACCTCGCGGCGACAATTTATGTTAGTTACGCCGGCGAAGCTAAGCGTGGCGCGGCGAAGGCGTCAATTACTTGACGCCGTGGCGTGATCTCGCCGCGCGGCGAGCCAGGCGTGTTGCCGCTGCCGGCGACTTCGTTTATCTTGTGGCGAGACACTTTATTCCATTGGATTAAAATTGGTTTATTGGGCATAACTTTTGGTGTAGACCTCCAATTGAGGTGATTTCATATTTGTTATGAACTAGGGAAAGAGGTCTACAATTGAGGATAAGTATAGGAGTTCTAATTGATTTATTTGGTATTGAATTATAGAGAATTGGGTCAATTATGGTGCGTAGTGTGACCAAACTGTCAAATTGAGACTATTGGGTGTTAATTGGAAATTGTAATTGAAGTTTTGACCCGATAAATAGGAAATTGCGATAGGGAATCTGAATTGAGAAATTGACTGAATTCTAGGTGTGAATCAAATAGTTATCGATCAATTGAACAACGAGATAGGTTTGAGCATGGGATACCAAAATTGGGTTTTAGAGCCAGAAATCGTGAACATGCATTGTACATCATTGTACTAAGACATATGCATTAAGTTCTTGTTTAATTGAGTAATTAGTAATGGGTACCTACTTTCTTTGTTATAGAGGCGCCGTTGGACCGTCGTTCCACGGACATTCTTTGGGACTTCGAGCGTTAGCTCGGAAGTTCTGTGAGTAACCTAGTTGGTTTCTCAAATTCCTGATTGTTTATATGCTCTGTATGAATTATTTGCAAAGGTGAACTGTATGATTATTGGCGTGATTAGGATCGAATTGCATGCTACTACGGAATTGGACTGGACTATTTCCTGATTTCCGAAATTGATTGGATTGAATTGCATGCTTTCTTGTCTTGAACTAGATCCTTTGTATGACCTTTGAATCGATATCTTTGGGCTTCTGACCATATCTTGTAAATTACTAAATCCTTGAATCTTGAATTCTTGAACACCGCCCGCATTTATAAATGCATGATCACATAATGGGCGTGTCCCAGTTGCTATTATCCTTTGAAAAGAGCCTCGAGCTCGAACAATGTCTTGTCCGGGCTTAGCAGGGAGAAAATTCTGACGCTGCCCCCATCAATCTTGGTGAGCACTTGGGCTGTCTTGAATAAGCGGAAAGAGTCTCATATGCATCATATACATGGTGATTGAATTGCCGTTGTGTGATGATTCTTGAATCGTGTGATGCCATGATTTCTTGTAAATTGTGATGTGATCTTGTGAATGCTAAGCTCTTTAATATCAAGTATCGATACCGCATAATCGATATAAACTATCGTACCTTTTATATAAAATCATTAATTGATATTCTTGTGTCGTCTTTATGCATGATTTGCGTAATGCATGATTTGAGTGAACCATCGATGATGGTTTCTCACTGAGTTCTCAAACTCACCCAAAATTGCAATCTATTTTTCAGGACTAATAGAGTAGACTCCTAGCTCCGAAGATATTCATTTCTGCCGTGCGAGTTGCTGGCGAGAGGCGCGATGACACACAGGTCGGTCAGCTGGGTTAGCTTTTGAGGATGACTTAGGATAGATGCTTGTATCAGTTTCCGTTTTGGTTTTGTTAGGAGACTGATAGACTTGTCTATTCTGGCATTGGATGACTGTACCAGATGATTATTATTTTGGATTCAAATTTACTAGTTCTGATATTGTATTATTTTATGGTTTTAATTTATTGCGATGCCATGTGGATATTATTGGAAAATGTTCTGGTAGTGCACCTTCATCGTGGGATACGTATCGGAGCGACCTCCGGGTTTCCCGATGTGTACCCTACGGTGAGGGGGCTCTACATTTAGTGGTATCAGAGCATGGTTTGGCATCTTTTGAAATTAGAAAAATTTAAGCTGGAATTACGGAAAGGATAATGGAACTGATCGAAATTTCTTGTCTATTTTAGGTCATCCGTACTGGGAGATCGAGTGGAACAACCAGCTGACCTGGAATCGGTAGGAGCTAGTAGGGAGTCTCCTGCGCCTCGTTCAGAGGAATTGCCTCCTCGAGTTCCTGCGAGACGGGAACGGAGATATGATCTACTGCGAAAGCAGGGGGCGGTTGACTTTTATGGTAGCACCGACCCTGCGGAGGCTGAGGGATGGCTAGATAGGACTGAGAGAGTCCTCGATCAGATGGACTGTGAACTGGATGGCGTTTACGACGCGGTTTCTCTCATTACGTGGTTACGCATATCGATGGTGGAAGATCGTTCGGGTAGTACCACCGTGCCCCGCATAATCGACATGGACTGACTTTCTGAGGGCGTTTAAGGATAATTTCATGCCCAAGATTTATCTGGACATGAAGTTACAAGAGTTCCTAGAGCTGAGACAGGAGCAGTTGACCGTGGCCGACTATGAGGTGCGGTTCAACGAACTGTTGGTTTACGCTTCTTCACTGGTGGCCTCTGAAGCAAACAAGTGTCGGCGTTTCGAGGGCGGACTCAATCTGGAGATCCGTACCCTCTTGGCCAGGTCTGACATGGGCAATTTCATTGAGCTGAGAGCTGCAGCCGTGAGGATAGAAAGTATTCTTGAGACAAACGTGGATCGAGATTGGTCAGGGGACCCGTCATAAGAGACCTAGTGATAGCCAAGGAAATGCTGGCAGAGAGTACAGCAAGCATCAGAGTAGGCCCTTCAGGCCCGCAGGAGGGGCTAGACAGGCAGGTCATGGACAGAGAGATAGCTTTGCACAGACTAGTAGTGACAGAGGCGGTGTCAGAGGTTCAGGGCAGTCTATTCCTCTATGCGAGCATTGTGGTAAGAGACACAGTGGAGAGTGTCGATGGCTATCTGGAGCATGTTTGAGGTGTGGTTAGATGGATCACCTAGTGAGGAACTGCCCCGAGACTGTGGGAGCCCAGTCTGCCATGACTGGAAGATCTGGTAGCAATACCCCGGTGCATCAGAGCCGTGGAAGTGGATTCGGATGGAGAGACCGAGGCCGAGGCCGAGGTCAGCGAAGGATCGGCATTGAGGTCGGAAGACTGAGTAGCGAACAACGATCTCGGGCGTGGTCTATGCCATGACTCGGCAGGAGGCCCAGGATTCCCCGGATGCTGTCGCGGGTATGCATATGTATTGTTGGATCTTGGATCCACTTATTCTTTTCATTGCACTGCATTGCATCGTATTTAGTATGTAGATCGATGCGGATAGAGAAAAGGTTCTGATTAGGGTTAGTCGTCATACACCTCTAGTAGTATGACCGATAGGAAGATAGATGTGATTTTGTGGATGAACTGATTGATTGCGCACACAGTGCCCTGAGGTAGTAGTGGATATCAGATTTGATCGAATGATGATAACTGAAGAATTTAGCAATGAAAGGATAGACTGGAAATAAATTGAAATGAATAAAAAGTCGTTATTGGGAGACCTGATTCTAGTGGAAACTCAAGTGTGAGAGATAGACTCTGTTACTGAGGAAATGTGCAATACGTCAACGTAAGGAACCCGACTGTATAATAGGCTTACTGAACTGTAAAGGGAACATAGTGTAAAGGAATATGTGTCAGAATGTGTTGTGATGAAACTGATACAGTTATGAGATTATGTGTATTCGGAATTTGGAGTTATTGAAAATTTACTGAGTGCTGGATTTATCCGGAAATGACAAAAAGTCTGAGGGGAAAATGTGTACATAGTGTGACTGATGATGGTAAAAGAGACATGGTAGAAGTATTAATCATATTGTTTTAAATTGGAGATGTGACAATATTCCGTGAAATGTCCCAGTAAAGGTTTTGAGGCAATTAGTTGATATAGTGCAATATGAATTGATGTATCTAGGGACAAGTATAATGTTGTAGACTGTACTGTGATTGAGTATGTGAAATCGTAGTTTCATAAAAAGTGTGGGACCATAAATTGTATAGAAAAGTAATGGATAAACCATGGACATGTAAATCAATAATGATCGAGATATTTTGAGAATTTGAGTGATTCATGAAAGAGAGTAAATGGATTGAGTAGAAATTGATAGTGTATAAGTGTGTTATTATCAAATGATAAGCTCAAAGTTGGTAAAGTAGTATGAGTTATCGAATTCCAAATCAATCAGATATAAAAGGATCGGCAAAACAAATTGGATAGTTATTAAGTAGAGATAATCGACAGACGTGATCGCTAAAACAACATGAGGCCGATATTCGTAGAGTCCCCTTGAGATAAAGGTAAATAAGAAGATTAAATTCGTTATTAAATGGCCTCTATGTGACTGTTGTGTAAATAGATCGGTAAAGTGTTATATAGACTGGATTAATAAACAGTGTTAAGATCTGATAAATATGTTTCGATGTAGAATGAGAGGATTTGCTAATAATTATAAGGAAATGAGTGAGAATCAGAATAGAAAGAAGCGGATTAATTCCCTTATCTGAGATCTATTGTATATGAAATTTCGAGGACGAAATTTTAATTAGGAGGGTGAATTGTAACATCCGCTTCTCATGAGCAAGGTATTTTGGTAATTATGAGTTAGACTGATAGACTGCGCTGCATTCACTGATTGAATGTGTTACTGGCCTCTAATAATAGAGTAATTGATTTCTTACATATGCATTTATTTATAGTACATGCATTCATGATTTTCCGGCATTTTTATTGTGATTAAGAACTGATTGGATTGTGAACTGACTGGACTGACTGAATAGTGATCAATTGAGGAATTAGGAGTTATTGGGTTCAAGTGACTGATTTAGCATAGTTTACAAGTGACTGGTATTGTATAGTGGCTTATAGGAGATTTCCGGGAAATTCGGGAGTTAATGCTCGGACTGGAAATATTTGGGCGACTGATCGATTGACTGTGTAGAACTGAAAGAACTGTCCAGTGGCAATGGAAAAAAATTAGAATTTTACTAATAGGAAATTAATATGTTGAGCCATTGAAAATTGGAGACTGAAATTTGGACTGATTCGGAGACTTAGGTCTATAAATACTAGATTTGAATTTTGGGGGAAAATTTGCTAAGGCACGAGCTTCTCCTCTCCCCCTTCTCTTCGGCATTCTCGAATCCTCTCATTGGTGAGGATTTCTTGAGTTTTCTCTTATGGGTTCTCTTCCTTGATGTTAGCCTAACTTGTTTTAGTGGTTGTTAAGAATTTGGAAGCTTTGACATTGGTAGATCGGAGGAGTTAAGCGATTTTTAGGGTTTACGTGGATTTTGAGAGTTTATGGATTGATCTGTGATTTGGTAAGTTTTAAGAGCTTTAATGTTGTTATTGATGATTCCTACTGCATTTATGGCTTTTATTAGTGTAGATTTGAGTGGTTGGAGTGATTTAATGGTGGATTTATTGAGAAATGGATCGGAGAAGACGACGAAGTTTAAATGCCGCCTTGCCACACCTGCGCGCCACCTCATGCGATTTAATTTATGTTCGATTTGCGCATGGCGAAACTAAGCGTGGGCGCCATGGAAGGCGTCAATTTACTTGACGCCGTGATTTGATCCTCGCCTCGCGGCGAGCCAGGCGTGTTGCGCGCCAGGCGACGACTCGTTTATCTTGTGGCGAGAGACACTGCTCCATTGGATTAAAATTGGTTTATCGGGCATAACTTTTGGTGTAGACCTCCAATCGAGGTGATTTCATTTGTTATGAACTAGGAAAGAGGTCTACAATTGAGGATAAGTATAGGAGTTCTAATTGATTTATTTGGTATTGAATTATAGAGAATTGGGTCAATTATGGTACGTAGTGTGACCAAACCACAAATTGAGACTATTGGAGTGTTAATTGGAAATTGTAATTGAAGTTTTGACCCGATAAATAGGAAATTGCGATAGGGAATCAATTGAGGAAATTGACTGAATTCTAGGTGTGAATCAAATAGTTATCGATCAATTGAACAACGAGATAGGTTTGAGCATGGGATACCAAAATTGGGTTTAGAGCCGAAATCGTGAACATGCATTGTACATCATTGTCTTGAGACATATGCATTAAGTTACCGCTTAATTGAGTAATTAGTAATGGACCGTACTTTCATCATTATAGAGGCACCGCTGGACCGTCGTTCCACGGACATTCTTTGGACTTCGAGCGATGAGTCGGAAGTTCTGGTGAGTAACCTAGTTGGTTTCTCAAATTCTCGATTGTTTATATGCTCTGTATGAATTATTTGCAAAGGTGAATCGTATGATTACTAGCGTGATTAGGATCGAATTGCATGCTACTACGAATTGGACCGACTATTTCGATTTCAAATTGATTGGATTGAATTGCATGCTTTATCGTCTTGAACTAGATCATTTGTATGACACTTTGAATCGATATCTTGGGCTTCTGACCATATATCGTAAATTATCAATCATTTGAATCTTGAATTCTTCAACACCGCACTGCACGCATAAATGCATGATCACATAATAGACGTGTCCCAAGTTGCTATTATCACTGAAAAGAGCCTCGAGCTCGAACAATGTACTGTCCGGGCTTAGCCCGAGGGGAGAAATCCCTAACGCGCGTCCCCCACTGAACACTGACTGAGCACTTGGGCACAATACTGAATAACTGGAAAGAGTCTCATATGCATCATATACATGACCGATTGAATTGCCAGATTGTGTGATGATTACTGAACTGTGTGATGCCATGATTTCTCAGAATTGTGATGTGATATCGTGAATCGCATTTAAGCTCTTTAGAATATCATATCGATACCGCATACATCGATATAAACTACGTACCTTTGTTATAAAATCATCGTTAATTGATATTACCGTGTCGTGTCGCATGCATTTCGTGAATGCATGATTTGAGTGAACCATCGATGATGGTTTCTCACTGAGTTCTCAAACTCACCCAAAATTGCAATCTATTTTTCAGGACTAATAGAGTAGACTCCTAGCTCCGAAGATATTCGTTTCTGCCGTGCGAGTTGCTAGCGAGAGGCGCGATGGCACACAGATCGGTCAGCTGGGTTAGCTTTTGAGGATGACTTAGGATAGATGTCAGATCGCTTCCTTTTGGTTTTGTTAGGAACCGATAGACTTGTCTATTCTGGCATTGGATGACTGTACCAGATGATTATTATTTTGGATTCAAATTTACTAGTTCTGATATTGTATTATTTTATGGTTTTAATTTATTGCGATGCCATGTGGATATTATTGGAAAATGTTCTGGTAGTGCACCTTCATCGTGGGATACGTATCGGAGCGACCTCCGGGTTTCCCGATATGTACCCTACGGTGAGGGGGCGCTACAACATAGCATGAAGGAAATTATGATGTGATCATACTACTGAGATTCCTATCATGTGCAATTATGTCAGTATCTAAATTCTCCTAGTCATAGGATTAATGAGATCGACATCATTAATCCCATGACTAGCACATGTCATATTCCTCGATTGGATCAAGCGGTGGATCTCGAAGCCGTAAATATAAGATATTTAGAGTTGACATGTGGATGCTTACTAGCGGTAGTAAGTACATTGGATGACCTGCCATGAGATCCTCACATGGATATCTTCTTCTAGTGTCAATGATAATCTCATCAAAGCAATGGTGCAAGTATCCTTAGACTTGAGGTACTCGAGGATATCTTGAATCTTGATTACGTGCTTTGACTCCATTCCTTGTTGCCTTCCGGAGGTCGCTCATAGGGTGGTGCTTGGGTGCGACTTGAGGTATTCAAGGTAATTGAGTAGCCAATAAAGGATTCACCATACGGATTAGCGAAAGAGATACCCATGGCCTCTTGTCGGGATCATTACTTGTAAGGCTGGCCAAGAAATATGTCATGAAGAGTGTCCTCATTGACATATGGAGTAATGAGTCCCAGGGCGAGAACTAATATCACTTGGGCTAGACTCAGTCTAGTGAGAGTTGACACTTTGACCATACTCATAACCAAGTGGGGTATAGGATGGTGAAAGGACGAATTGCACGGTAATTGTCTATGGAAGGGTTCGTGATCTGGTTCTTGATGAATTCATCAAACCGATTACTTTCCGGTCAATTGGGAGTCATGATGTGTTGCTAGACGCCGCTCATGACTTGCTCAGATTAATTGTTAATCTAAGTGGCCAACATAACCGGGAACCTAAAGGGTCACACGCATAAGAGTGATTTAGAGAATCTGTAAAATAGTAATTGGACAGAGTTCCAATTATGGAGAGCATTAGGATTAAATGCATCCCGATGGGATCGGGATATGTCCCGATGAGATCGCGACATCAATATTGCTAAGAAGGTTTCCTATTTGCCAAGATCGAGCCCGATAAGAGCTTTGTAGGACCGACCACAGTTGGACTGGACCTTAGCAATTATATTATAATTAATTAATTAAATTAATTAATTAATTAATTAATTATTATATTTATTAAGCATGTGGACGTTGGACTTGGTGAGGAGGATGAGATATTTGACTTTTCAACCTTATTAGTTTAATGCTTTAATAAATGAATGGTTATAAGGCTCACACTTGGCTTAATCTTATGCTAGTATTTTTAATTGTTAAAAATCAGCATAAGAAAGCTTGAGGGGTGGGTGTTGCCGTCGGTGAATGCTGGGGTTTGAAGAAGTGGAAGTTTCCTTAAGAGTTAAGGTTAAAAGCTTTGAAAAGTTCATCTTTCTTCTTCTTCCTAAGGCAACAATCGATTTCTCTCTTCCTCCAAGCAAGTGTTCAGCGTCAATTCAAGCTCTCTAGAGGACAAAGGTAAGGTCTAGCAGCCTTTACTTTGTTCTAGCTATTCTCGGGTCAAAGGAGTTTGTCCCGGTTAAGTTTTCTGATCTCTGCGTGGATACCTTTAGAGATAGTCTCTATTGGCTATTTAGGTTTGAGTCTTCATACCAACACATAGATCCTGGCCTTCGGGAAGGTCCCGACGACAAATTTTTTTTGTTTTCCGCACCTTGTACATATGATGTACATCCCGGGATTTTCCTACAGTGGTATCAGAGACACTTGTGTCGTGTGTGAAGCTAAAACCCTAGCTAGATCGGAAGCCCTATGTGAATTTGACGTTGATGCATGTGTGCTGTCCCAATTTCGATTCTGTATAGGGATATATTTTTCGAAATTTTTCTCCCCATAATTGTTCATAACATGTTATAGAATATTTCTGTGAAAGATGAGAATTTATCGATTTGATTTGATATAGTTTTGCTAATTTATTCCATAAGGTTCTAGATGTTGTTTTGTGACACATTCTGTGAACAGGCATGTGTATAAATTCGATAATAAATTCTAGAAAACAATTTTTTCGGATTTTCCTTCACCAACATGTCCCTAAGGTGTTTGTGAATGTCTATGTGGATGGAAAAGTGTTTTCAAGGTGATTTGCTATTTATTCACGAATTTATTCTATGCTGTTGGGAATAGCTGTGTTGATGAACACAGATTTTGAATCGGTTTTGTTGCTTAGGTTGACTGAGTTTTTGATGGCTATAAATCCTGAAAAAATTCATGAAGTATGTTCTGAACATGTAGTAACATGTGTAAGTTTCCCAGAATTTATTGAAATTTTTTCAATGATTATTTCGAGTAATGTACAGAACTTGGCAGTTTTGTGAAACTTGCTAGGACTGTTTTGCTTGGCATAATTGAATGTGTATTTTTCAGTTCCAATGCCTTGGACCATTTTTAATGTGATTGAAAATGTGTTATCTTCATGTTGTATGCTTGCCAAACTGAATTGCTTGAAATTGGTTTTCCAAGATTTTTCGGATGCCGAATAGGTCACATTAGCGTCTCGTTAGTGTATTTCATTATCTTGCTTGTTTTGGCCGTCATAATTTTTGTGGCTTGTGCCGAAGTAATTTTGATAACATATAGACTAGATTGAGATGCTTAGGGTGATAATTTGGTGTTCCTAAATTGTTTGGATATCTTTGAGTAATGACTCGGTTTTAAGCTTTTCATGTATGGTTTGACTGTATATGGTAAACATGAAACAATGAAATGTTCATTGGTACATCAAATTAACAAGATATTACCTAAGGTATGTTGGTATTGTGAATTGGGATTACATGGATTGAGGAATTAGCCGATTAGAAAGTATAGCAATTCTTACTGGATAAGTCGACTTGTATTGTACATACGTCGACTTGTTCAAATATTGCCATAAGGCGACTTGTATCGTATAAGTCGACTTGTGTGTGAAGCAGCGACGTAAAGGCGACTTGCATTCGATGTAAGGCGACTTATGACATCTCAGTTGGATGATGGATGATTATAAGGATTGATTCAATTTGATTGATGAAACCTAAATCATTCCATATAGTCTGGCGACTATAATCCTTGACTTGGAGTCTAGAGTTGAAATCCTCCTCGGAATATGAAAACTAACGCCTTCCATTAATATGGTAAGAACCGAGTTCTTCTAGGGTTGGGTTGTTGAGCTAACCTCAAGCTCACTCTATCTGAATATGTTCGAACCATGAAAATGAGATTTTTGGATTAATGGGTCGGTTTTCCTATAAGCGTTGATTTGTTGAGCTAACCTCGAGGTCAACGTGGACGAGGCGAAATTGGGTAGTGTACATCGGATGTATGCGCATCAAAGAGTTGATAACCCAATGTAAGTGCACATCAACAAGTTGATAGCACTGGACGATAGTTGTGTCTAAGATGTAATTGGTATATCGATACCTCCGAGACATAAGGTGGCTTGTTGAGCTAACCTCGAGGTCATTCTTAATGCTCGGTTATCGGTGATGCAATTGGTATGACCGATACCTACCGATTGACCTAAGTTATGGCTTGTTGGGTAAACCCAAGGTCACTCTTAGCAATGTGGGATATCGACCCACTAGGACATTATGTCATATTGTTTCTTTGGATTAAGTAAAGAGGGTTATGGATTCTAGGAAACTAGTAGGAGCCATATGCATGTCATGCAAGTCCTTATGATCATGCAGCATTTCTATTCTAGCATTCTTTCTCTCTCGCGCTTAGGTTGATTGAAGAAGTCTTTCGGTGTGAATTTTCGCTCCTATTCGGACGAATTTTCTTGATTGGTGAGGAATCGAGAATTGTTCTCGGATCGAGGAACCGGATACGTCTAGATGTTCCACTTCCAGATGCACTGCTTGTCGATGCTTGATGAGGATCGAAAGCATATCGTAAGCATCTAAAGGATGATGATATGGATACTTGCATTATGCTTGCCTCGATGTCACCAGAGCTGCGAAGCGACGAGTCTATGGATGCTCACACTATAGTATTTCATCTTAGGGAGCTCGTTTGATGAGTAAGCTTCGATGCGAAAGGTTCGAGACCTCAAGGCTTCTCTTCACCATTAAAGATGGCTCGAGGGACATCTAGCATCCGAGATGCCACGAAGATGAATGGCTATATAGAGATTGGCTGTCTTAGGATTTGTAATGGATTATGAGTTAAGTATAGACTTAATTACGGTTGGATTGTCGACGCTTATTCACGGTTCGTGTTAAACTATCGGATGAACCAAATATCCACAACAATTCTGAATGATCAATCTACTCAAGACATTGAGCGAGCTATCGAGAAGGATAGCAAGCAAGTGCTAGTGGTGGATGCTTCTTCTTCTGGTCCAAAGAAGAAAAAGGCCAAGAAACCAAATGGAAGTGCCATCAAGGAAAAACCAAAGAAACCGCCAAAAGGATTTTGCTTCCATTGTAGCAAGACCGCCACTAGAGGCTAAATCTAAGTCTATCCGAGTTCTGAAGCGTAAGAAGGCATCGATGCCCTTACTCCTTCAAATATGTTTGTCATTGAGGTTATCTGCTTTACGATCAAAACATATGGGTATTTGATACCTACCAGGCTCATACATATGAAATGATATGCGAGGCTTGAGGACGATGATGCGACTCAAAAGGAGAACTAGATCTTCGTGTAGGTAATGCAAGAAGAGTTCTTGCATTAGCTATAGACACTTATGTCTTATCACTCCCTAGTGGGCTTGTATTCAAATTGGATGATTGTCATTTTGTACTGTTTTAACAAAGAACATATTATGCATTTCTTGTTTCAATAGAGTTGGTTTCATTGGACTTTTAGTAGCAATGGTTGTTCTATTAGTTGAATGGAATGCTCTATGCTCTTGGTACATTATGCAATGGAATTGACATATTAGATATGTCATATCCAGTTTTGAATGTCAATGACGCGAAAAGACATAATCGAGATACAAATCTGAAGCGTTTGAAAAGTTCAAATAATTCAGAAATGAAGTAGAAAACTAACTTGGTAAAAGTATGAATACATTACGATCTGATCGTGGTGGAAATTGCTTAGACCAACAGTTTTGGATTATCTCAGAGATAATGGGATTTTAACTCAGTACACTCCACCTTGCACGCCGCAGCACAATGGTGTGGCTGAAAGGAGATATCGAACCTTGTTAGACATGGTGCGATTAATGATAGGTTTTACACGCTTTTGGGGGTATCGCCGAGACAATTTGTTTACTTGTTAAACAGAGTTCCATTAAAGACAGTTGATGTTACTCCATATGAGATGTGGACTAACTGAAAGCCCTATCTTTCTCAGCTAAAAGTTTGGGGTTATCTTGCTTATGTGAAGCGGACACAGTCAGATTAGCTTGATGCAAAGTCTGACAAGTGTTTGTTCGTAGGATATCGTGGGATATCAATTCTACCTTGCTGAGGAACAAAAGTTGTTTGTTTTAAAGCATGCTGTTTTCTTAGAGAAAGAGTTTCTTTACAAGAGGACGGTGGGAGCAAAGTTGAACTTGAAGAAGTTCAAGATGCTCGAACAAACGCAGATCAATCGCTGAACTGCAATCAGTAACTCATACGATGAGGTAAACAGTTCAACCTTCTATTACACAAGAATTTCGTAGGTCACGTGGGATACGCCTGTTCTGAGAGATATGGATTTCGGGGGAGCAGAATGACGTATTGCTCATACGAGATGATGAGCCTACTACCTATGAAGAGGTTACGAAAAGTTCGAGTCGAAAAATGGCTTTGTTCCATGAAATCTGAATGGATTCCATGTATGAAAACCAAGTATGGACTTTGGTTGTTGCACCCGAAGGAATAAAGCCCAAAGGGTGCACATGGGTTTTCAAGAAGAAAACCGACATGGATGGTAATATGATTACTTATAAAGCAAGGCTTGTGGCCAAAGGATTTCGTCAGAGACAAGGAGTTGACTATGACGAGACCTTCAGCCCCGTAGCAATGCTTAAATCCATTAGGATACTCTAGCCATTGTCACTCATTATGATTATGAGATATGGCAAATGGATGTGAAGACGACTTTCTGAATGGAAATCTTCCGAGGATGTGTATATGACATAACAGAGGACTTCACCTCCTATGATGGCGAAATGGTATGCAAGCTTCAGAAATCCATGTATGGATTGAAGCAAGCATTTAGGAGTTGGAATATCCGTTTTGATGAGGTACTCAAAGAGCTTGGTTTCTCACAAAATTCGGATGTACATTGTGTGTATAAGAAGGTTCATGGGACTGCAATCGTATTCCTTGTGTTATAAGTAGATGACATATTAATACTAGGAAAACGATGTCTCTATGCTACAATCAGTTAAGATTTGGTTGTCCAAACATTTTGCCATGAAATACCTTTGTGACGCAACTTATATCCTTGGGATAAAGATTTATAGAGATAGATCAAAGAGATTGCTTGGCCTTTCACAATCAACGTACATAGATAAGATGCTAAAGAGGTTTAGCATGGAACAATGCTATGTACGAGACCTGATGTATCATATGCTCTAAGTGTTACGGCGGATACCAATCGGATCTTGGTGAGGGTCCTTTGGTGGTATCAAGAATATCCTCAAGTACTTGCGAAGCACTAAGGATGTTTTCTTGACATATGGAGATGAAAATCTCCAGTGGCGGGCATACAAATGCCGCTTTAATCTGATAAGGATGATTCTGAATCACGATCAGGTTATATACATTCACATTGAGCGGCTGGCGGTCGGTTGGAAAGAGTTCAATCAAGAGAGGATCGCTAATTCAACAACCGAGGCGAGTACATTGCCGTATCGGATGCAAAGAAAGGAAGCGGTTTGGATCGAAGTTCATTTCGAACTTGATCCGTTCTAGTTGTGATGGGCCCATAGGGTTGTATTGTGATACAATGGGGCTAGTGCGCAGGCAAAGAAACCAAGGTCTCATCAACGATCCGAACACGTACTCCGCCGATTCCATCTGATTCGGTAGATCATCGATCGAGGTGATGTCCTAATAGAGAATTCCCGAGAGCAAAGTGTTGCTAATCTGTTGACAAAGTCATAGTCACGTAAGAATTGTGATTCTCATGGACGCGCTTATGGTATTAGATACCAAGGCGATTGGCTTTAGGTCAAGTGGGAGATTTGCGAGTGTAAGTCGACTTATGCTTGATCGATGATCGATAAGTCGCCTTGTTCACCAAAGTAAGTCGACTTATGGATGTCGATCTGTTAGATTGTTAGAGTAGTGCCCTAAAGGCAATCCCTTTAGCGCTTTTATTCAAAGTCGTATAGACTTTATGAATAAATAAAGAAAGGCATATTTCATTAATTTGATATTCATGAGCAGTGTTTATGAATTGATTGGATCTTTAATCGAATTAATGAAGTCCATGATATATGACATAGCATGAAGGAAATTATGATGTGATCATACTATCGAGATTCCTATCATGTGCAATTATGTCAAGATTCTAAATTCTCCTAGTCATAGGATTAATGAGGCCGACATCATTAATGCAGACAGACTAGCACATGTCATATTCCTTGATTGGATCAGCGGTGGATCTCGAAGCCGTAAATATGAGATATTTAGAGTTGACATGTGGATGCTTACTAGCGGTAGTAAGTACATTGGATGACCCGCCATGAGATCCTCACATGGATATCTTCTTCTAGTGTCGTTGATAATCTCATCATAACAATGGTGCAAGTATCCTTAGACTTGAGGTACTCAATGATATCTTAGATCTTGATTACGTGCTTTGACTCCATTCCTTGTTGCCTTCAGAGGTCGCTTCATAGGGTGGTGCTTGGGTGCGACTTGAGGTATTCAAGGTAATTGAGTAACCAATAAAGGATTCACCACTTCGGATTAGCGTAAGAGATACCCACGGCCTCTTGTCGGGATCATTACTTGTAAGGTGGCCACAAATATGTCATGAAGAGTGTCCTCATTGACATATGGAGTAATGAGTCCTAGGACGAGAACTAATATCACTTGGGCTAGACTCAGTCTAGTGAGAGTTGACACTTTGATCATACTCATAACCAAGTGGGGTATAGGATGGTGAAAGGACGAATTGCACGGTAATTGTCTATGGAATGGTTCGTGATCTGGTTCTTGATGAATTCATCAAACCGATTACTTTTTGGTCAATTGGGGGTCATGATGTGTTGCTAGACGCCGCTCATGACTTGCTCAGATTAATTGTTAATCTAAGTGGCCAACATAACTGGGAACCTAAAGGGTCACACGCATAAGAGTGATTTAGAGAATCTGTAAAATAGTAATTGGACAGAGTTCCAATTATGGAGAGCATTAGGATTAAATGCATCCCGATGGGATCGGGATATGTCCCGATGAGATCGCGACATCAATATTGCTAAGAAAGGTTTAAGTATTTGCCAAAGACTTGGGGCCCAAGAGTTTGGAGACCAGCCCAGCTTGGATGAACCTTAGCAATTATATTCTAATTAATTAATTAAGTAAATTAATTAATTAATTATTATATTTATTAAGCATGTGGACGTTGGACTTGGTGAGGAGGATGAGATATTTGACTTTTCAACCTTATTAGTTTAATGCTTTAATAAATGAATGGTTATAAGGCTCACACTTGGCTTAATCTTATGCTAGTATTTTTAATTGTTAAAAATCAGCATAAGAAAGCTTGAGGGGTGGGTGTTGCTGTCGGTGAATGCTGGGGTTTGAAGAAGTGGAAGTTTCCTTAAGAGTTAAGGTTAAAAGCTTTGAAAAGTTCATCTTTCTTCTTCTTCCTAAGGCAACAATCGATTTCTCTCTTCCTCCAAGCAAGTGTTCAGCGTCAATTCAAGCTCTCTAGAGGACAAAGGTAAGGTCTAGCAGCCTTTACTTTGTTCTAGCTATTCCCGGGTCAAAGGGTTTGTCCCGTTAGGTTTCGATCTCTGCGTGGATACCTTTAGAGATAGTCTCTATTGGCTATTTAGGTTTGAGTCTTCATACCGACACATAGATCCTGGCCTTCGGAAAGTCCGGCGACAAAAATTTTTGTTTTCCGCACCTTGTACATGTGATGTACATCCCGGGATTTTCCTACAGTGGTATCAGAGACACTTGTGTCGTGTATGAAGCTAAAACCCTAGCTAGATCGGAAGCCCTATGTGAATTTGACGTTGATGCATGTGTCTTGTCCCAATTTCGATTCTGTATAGGGATATATTTTTGAAATTTTCTGCCCAGAATTGTTCATAACATGTTATAGAATATGTCTGTGAAAGATGAGAATTTATCGATTTGATTTGATATAGTTTTGCTAATTTATTCCCTAAGGTTCTAGATGCTGTTTTGTGACACATTCGTGAACAGGCATGTGTATAAATTCGATAATAAATTCTAGAAAATTGTTTTTGGTTTGCCTTCACCAACATGTCCCTAAGATGTTTGTGAATGTCTATGTGGATGGAAAAGTGTTTTCAAGGTGATTTGCTATTTATTCACGAATTTATTCTATGCCAGACATTGCACATGCAGTGGGAGTTGTAAGTCGGTACATGGCAAATCCTGGTAGAGAGCATTGGATAGCAGTGAAAAGAATCCTTCGTTACATCAAAGGAACGTTGAATACTGCATTATGTTACAGAGGATTAGACACATGTATTTATGGGTATGTTGACTCAGACTATGCAGGTGATCTTGACAGAAGCAAGTCTACCACCGGATATGTGTTCTTACTTACTAGCGGAGCTGTAAGTTGGGTATCTAAACTGCAGTCAGTTGTGGCTACATCAACAACAGAAGCAGAATATATTGCAACTACACAAGCTAGTAAGGAAACAGTTTGGTTGAAGTTAGTCTTGGAGGAGTTTGAGCATGTACAGGAGATAATTTCTCTATTTTGTGACAGCCAGAGTGCTTTGCATCTTACAAAGAATCCAGCCTTTCATGCTAAGAGCAAAAATATCCGAGTGCAGTACCACTTCGTTCATGAGAAAGTGGAGGAAGGGACAATTACTATGAAAAAGATCAACACTCAGCAGAATGTGACAGATTTTCTGACTAAGGTTGTCAACACAGATAAATTCATATGGTGTCATTCCTCCTGTGGCCTGATAGAGACGTAAGCAGTATGGAGCCGAGAGAGAAAGAATGGTGAAGATTAATTGTCATCCAATTCAATCTTCAAGTAGGAGAATGTTATAAGCCTCATCCCACATCGGTGGGATGAGAATATGAGAGGAGGAGAGGGGCTTATAAAAGAAAGCCCTCTCCTCCTACTTCAACGTACCAAAAATCAAATATATCCTCTTAAACAAATTAGAGGGTTAAGTTTGTAATCCCTATTTTGTTATAGTGAAATTCTTCTCTCTCCGTGGTTTTTACTCTATTGGGGTTTTCCACGTAAATTTCTCGTGTTCTTTCCGTGCTTTTTTTCCAACACTTATGAGATCAATTATATGTTTGATTGAAGATTGGAGGAGTTGTTGTGCGTGTGGGCTTTCAATGATTGATTACAAGATTTTCTTTACGAAAAAATGCAGTCCATCTGTTGATTTGAGCACCTGCGTTTTTTATGTGCTCCTGTGATTAACCACATGTTCTTATAATGATTTGGGGTCAAATTTTGTGGTGATTTTTGTGATTGATGCAACATATATAGTAATCCATTGACTGATTTTTGCAGTCGTGTTTTGGTGTGTTTTGGTGATGAAACATATGTCTGATTGATGAGTTTTAAATCTGTTGTGTGTGGGTTTCTTCGATGATTAGTCCGAAAGATTCACAATAGCTTTTTGTTGGACAACTTCTCATGATTTCAGTTTAACAAGGCTATACTTATAAGGAAGTGTCTTTTGACTCAAGTGTTTCTTTGTTTATATTATTATTGGTTCAATCGTCTGAGATTTTATTTTCATCTTCATTATCATTAGTTGTTTAAAAAATTCCTCCATTAAGGTTAACATGAGATGATCGTGCTATTAAGTGTAAAATAGTTTCATAGGATGTGAATACAAGTAGATAGCATCAAGGGATGATTGGTGTCGACTTAGTAAAACTTTGTGTAAGACTATTAGTGCAAGTGGATACATCAAGGGTCGAATGGTGCAGTGTCGGCTCTGTAAAGCCTTATGTAAGACTATTATACTTCGGTAAAAGTTAATTAATCTAAGTGAGAATCTCGTAGATGTAGATCAGATATGCCGAATTGCGTTAATAAATTTCACGCGTCGACTTAGTTGTTGCATATTTAGTTTTTTCTACTTATGATTATAATTTGAAAAATTCATAGTTGTTGATTTGGTTGTTTTCTAATAAGCAATCTATAGATTCGGTTTGAAACAACTGTTATATATATATAAATTGCGAAACTATTACCTTCAGGTTTCTCAAGTACGATGCATACAAGTGTGATTAAAGTTTAAAAAAATCCATATTAAGAAATTTTCTATGCACATATCCTCAATTTTGTATCTTCAATATTTATGAATTTCTTTTTCGTGTGGTGATAGTCAAATCACATCATTCTTATTATTCTTTATGTCGGGGTCCGCTTACGAGTGTCAAAGAATGAGCATTAATATTGAATAATGGAGGCCTTAATTTACTTTAAATTCTTTTACATTAAAAAGCAAAGGAATCTAAATTAAATGCCTAAATTAAGAGTGACGAGAGAAAAAATGTGAAGTTGCCAATATGTGTAGTATTGGTAATATTGTATGTTATTAAAGACTTAATTAATTAAGAGACAATCAATCCTAAAGTATTTTTTCAATTATGTGCCTAAATTTTAATTAAATGATTAAATTTTTAAACCTTAACGATTCAATTTAAAATTTTAAGATTGCTAGTAATTTACTCATTTGATTAATAACGCCTATATTGTTGTGTTTGGACATGAAAAATTCTCTACTCTAGTGTAACCATAATCACTATTTTCTAAATGACATTTACATATCATGAGTTGCAAAAATTATGTTAGTCAAATCATTAAATTATTAACAAAACTAACATTTTGAACTAAAATGTTAAGGTTTTAAATTTTAGAATAAAAATTAAGCTAAGAGTTTCTCAATGCATGTATATTAAAACCTCAATTATTATGATATTTCCATGTCACCTTAAATTATAAATTTATATGTAATTGTAATTATATATTATATATCACATGATACACACGAATGAATGTCAAGTCTCTAATTATATCAATTTTTCAAAGACCCCAATTTATTATAATTTTGATTTTGAGTTTATGCATTTTTTCTCAAAATTAAGATATTGAAACATATGAAAATTTAATTATTTTGTAATAAATGATTAAGACTTCCTCAATAGATTTATATTAAAAATCTCAAATAAATATATGAAAGATATGGTCTACATGAGAGCTTGAAATTTTGGACCTTGACTTTTCATAATTTCAATGATTGCATGATTAAAGTTATGGATTTAATTTGTTATAAAGGTATGCATTTTGATGGTTTATTAACTTTAGAATAGATGTAATCCTTATGATTGGTTTTGTACTTGAATTGTTATATTTGAAACAATTAATTGAAGTTCTAAGTTGGTGAAATTATTAGGGTGATTTAATTGGAAACTAAATTAAATTTGAATGGAAAAACTTGATAGAGAAAAAATATTGATTAAATTTGATGATCCCATCAATCACTATTTAATTTTTTCTAACCATAACTATAAGCAAATCCTAAGCACAATTATTAACACTATGAATGCAGTCACAAACAATAATCAAGGTTATGGTGATTTTTCCTTGACATCTTAAATTATGCTTTTATATGTACTTGTAACTATGTATTATGTATTGCACACATCTACAAACGTTCAATGTGAAGTCTCTAATTATATTGATTTTGTCAAAGGTCCCAATTTGTCATCATTTTGGTTTAGAGTTTATGCACTTTTCTCCAAAATAAGATATTGAAACATAGGAAAAGTTACTCAAAACATAACCAAATAATTAATAATAGAATTAATCAAAACAATCAACCATTATAATTGTCATATATTGCCTTTTTAATGTAAAAATTAGACCAAACATAACCTAATTATCTACTAAGTTCCCAATACAATAACAGTTAAGTTTTCATAATATTAGGGTACTTGAATGATATAAATATATTTCTAAATATCATAACATATAAGCCTTATTATGGTAATTTAACAAATATTGACACTAAAAGTCCTTAAGGATGTAGTTTACTTAAAGATCCTGTTTTGCCACAGTTGCTTTGAAATGTTTATGTCGGTTGCTTAATATAAAGCAATTGTGTTAGTAGTTGTCAATTTTTTATAATTAAAATGCAACAAAAAAAATTAAACATACAACAAATAAATCAACAATCAAATTTTGGTGATAGATTATTGGTGAACGAAATCAGGCGATATATACGCAAATTATTCATTAAATATATGATATTTTCGTATAATAATGTAGGACCAAAAGAATTTATAGTATGAATGTGAATGTATGATTTTCGTCCATGTCGAAATTCCAAAATGATACCAACTATGGGGAAGATTTTACTAATATGATATATTGCATTGGTGATAACATATAATGCGTAATGTCGCTGTATTCAAATGTAGCTGAAGAAAAAATCAAGTTTATGAATTAAAAATGCTGCGGTGTTTGGTGGTAAAGGCAAACAAAGTTTAAAAGAGAAAAACTAATTAAAATATAAGTCGTTGAAATCTTATATATCCAAAGGGTGTTGATTAAGTAAAAGGAGTGGAAAACAATTTATCAGTTGACATTCTTTAGAATTTGAGGAAAAGTAAAATAAACCTTTTTCAAGTATTATTTTATACCATATGCGCCGTACAAATGTGTAAAATCAGTCCGGCTTTTGTTGACTTGAATGGGAATGAAAGAATTGATTATTTCCATTAACCGTGTGGGTGTGGGTGAGAAAAATCAACATCATGAATGCTGCCAGCCGCCAAAACTCGTCCATCTGCATGCGCGCTCGGCCTATAAATAGAACACCACCTTGCTTATCACAATCATCCCTGCAACCAAGTTAAACATAGAGATCAATCAATGGCTTCTCTGAGTTATTCGCCATTTCTGTTTCTGCTATTCCTCTTGTCATTGCCTTGCATAATTGATTCAGCTCGCCTCCATCACTACCCACCTCATACCAACTTCCTTCAATGCCTTTCCCAAAATTCGGAACATTCCTCCTCCATATCCAACCTCATTTACACCCCGCAAAATTCGTCTTACTCGTCTGTCCTGCACTTTACTCTACAGGACCTCAGGTTTAATACATCTTCCACCCCAAAGCCTCTCGTCATTGTAACGCCAACAAGTGTATCCCACATCCAGTCCGTCATTTCCTGTTGTCGAAAGCACGGGCTGCAGCTTAGAATCCGAAGTGGTGGCCATGACTACGAAGGCCTGTCTTATGTGTCTGCTGTCCCCTTTGTGGTACTTGACATGATTAATATGAGGGACATAAAGGTGGACGTAGCAAACAACAATGCATGGGTTCAAGCAGGTGCATCACTTGGCGAGCTTTATTATAAGATCACTCAGATAAGCAGAAACCTTGCATTTCCAGCAGGGGTTTGCCCCAGTGTTGGAATTGGGGGACACATCAGCGGCGGAGGCTATGGCCCTCTGTTGCGTAAATACGGAATTGCTGCGGATCAAGTCATCGACGCACAGTTGATCGATGTTAATGGCAGACTCATGGACAGAGCCTCTATGGGAGAAGACGTTTTCTGGGCCATTAGAGGTGGCGGAGGAAACACTTTTGGCGTCGTCATCGCATGGAAGGTGAATCTTGTTTCAGTTCCTTCTACAGTCACTCTATTCACCGTCCCCAGAACCTTGGAACAGAATGCCATCAAAATTGTCCACCGTTGGCAATATGTTGCAAACAAGCTTCCCGACGAACTTTACATATTATCCGTCATGGGCAAAACAAACGCTAGTGAAGTGGGAAGCGATTCCGTGAAAGCAACTTTCTTCGGCTTATTTCTGGGAGGCATCAACCAGCTTCTTCCGCTGATGCAGGAGAGGTTCCCAGAGCTGGGTTTGGTTAAAGAAGATTGCAGTGAAATGGGTTGGGCTGAGTCTATCCTCAACATTGCAGGATTTCCAGCCAATACCTCCTTGGATAATTTACTTACTCGTACTCTGCTTAAAGCAAGAACCAAGTCAAAATCGGACTACGTGAAGGAAGCCATTCCTGAAGATGCCTTGGAGAGGCTGTGGAAAAGGTTCTACGAAGTGGACGACTTAGGGTTTATGTATATGGTGCCCTATGGAGGACGAATGAGTCAGGTACCAGAAAGCAGCGTCCCATTTGCACACAGAGCTGGATATTTATACAAAATTGGTTACTTCGCAACTTGGAATGAAGATACCAACAGGGCATCTCAAAGACATATAAACTGGATCAGGAAACTCTATAGCCGCATGACTCCCTATGTTTCCAAAAATCCTCGAGGAGCTTATATTAATTACAGGGATCTTGACATCGGAGTCAATAATGTTCTTGGTCAAACCAGCTATGCAAAAGCAAGCATTTGGGGCAAAAAGTACTACGGAGATAACTTCGACAGGTTGGTACGGGTCAAGACTGCTATCGATCCTACTAATTTCTTTAGAAACGAACAAAGCATTCCGCCTCTCCTTTAATCGTAGACAAAACTTCAATTTTCACTTGTATGCTTATTTCGCAATTTATTTATTTTGTAACTTCGACTTCTTTATCATATTCTTTAATTTGTCTTGAAAGTTTGTTGAAATAAATGTTCATATGTACACAACCCAGCAATATTTACTCGCTAAACTAATTATTTCCAACAAGCAAATGAACTAACAAGAATAGAAGACTTGGTGATAAATTAGATTGCTTTTCTCGTTGCTGCAATGTACTACATATATACACACTGGTAAACATATCTTCTCCTAAAATAATGCTACAAAATAGGCAACATATCCCTAATTATACTATGGCAAAGATAATTACAAAATAACTAACATATAATTTCCTTAATACTCCCCTCAAGTTGGAGAGTGTAGATCAAGAACTCTCAACTTGCTACATAAAACTTCGAATCGCTTTACGCAAGAGCTTTTGTAAAATGTCATAACCGCATCTTTGTAGAGACATAACAAGGACGAATCACCCCAACCTGTAATTTTTCCCGAACTATATGACAATCAATCTCAATGTGTTTCGTACGTTCATGAAAAATTGGGTTAGCAGCAATGTGTAAGGCCGCCTGATTGTCACAAAACAACGAAGCCGGCTTATACAATTCAACCTTCAAATCTCGAAGTATATACCTCAACCATGTTAACTCCAGACAAGTGTTTACCATAGCCTTGTACTCAGCTTCTGCTGACGACCGTGAAACATTCGTCTGTTTCTTTGACTTCCAAGAGATGAGTGATGACCTGAGAAAGATACAATACCCAAAAACAGAACGTCTGGTAGTACAACATCCTCCCCATTCTGAATCACAATAGGCACTGAGTGTTAAATTATTTTCAGATGGTAAAACAAACCTCGACCAGGCGATCGCTTAATATAACGGAACGCAGCGTAGTCTTGCTTCCCAATCGACTTTCGAGGCATGCTCATGAATCGGCTTAGTATGCGTCTTGAATACACTATGTCCGGTATGGTAATCATCAAATATATTAATCTCCCAACCGGTCTCCGATACTTGCCCGGGTCATGAAGAACTTCGCCATCTTCATCTGTCAACTTTAATTTTTGTTCCATTGAGAACCTTTCCGGTTTCACACCTGATAATCCTGCGTCTTGTAAAATATCTAAGGCATATTTTCTTTGAGACATAAAGATACCTTTCTTTGAACGAGAGAACTCTATTCCCAGAAAGTATTTTAACTCACCAAGATCTTTAATGAAAAAGTGCTTGAGCAAATGACTTTTGAGTAACTTGATCTCATGCAAATCATTACCCGTTAACAGGATGTCATCAACATAAATAAGAATGGCAGTTAACTTTTTACCTTGAGACTTAGTAAAAAGTGAATAATCTGCCCGTGATTGTATGTAGCCTGCCGATTTAATAGTACTTGCAAAAGTGGAGAACCAATTGCGGGATGCCTGTTTCAAACTATAGATGGATTTTTGGAGCCAACATACCAGATTCTCCCCCTGTCGATGAAGACCAGGAGGTGGAGTCATATACACCTCTTCGTGCAAAGTTCCGTGAAGGAATGCATTGTGTACATCAAGCTGATGGATATACCAATTTCGAGAAGCTGCGACTGTTAACAAACAACGGAGAGTGGTGAATTTTGCAGTTGGAGAAAAAGTCTTCTGATAATCGATACCTTCAATCTGGGTGTACCCCTTTGCAACTAAACGCGCTTTATAGCGCTCAATTGTCCCATCCGAATGATATTTAATCTTGTAAACCCACCGATAGCCTATTGGTTTGTGCCCCGGAGGAAGGGGAACCAACTGCCATGTGTTGTTTTATTCTAGAGCCTGAAGTTCGGCGGACATAGCTTGGCACCAATGAGGATCATAGTCGGCTTGTTCAAACGAGATGGGTTCAGATTGTGCTGTCAAGAGAGCTAAAAAAGCACGATGATTTGGAGAAAAACGAGAAACAGATAAATGGGAAGAAAGAGGATACCTTGTACCGTGACGAGAACTTGGTTTCGTCGAAGAGAGATTAGCCTGGTAAGACATGTCGTAGTCTTGTTGCCATACTGGTGGTTGGATGGAGCGGGTGGAACGGCGGAGAGGTGGTGCATCAATGGAGATGGACGACGGAGAAGATGGGTGGGGTGTGGCGGAAGGTGATGGAGAAGATGGGGGGTGGGTAGCGGAAGGTGATGGAGAGATTGTAGGTGACGAGGATGATGAGGGTGATAAGGGTTCGGGTAAAGCAGTAGAAGGGGAAAGTGGAATGGAATTAGTATTCTGATGAGGCATGGGAAGCGTGATATTGGAAGAGGAATTTGAAGAAAATATCGGTGGAGGATTTTCTGGTGAGCTGTCAAAGGGAACATGTGGAGGGAAAGGAAAACTTGGTGCGGAAGTTTGAGGAGATTAGGAATGAGAATGGAAAGGGAATACATGTTCCCTAAAATGTACATCTCTGCTAACCGAGATTTTCTTTGTGTTTAAGTCAAAAATTTTATACCCTTTTTGGCCATGTGGATATCCCATGAAACACAAACAGAGGCTCGAGGATCAAATTTTTGCTTAGGGTGAACGTTGGTCGCGTAACACTCGCAACCAAAGACACGCAAATGTGTAAGAGAAGGAGGCTGGTTATATATGAC
This sequence comes from Erythroxylum novogranatense, assembly GCA_029891385.1. Taxonomy (NCBI): domain Eukaryota; kingdom Viridiplantae; phylum Streptophyta; class Magnoliopsida; order Malpighiales; family Erythroxylaceae; genus Erythroxylum; species Erythroxylum novogranatense. Next base: position 88,004,813 of record CM057230.1, read on the forward strand.
CTCGAAAGGGGACTTGTTGGACAGTAAAGGTGTTGGGATTCGGTTTATGAGGTAAATCGCCGTTAAAACACATTCCCCCCAAAATTCAAGTGGAACATTTGATTGAAACATAAGAGAACGAGCAACATTTAAAATATATCGATGCTTGCGTTCTACAACTCCATTTTGTTGCGGAGTATAGACACAAGAAGTTTGGAGCTCAATTCCTTTATTTTGAAGAAAAGTGCGAATGGGAATAAATTTTGTGCCATTATCCACCCTTATTGTTTGAACACTTGTTTGAAACTGAGTTTTGACAAATTGCACAAAATTGATTAACAAAGATTGTGTCTCTGATTTATGAGTCATGAGAAAAATCCATGTGCAACGTGAAAAATCATCGACAATTGTGAGAAAATAGCGCAAACCATTGTGAGTAGGAATTTTATGAGGACCAGGACCCCAGACATCACAGTGTAAAAGAGAAAATGGAGATTTTGTTGTTATTGAACTTTTGGGAAAAGGCAAGCGTGTCTGCTTGGCCTTCGGACAAATGGCACAATTATTCTCTAATTCTTATGATCTGAAGGAAGTAGATGTGATAGTAATTTAAAACGAGAAAAAGAAGGATGACCTAGGCGAAAATGCCATAAGTCAGACGGCTGAGAGACATGGAAAACAGCAGATTTATCCTCTAATGGATGCATGTAGTTTAGACCACCACGTTGTCTACCTGAGTCAATCGTCTTCCCCGAAATCAAGTCCTGCAGCATTAGCGTATGCATCAACATTACCGGATTTATTGTGATTCAGGGCATCAAGAATGTAGAAAGGGTGTGACGGATTGATGGCAGTGACGTTTGACCCGGAATCTTTCGCATCGTCTGCCATGGCTACGTTGATGTTTTAGAAAGTACGAAAAGTTTGATAATCAAGAGCATCAGGATCGTTGCTCTGATACCATAACAAGAATAGAAGACTTGGTGATAAATTAGATTGCTTTTCTCATTGCTGCAATGTACTACATATATACACACTGATGAACATATCTTCTCCTAAAATAATGCTACAAAATAGGCAACATATCCCTAATTATACTCCTATACAGATCATCTAATTACGGCAAAGATAATTACAAAATAACTAACATATAATTTCCTTAATATGAACATCTTTGCTCTTGTTTGTTATTTTTGCGGACAAACGATGCATATATCTTATGTGAACTTATAATTCAATATTTTGAAATTATATAAGGGAACAAAAATCAACTATAATTTGTCTCACCTCAAATAAATACGAGAATTCAAGTGCTAATTGCAATCGGTTTTCTATGTGCTTCTATGATATATGATTAATGTTATAGAAGGGGTTATTAAAGGAATAATGCTACTTAACTTACTTATTAACTAATTGATAAATTAATAAAAATTATATATATTATAATATATATTTGGTCAAAATTATACAAATTCTTATCAAATTGTGTTGAGTTGATATATAGAGTAAAAGAATGAGAAAGTGTTTAAATCATCGATCTCATTTAAAGAAAATTTAAAAATTTTGGTTTAACTCAACAAAATGAATCCTTTAAGATAAAAGTACTAGTTCATCTTTTGTTGACTTCAAGGAGAAAACTCGATTTTTTTCCAACCACGAAAAATCATCATTGTGAATTTGCTCATTCACCAAAACACTTCCCGCACATCATTTGTAGTACCCCCTTACCTTAGGGTTTACACCGGGACGCCCGTAGGTCATTCCGACGCATATTCTACAATAAGGGTGCACTACGAACAATCACTACTGTATTCCACATGGCATCATAAACATAATACAACCATAAAACAATCGCTAAGTTTTGAAACCAAATGAGGAATACATTACTCCCAAAGAAATCTAAAACAAACTCTTAACTAGGTCATCTCCCAAAAAATCCCAGCTGACCGACCTGTGAGCCATAACTTATCTTGCCAAACAATCTACACGACAGGAAAAGTCCCTCTGGACCTGGGAGTCTACTCTCTCGATTCTGAAAAATAAGTTGCAATTTTGGGTGAGTTTGCGAACTCAGTGAGGAATCATCATCGATGGTTCACCCAACTCATGCATAGTCAAGCAATTCACAGATTATTACATGATAGCACATTCAGAAATACCACATAATTATTTTCGGATAAGTATAAGGCATTTCACCTTTCACCCAATCCAATATTTAATCAAATGCATATGAAATGCGTATATGACACTTTCCCATTTTATTACGGTATTGTGACCGAGCGCCTGAACTGTCCCAAAATGGGCGCATTAGTCGGTGAGTCTGAGGCTCTGAAATATGGTGGACTCGAGGCCCTAATACGTTGAGCTCTAAGCTCTTAGTGGCTGCTCCGGTCACAATTGTCATTATTTGATCATGCATTCATGTATGACATGCATACATCCCAATTTAACAGTAATTACAGCACAATTATACCACATGTCACAGATTCACAAACAGACAACACTTCTATGACATAATCTCCCAATAAGTCGGACATCATCGGTCCGAAATCTAAGTCATAAATAACACACAAGCCTGCCATTATCTCCACAAGGTTATAAGTGTAGAATTTTAACCAAATAAAGATTGAGGAACCATCTAGGTTACTCACCTATAACTTCCGAGCTAATGTCTGGAAGTCTCAGCAACGTCGGTAGATTGACGCTCCAAATGTGCCTCTATAACAGTCAAAGTATATAAACATTACCAAATGTACACAGAAAATATGTATATATACACATGTAGCAATTTAAAATGCGTACAATGTATGTTCGTGACATTTCCGGCACTAATCTAAAACTTCCCACTACCTCACTTTTCCTCTAAACAATAGGAACTCATAGACACCAAATCATTTAATTCATTTTAGAAATTCGAAAATTATACTCCGAACATATAGGGGCTATCCTTATGTCGAAACTAAATTCTATACTCAATTTTTATCCAAAGTTTGAGAACTTTAAAGATTGATTCAAAACTTTCTTTCTTCATAGAACTTGTAGATCTTTGTCTCTAGTTTGCAATAAATCAAAAACCAACTCATTTGGACTTCTACATCAAAACTTATGGCTAAAGAACCAAAGCATGTCCGTATAGAAGAATGGGTCCTCGCCATGGCGAGCACTAACATACGCCATACAACTCAGACATGCATGCGCGTCATGAAGGCCCTCTCACCGTAGGTGCGCACCAAAGACGCCCGTAGGTCGTCCCGATATATATCCCACAATAAGGGAGAGCTACGAGCAGTCAGTCACTACAATACTCTCATGGCATCGCATTCATAAAACCACAATATAAAAGTCGTTATATTTTAAATCCAAGATACATTCTCATTTCATACCATCAAACAGAAATATAGACAAGTCTATCAGTTTTCCACGGTCTAAATACATTACTCCAAAAAGGAAATCTGATACAAAAGTCTATACTAGGTCATCCCCAAAATCAATCCCAGTTGACCGACCTGTGTGGCACAACTTCTCTTGCCAACGCGCTCACACGGTAGGAAAAGTCTATCTCTGGAGCTAGGAGCTTACTATATCAGTCCTGAAAAATATTTACAATGTTGGGTGAGTTTGCGAACTCAGCGAGAAACCATCATCGATGGTTCACTCAACTCATGCATATACAAACAATTCACAAAATATTGCATAGTATCACATTCGAAAATATCACATGCGTTGTCATTTCGCAAATATGAGGCTTTTTGCCTTTCAAACAATTCACATTTAATCATTCGTATATGCAATGCACATATGACACTTTCTGTTTTATTTGATTGTTGTGATTTGTATACCGATCCGTCGATGAGGGGCACATTATACGGTGAGCCTGTGGCTCTGAAATACGTTGGGCCTGAATGCCCTGATACAGTAAGCCTATGCCTCTGAATTACGTTAGGCTCGAGGCCTTGTTGTGTTGAGCTTTAAGCTCTGAATTACGTTGGTTGCTCCGGTCACAACTGTCATTATCTGAACATGCCTTTATACATGAATGCATATGTCTCAATTTACAGTAATTACCATTTTACACACAATTTACACTTCGAAATCAGGTTCCCGATATTTCGGACACATATGGTCCGAAATCAATCAAAATCAAATACATAACCCTCCATTATCTTCGCATGGCATAAGCTCATAATTTTAAACACACAAAGATTGAGGAACTAACTAGGTTACTCACCTGTAACTTCCGAGCTACTGCTTGGAAGTCCCAGAAATGTCCGTGGAATGTCGATCTAACGGTACCTCTATAACAGTCAAATAATTTCTCATTACTATATGCATAATCAGAGGGATTCACAAATGCACATGCTGGAATGCAGGAATGTACAATGCATATTGGCGATTTTCCCGGCACTATATCCCAATTTCACTATCCTTTGCCACTAAACCAATTTTTCGTTCTATGAGTATCACAACATTTAAACAATATCCTTATCCTCAAGAAAGACCTCAAAACCAAATTACTATTCATTAGTTCAATATTATCCACTGAAGATTCCAAAAGTATGCCATTTAGTTCATAAGTCTCTAATTTATCCTCCAATATCATAAAACAATCCTTAAGATGCAATAAAAACCTATCCTTAACTTTCTTTCAATAATTGCAATCCTACTAATTTAAATTCAAACTTTCATTCTTCACCTCAATTGTAGACCTTTCTCTCTAGTTCATAACAAATCAAGAATCACCTCAATTGGAGGTCTACACCATTAGTTATGCCCCAAAAATCAAATTAAATCAAATCAGAAAAATGTCCCTCGCCGCGGTCAAGGAACGCTCGCTGCGACGTCCTGGAATCACTCGTCACGATGTCCAAGTGAGCTCGCCGCGGCAAACAACTTCTTCGGACTCGCCGTGACGATCTTTCTGCGCTCGCCGCGAATTAACTTTAATTCGCCGCGGCGAGGCCCTCGCTCACGCCGCGACGAGGACATGATTCCTTGCCGCTGTTGGGACCCGATCCGGAAACCGGATCTCAACTGAAAAATGGAAAGAACGAAGGAAACGTAATCGAATGGAAACGGAAATTTCGGATCGAAATTGCGAATCGAATATAGGATCGAATCATAAATAACGAACGAAAGCGTGAGAAGTAAAATGGAATCGAAAAGCGAGTCGAATTCAGAAATCGAAACGGAAGCTTAACAAATGTGCTGAAGCAAAACGAAATGAAGCGGAATCGATACTTAACAAATGTCCGACATCCGAGAACAAGAAGGAACACAGGATCACAATCGCGTTGGAAACCCTAAGACGTTCCAAAATCCGGTATAATTTTTTTTCTTTTCTTCTTATACTCATTTATCAAACTCATACAAAGAAATCTTATATCCTTTTTCCTTGGAAATTCTTTCTCATGCGAAATCTCAAAACTTAACCATATTCTTACACATTGGTATTAATCCCAAAAATCATATTCATACTAATTTTTATCGAAATTTCAGCAGCATAACGGCTGCCTTAATCCTAACCCAAACCTGCAAGGGTAAAGAAATACACTTCTAAAAGCCAAACAGATCTCAGAATCATCGGACTCTCCCGTCCGGAATCCAAACACCAGCAAAACGCAAACCTAAATCTAATACTTCCATAATTCTCAATTCAATACCATACTTCCACTCTTTTCCTTTTTGGAAAAATCCCAAAAGCCTTAAGAATTGAGTAGAAAAATTAAAACGAAACTTTCTCCCTCTTCTTTTCTCTACGAAACTCTTCTCCATTCTTCTTCTTATTTCTTCTTCTTTCTTCTATAATTTTCCAGACTTCTCCAGCCCATTCGTGGCTTTTAATAAGCCAAAACGACACTTCCTTCATGTGTTTCATTAATTGATGGTCAAATGACCAAATTGCCCCTCCATTGTTACTTTATGTCATGCTCACTTGCGGGCTGATTCGCACTATCAATTTGGAGGAATTTGTCAAAATGTCCTTCTAGATAAATGTTCCTCTCAATCACACGAATCCAACGCCAATGACCTCGCTCAATTCTGGTCACCACACCAAAAGTTATGTGCAAAATAGTTCGGGAATATCCATATTCTAACACATTTTCCATATACGATTATTTCCGTCCAAAACTTCACATTCTTAATCCCAGATTTGAAACTCGATGTCTTCATAACAATTGTAGCCTTATGTCTCTAGTTTAATTCAAAACAAGAATCACCTCATTTCGATTCCCAGATCAAAAGTTATACTGAAATTACTCTCAGATATTCCAAATCCAAAAACTGCACACGAATTTGAACTTCCATTCATAATTTGAGGGTCTTAGAGGCAAAATTGACATTTTATTTCTTCCTATGATTTGTATCCCCTTGTCTTATCTTTATTTCGCCTCAAGAATCACTTCAATCGGATCTCTACAGATCCCAAATTTCACAAAACACTGAACTATGCTCGGAAAATTTCCCGACTCACTTTGATTAAATTAATCACCATTAATTTCATCTCAAAATTTCACAAATTTCTGTGAGGATGTAGATAATTGTCTTAGGAATCCAACGCCGCAAGAATCAACTCAATCGGATGTCGGACGGAAAAGATATAAACAAAATAGTGAACAAAGGCCGAATTTGTGAAAGGAAATTAACAAAGGAATCAAAATGGCGCCGTATTGGAAAAACAAAAACGGCGTCGTTCCAAGCAGAAACGCCCGCGTTTGGGCGAGGCGAAGACGCGATCGCCCTGGCGACCGCGTCGCCCTAGCGACCCGAGCCGAATGCTCGCCATCGCTATGGCGATGCGCGTCGCCGTAGCGACGACGGCTGGACGTTCGCCATCGTTATGGCGATACGCGTCGCCGTAGCGACGACGGCTAGATGCTCGCCATCGCTATGGTGATACGCGTCGCCCTAGTGACGGGGATAAATCATTTTCCTCTTTTTTTTTTATCCAAAACTTCCAAAATTCATAACTCTTAATCCCGAACTCCAATTTTGACAAACTTAGTCTCTATAGAAAGCTTGAGGGAAGCTCTAAATCTTTCACGAAGGACATAAACATCAATTCAACTCCTACGGGAGTCCATTTTCCGGTCAAAGATACTATCCTCTAATAATCCACAATATAAACTTGTAAAAATCATAACTTATTATTCCGAGATCGAAAAATTGCATGCTTTATATCGAAATAAAGATCAAAACAAACCCTTCAATTTTTATGAAGAACATCAAAGCTCAATTAACCTCTAACTAGGTTAATTTCTCAGTCAAAGATTCAGTCATCATAATTAAAGTCAAAAGTCAACCTTATCAAACATAAACTTTGACTAATCATAACTTTCACTCCCGATATCGAAAAATCGCAAACTTTATGTCTACAGAAAGCTCTTAACAAAACCTACAAGTTTTCATAAGACCATTTTATCCAATTTTGCCTCAAACAAAAGTCAACTCTCCAAGGCCAAAAAGTCAACTATTACACAATTTTTCATATTTTCACTCTTTCTCTTTTTATCCATGATTTTCAACTCCATTTCAATCAACTCATCCACTTTATCATTCATATTACTAAGTCAAATTGTCACTCAAGGTTCGGGGTCTAACATTTCTCCCCCTCTTAAAAGAATTTCGTCCTCGAAATTCATACTTACTTAAACTCCAAGTAACTCATTCTTGCATAAATTTCTTTCTAAACAATGATCATCAAGCACTTTCTTACTAATTTCTTTCCAAAACTCATAATCAATTACTCTTTTATCTAAATTACTCATAATACATATTTTCAATCTCTTCGCAATTTTCACTTCCTTAAATCATATACCACTTATATCATATCAAAACACTATATCTATAACTCATTATTTCTTCATATATGGACACAAATTAATGGTCCATTTCTTAAGGAACCCTAATATGATTCAATCATCATTTAATCTTTATCACCATGTCATCTTTCAAATAGTTATACTCTCATCTCACAGAAGTACAGGCTATATCAATTTCTCCCAATTCATTTTGCAATTCACATCTCAAGTTCCACAAACACATGTTTCTAATCAATCATATTTTTGACACCCAAATCGAACCAATCACTTGAATTCGTCAAATAGTCATGCACATCAATTTTACATTCCTGAAGACAATCATACTTCTTGTCATCAAAATCAAATAATCACTTAGCATATCCTTACTAATTCAATCTTATCCTCATACACTCTTATCAATCTTATATGCCCAGTTAAGATCCTAGTACTGGGATCTGATAATACATGCGCCCAAGTACGATCCTATTACTGGGCTCTGATACCATCTATGTTGGGATCCGATCCGGGAACCGGATCCTAACCGGAAAACGAAGAACGAAAAACGGAATCGAATGAAAACGGAAATTTTGTATCGAAATTTCGAAGCGGAAACAAAATGCAAAAGTCGGGAACCGATATCAAAAGCGAATCGGATCGAAAACAAATCGAAAGCGGAAACAAACACTTAGCAAAACGGATCCGACATCCGACAACAATGTTCAAAGAAGACGATCGAATGAACATAGTCGCGTTGGAAACCCTAAGACGTTCCAAAATTCGGTATAATTTTTTTTTCTTTTCTTCTTATACTCATTTATCAAACTCATACAAAGAAATCTTATATCCTTTTTCCTTGGAAATTCTTTCTCATGCGAAATCTCAAAACTTAACCATATTCTTACACATTGGTATTAATCCCAAAAATCATATTCATACTAATTTTTATCGAAATTTCAAAGATAACTACCGCTTAATCCTAACTCAAACCTGCAAGGTAAAGAAATACACTTCTAAAAGCCAAACAGATCTCAGAATCATCGGACTCTCCCGTCCGGAATCCAAACACCAGCAAAATGCGAACCTAAATCTAATACTTCCATAATTCTCTATTCAATACCAAACTCATAATTCAATCAAATTCCCAAATCAATCATACATATATATTCCCAAATTATCCATAATTTCATATACAAATTTCACAATCATTCACAATTCTCAACTTTATACACAAATACATTTTTCCCAAACTTATCTAAAGTCATATACATATCCATACTCAAATTTAGATTACTCAAAATCTAACTTATACAAATGTCGAAACTGACGTCTTCACATTCTTTCATCTGATCTCCTGCTCGAAACCTGGAGATGGGGATGAAAGAGGGGTGAGCTCAGAAGCTCGTGGATAACACATTTATAAAGTGACAAATAAGCCGAAATCATTTTTCATAATCTTTTGCCAAAAGGGCTAATTTTTCAAATTTTATAATTTTTCAAACAATTTCCTCAAACCTTTTTTTTCATATTTTTCAAACTTTTCATAGTCATCTCACTTTTTCTTTTTCTTTTTTTTTAAATTCTCGAATTTTCATAAATATGAATGCAACATACAGAAACAAAATTGAAAACACATAACATATCGTAATGGTGCAGCTAGTCCAAACAGAACGCAGCGTCTTTGCACAGTCCGCATAGTGGTCCTGCAGGTCGTGAATAAACGTCTTACACTTTCCGCATAGCGGTCTAGTATGTAGCCGTGAAGGAGTCCGAATCGAGACTCCGTGCCACTAGCGGGCAGCCGGAGAAGGTTATACACATAGAGACAACGCTGACTCACCAAAGGACCTACCAAACCCACATAACACATATCGAAAACGGAAATTCAAATTGCCCGAAAGCACTTTCCAAAATCTTACTTTTCTTCAAATTTTTCACAAAATGCATACAACTCAATTTATTCAATCTATCGTTCACTAAATTCAACAATCAAATCATTCAATCAAACAATAATTTCAGCAATTGAATAATGCATACACAACAAATGCACTTTCAGAAATTTATATCAATTTATCAAATCATTTAAAACAATGAATTTAAGCTTATGAAAATTTTTCAGAAAACATTCGGAAATCATAATTTCAAACATTTACCAAACAATAATTTATCAAAATTTCACATTTTTGCTTTCTTTAATTTTCAAAAATTCGTATTAAGCTTACAGATCAAAATATAAATATGCTACCCACCTCGAATTAAATGCCGAAACTTGATTTCAAGCTCGAATTTATCATCGCTTCTTTCCTTCTTTCAATTAAAATTGACCTAAGCCATAATCATTCGAATTCCATATCATAAATTGCATAATTCTCAAAATTAACCATCAGAAATTCATAAACATCATATTTCCAAGCTTTCTAAAACCAAAATTTCTAAAATCCCCAATTTCAAAAATTCGACCTAAACCAATACACTCAAATTCAATCTCATAAATAACTTAATTTTCAAAACTAACTTCACAATTCATCAATTCTCATTAATTCCAAAATATCTAGATCCTCAATTTCAAAAATCCCCAAATCTTAAAATTGGCCTAAACTAATTTATCCAAATTCAATACCTTAATTCACAAATTCTTCAAAATTAACTTCATATACCACAAATCCATATTATTATCTTTAATTCTACACCAAAATTTCACAAAATTCTTAATCACAAAATTAAGCCTAAACTTTAATCAATTTTCCATCCAAAATTAAACCCAACCTAAAGCATATATTTCAAAATCAACTTCATAAATCACAAACCCATAACATTATCTATCTTTCTCAATCAAAAATTCAACAAAAACTCCAAATTGAAAATTTTCTCTTACCTCATTTCTCCTCCAAATTCGAATTTTCTTGGTTCCTTAGGAAGCTCTCATCATTCTCCACTCTTTTCCTTCTTGGAAAAATCCCAAAAGCCTTAAGAATTGAGTAGAAAAATTAAAACGAAACTTTCTCCCTCTTCTTTTCTCTACGAAACTCTTCTCCATTCTTCTTCTTATTTCTTCTTCTTTTTTCTATAATTTTCCAGACTTCTCCAGCCCATTCGTGGCTTTTAATAAGCCAAAATGACACTTCCTTCATGTGTTTCATTAATTGATGGTCAAATGACCAAATTGCCCCTCCATTGTTACTTTATGTCATGCTCACTTGCGGGCTGATTCGCACAATCAATTTGGAGGAATTTGTCAAAACACCCTTCTAGAGAAATGTTCCTCTCAATCACACGAATCCAACGCCACTGACCTCGCTCAATTCTGGTCACCACACCAAAAGTTATGCGCAAAACAGTTCAGGAATATCCATATTCTAACACATTTTCCATATACGATTATTTCCGTCCAAAACTTCACATTCTTAATCCCAGATTTGAAACTCGATGTCTTCATAACAATTGTAGCCTTATGGCTCTAGTTTAATTCAAAACAAGAATCACCTCATTTCGATTCCCAGATCAAAAGTTATGCTCAAATTACTCTCAGATGTTCCAAATCCAAAAACTACACACGAATTTGAACTTCCATTCATAATTTGAGGGTCTTAGGGGCAAAATTGACATTTTATTTCTTCATATGATTTGTAGCCCCTTGTCTTATCTTTATTTCGCCTCAAGAATCACTTCAATCGGATCTCTACAGATCCCAAATTTCACAAAACACTGAACTATGCTCGGAAAATTTCCCGACTCACTTTGATTAAATTAATCACCATTAATTTCATCTCAAAATTTCACAAATTTCTGTGAGGATGTAGATAATTGTCTTAGGAATCCAACGCCGCAAGAATCAACTCAATCGGATGTCGGACGGAAAAGATATAAACAAAATAGTGAACAAAGGCCGAATTTGAGAAAGGAAATTAACAAAGGAATCAAAAGCAGCCAGATTGGAGAAACAAAACAGCGTCGTTCAAGCGTAAACGCCTGCGTTTGGGCGAAGCGAGCGTCGCCCTAGCGACGCGAAATCGAATGCTCGCCATCGCTATGGCGATCTGCGTCGCCAGTATGCGACAGCGGTGACGTTCGCCATCGCTATGGCGATCTGGCGTCGCCAGAACGACGGCGGCCGGCCGCCGCCATCGCTATGGCGATCTGCGTCAGCACAGCTATGACGGATAAATCATTTTCCTCTTCTTTTTTTTATCCAAAACTTCCAAAATTCATAACTCTTAATCCCGAACTCCAATTTTGACAAACTTAGTCTCTATAGAAAGCTTGAGGGAAGCTCTAAATCTTTCACGAAGGACATAAACATCAATTCGACTCCTACGGGAGTCCATTTTCCGGTCAAAGATACTATCCTCTAATAATCCACAATATAAACTTGTAAAAATCATAACTTATTATTCCGAGATCAAAAAATTGCATACTTTATATCGAAATAAAGATCAAAACAAACCCTTCAATTTTCATGAAGAACATCAAAGCTCAATTAACCTCTAACTAGGTTAATTTCTCAGTTAAAGATTCAGTCATCATAATTAAAGTCAAAAGTCAACCTTATCAAACATAAACTTTGACTAATCATAACTTTCACTCCCGATATCGAAAAATCGCAAACTTTATGTCTACAGAAAGCTCTTAACAAAACCTACAAGTTTTCAGAAGACCATTTTATCCAATTTTGCCTCAAACAAAAGTCAACTCTCCAAGGCCAAAAAGTCAACTATTACACAATTTTTCATATTTTCACTCTTTCTCTTTTTATCAATGATTTTCAACTCCATTTCAATCAACTCATCCACTTTATCATTCATATTACTAAGACAAATTGTCACTCAAGGTTCGGGGTCCAACAGTAGCGTCACAAATAAGAGAACGCGTCGCGACCGCTCATCTTCTTCTCAAACTCCCCTATCGCATTTTCTCACTCTAAACCCAATAATAACTCCACTAAACTACCACAATCTTTCATATTAAACACCATAAATGCATTTCAACAACAATAAAACAACATTAAAGCCAATTTACTTACCAATCAAGCTCTCAAATCTTCAAATCTTTTGCAACCTTAATTCCTTTCTCTAACACCCACGGTAAGCTCTTCTTCTCTCAAAACACTTCACTCTCTCAAGATTTCTAGAGGTTCTTCAACCACAAAGAAGAGCAAGCAAGGATCTCAAAGGAGGAAGGAAATGAAAATCACCAAAGAAAGAAGGAGGAAGTTTGCCCTAGGAGAAGGAGAGGATATGCTTATCCACCAAATTCAAAACCTAAGGCTTTTAAAGGTTGATTTTTAAATCTAGGGTTCATAAGCCATAAGCCCTCAAATTCTTTTAAATTTCAGTCTTTAATTTCCAATGGCTTGACATTTTATTCCTAACATAAAAAATCTAAATTTTCCATTGCCATCGGACGATTATGCGAAGAATATAAAGTCAATCGATTACATACTGAAATTTCCGTCCGACATTTACTCCCAAATTTCCAGAAAATTTCCTATGAGCCGCTATGAACTGGCAATCACTCTCAGGACATTCTAATTCAACTATTCAAATCCAATTATTCCATAATTTCCAAAATATCATAATCAAACATAATTATCTCAAATTCACAATTTAAATCATAATCACAATTAAATGTCGGAAAATGCCATGAATGCATGTACCTATATGTGCATGTGCAGAATGACTTATTCCTCTAAAATTAGAGGCCAGAAAAATGATCATATCGATTGCATGCAAATGGAAAATCCTAACCCGTCCCAATTTACCAATATAACCCTCCAATCGGTGATGGGATGTTACAGTCGTGGTGTGCATACTCTCGCGCACCGCGGCGTGCCTACTTGCGAGCGTCATGGCGTGCACGAGCACGTCGCGACGTGCGAACTCAGAAAATATTTCGAAACCAGATTTTTAACCATCTTCGTCTTTAATCATCCCATCTTTCAAAATATAACCCATCTAACATCATTCAAAACACTTCAAAACAACTAAATACACTCAAAACATCTCATTCCTCAACTTCTTAATCAACATTTACCAATTATCATTTAATCAAAGAAATAACGTACCTAAACAATCAAACCAATAACCTCATGGAATAAAAGCATATTCAATCACAATAAAAGCTTCTAACTACCAAAATATTCTTACCTAAACGAGTTTTAAGCTTCAAAATCTTCAAGTCTTCAATTTACTCCAACTCTCTATACCTCTCACCAACACCTATAGTCATCACTCACACCCATACCAAACATCATCAACACAAAACTTATGGTTGGTTTTGTATATGTAGGAAGAAGGAGCAAGCAAGAAGAAATTAAGAAAGAAGAGATGAACAAGGAAGTTGAAGATCCACGAAGAAGAAGAGAGGAGGAGCTAAATATGAAACCAATTTTGTTTCAAAGGAGAAGAAAGCATCGTCCAAGGCAATCAATAAAGGAAAGAAGGGTTTTAAAAATGGGCTTAAAGCCATATTTGGCAAGTGACTTATGTCACTTGCCATTTGTCCACTTCTTATGCCCTATCTCCAATTATTATTATAATTTTCTCCCAGATTCCAATGGCTCAAAGTAATAAATCCTAAAATCATGCATCTAATTTTTCAGTGCCATTGGACAGTCATTTTTGATACCGGAAATCCCATCAGTCTATCATTTAGTAATTTTTTTCCGGTCTGGACATTGTCCCCAAAAATTCCAGAAAATTTCTTAAAAATCCCCAAAAATGTAAAACACACGATTATTCACTCTAATTCAATATTTCAAATCCCTATATCTCATTTTTCACTCCAACTCAACTTTCAAATACAAATAACACATTTGTCACAGTAATTTCATGTATACACACATATGCCAGAAAATGTCATAAATGCATGTCACTCATATTCATGTGCAACAATTTCAATTTATCTAAATATATAGAGGCTATATATTGCATTCTCAAGCCGAAATATGCATACATACATCTAACCCATCCCAAATGACTAATTTTTCCTTTCCATAAGTGAAGGGATGTTACATCATTGCAAGCTACGTACTACCTCCTACCTAAGTTCTCATCTCGGTTATCTAATATGTTGTCTAATAGGGACAGAAAACTAAATCAACGTACTTCTTTCACAAATATGTTCTTTTCTACATGTTATCACCACAGTTAGTCCATTTTACACCTTTTAAGCATCTGGTATTATTCTTATTCTCAAATATAGTTAATTACATCCTCAAAATTTTGAGATATTATACCCTCACAATCAATCTAACTTATGAACCAAAGCTAACTTAGTGATTAAGTTCATTAATTTGAAATATAAGTGAAGATGATAAATCAAAATTACTGTATAATAAGGAGGAATGTTGGAAAGCATAAATGTGCACAGATAGAAGCAATATGTAACACCAACGAACTATAGAAGTGCAAAGAAATGATAGAAGCAACATATAATAATAACGAACTATAAATGTACAAAAAAGATCGTTCAGCGGTAGATATAAATTTATGAGGGCAACAACAAATTGATCGATTAAAAGGAATGACATCAACAATATAATATATACCAAAACAACTTCCATGATAAAAGGTCGTGCCTTAGATGGTGATGACGCAATTGAAGTTTCAAATTGTTACTCTGTGTTACCAAAGTTTAATAATTCTAATCGATGTGGATGACAAACTAAGCTTACTGGTATTGGAATCATGGAACTCTTTCAATTTTATCTTATATGATTTGATCTTATTCAAACCGCTTGATATATAATAACAACTCATTTACACTAGATTTAAATAATATAAATGTAAACAAGAGGTTCTAAATTATTTGTATTTTCTGAATATTCAATAATTTTATTTCACTTTGAATTCTAGCAAATATTTCAGTGTAATTATTACAAAATAATAAAAAAATATTGAACGGTTGTAATTTAAAGTCTTTCTCGTAACATAACAGTGGAACACACATTTTTGTCTTGTAGAAGTGCATCACATATAATGATGTAGTTCATCTTCAACGGGTCAATCAATTTGTTAGTATTACTTAAGGCTTCTATTTGGACACATTCATAACCAATATTATTTTCGAAACAAGAATTGTCATAACAAAAATTTTGTAGCTAAATGTTATTTGAAGTTTATATTGCTTATGATGGTCTTGAGAAAATATTTTTGAATTAACGTTCGATAAAAAAAATGTTGGGCACACAATTAGTGTAAGAGGATTACATAAGCATCTACTGGAAGGATGCTAAGGTACAATAAAGAGCGTGTTCCCATCTCTTTGAACACAACATGCTCTCTTGAAAATTTTTACTCTTAAAAAATAGTGACAATGCTTAATTGGAGAGCAGAAGATCACATTAAACATGAAAGAGCATCTTCACAACCTGAAAATAATGTGAAAAATCAAGATAAAAATGTTTCTTAGATACCAACTCTTTCACAACAATGTAGTTCAGCTAGAATGTCAACTTGGTCAATAAATAAATTACGCACGCGTGGCACCAAATTGTAGCCGCAATATCCGTTACCACACTAGTTTATTGAATCTAAAAAAAAGCTAGAATATTTACATTAGGCGTTTGTTTAAGCTTTGCACTTGTTCTTCTCCGCTAATCACGTATGAAGGATTTCATATTTGTGAATATACGTATAATATCACATGGAGATAAACATGGATTAGATTCATCGGAGATTGACTAATTGCTTGATGTTGCGTCTTTGTATACGTGCGTGAATAATTGCATAAATTGATCGATAGTTTTATATGGAACTGTGAGCAACCGATTGACAAAAATATATAGCAGTTTTGTTTCCTTTGTGCGTGGGTGAATATAACACAATCTATCTATCATTATTGGTAGTTGCATTACACGTTTCATCTATCATTTTTATGCATGGAAAATAAATTGTTCATTTACCAATATTTGCAACAGCATTTTATGTGATTTGATGATCAATTACATGTTCAATTGATGACTTGTGTGGCTGCGTTTTTTGTGGTATGCTTAAGTGATTTATTATAAATTTTGGCAATGCATGTTGTGTAAGATATTATGATTTTAGGAGTCGTATGTTTGGGGTACTTATGAGATCAATTATATGTTTGATTGAAGATTGGAGGAGTTGCTGTGCGTGTGGGATTTCAATGATGGATTACAAGATTTTCTTTACTGAAAAATGCAGTCCATCTATTGATTTGAGCACCTGCGTTTTTATGTGCTCTGTGATTAACCACATGTTCTTATGATGATTTGGGGTCAGTTTTGTGGTGATTTTGTGATTGATGTAACATATATAGTAATCCATCGATGATTTTTGCAATGTGTTTTGGCGTGTTTTGGTGATGAAACATATGTCGATTGATGAGTTTTAAACTTTGTTGTGTGTGGGTTTTTCGATGATTAGTCCGAAAGATTCACAATAGCTTTTGTTGGACAACTTCTCATGATTTCAGTTTAACAAGGCTATACTTATAAGGAAGTGTCTTTTGACTCAAGTATTTTTTTGTTTATATTATTATTGGTTCAATCGTCTGAGATTTTATTTTCATCTTCATTATCATTAGTTGTTTAAAAAATTCCTCCATTAAGGTTAACATGAGATGATCGTGTTATTAAGTGTAAAATACTTTCATAGGATGTGAATACAAGTAGATAGTATCAAGGGATGATTGGTGTCGACTTAGTAAAGCTTTGTGTAAGATTATTAGTGCAAGTGGATACATCAAGGGTCGAATGGTGCAGTGTCGGCTCTGTAAAGCCTTATGTAAGACTATTATATTTCGGTAAAAGTTAATTAATCTAAGTGAGAATCTCGTAGATGTAGATCAGATATGCCGAATTGCGTTAATAAATTTCACGCGTCGACTTAGTTGTTGCATATTTAGTTTTTTCTACTTATGATTATAATTTGAAAAATTCATAGTTGTTGATTTGGTTGTTTTCTAATAAGAAATTTATAGATTCGGTTTGAAGCAACTGTTATATATATATAAATTGCGAAACTATTACCTTCAGGTATCTCAATTACGATGCATACAAGTGTGATTAAAGTTTTAAAAAATCCATATTAAGAAATTTTCTATGCACATATCCTCAATTTTGTATCTTCAATATTTATGAATTTCTTTTTCGTGTGGTGATAGTCAAATCACATCATTCTTATTATTCTTTATGTCGTGGGGTCTGCTTCCGAGTGTCAAAGAATGAGCATTAATATTGAATAATGGAGGCCTTAATTTACTTTAAATTCTTTTACATTAAAAAGAAAAGGAATCTAAATTAAATGCCTAAATTAAGAGTGACGAGAGTAAAAAATGTCAAGTTGCCAATATGTGTAGTATTGGTAATATTGTATGTTATTAAAAACTTAATTAATTAAGAGACAATCAATCCTAAAGTATTTTTTCAATTATGTGCCTAAATTTTTAATTAAATGATTAATTTTTTAAACCTTAACGATTCAATTTAAAATTTTAAGATTGCTAGTAATTTACTCATTTGATTAATAACGCCTATATTGTTGTGTTTGGACATGAAAAATTCTCTCTACTCTAGTGTAACCATAATCACTATTTTCTAAATGACATTTACATATCATGAGTTGCAAAAATTATGTTAGTCAAATCATTAAATTATTAACAAAACTAACATTTTGAACTAAAATGTTAAGGTTTTAAATTTTAGAATAAATAATTAAGCTAAGAGTTTCTCAATGCATCTATATTAAAAACCTCAATTATTATGATATTTCCATGTCACTTAAATTATAAATTTATATGTAATTGTAATTATATATTATATATCACATGATACACACGCAATGAATGTCAAGTCTCTAATTATATCAATTTTTCAAAGGCCCCAATTTATCATAATTTTGATTTAGAGTTTATGCATTTTTCTCAAAATTAAGATATTGAAACATATGAAAATTTAATTATTTTTGTAATAAATGATTAAGACTTCCTCAATAGATTTATATTAAAAATCTCAAATAAATATATGAAAGATATGGTCTACATGAGAGCTTGAAATTTTGGACCTTGACTTTTCATAATTTCAATGATTGCATGATTAAAGTTATGGATTTAATTTGTTATAAAGGTATGCATTTTGATGGTTTATTAACTTTAGAATAGATGTAATCCTTATGATTGGTTTTGTACTTGAATTGTTATATTTGAAACAATTAATTGAAGTTCTAAGTTGGTGAAATTATTAGGGTGATTTAATTGGAAACTAAATTAAATTTGAATGGAAAAACTTGATAGAGAAAAAATATTGATTAAATTTGATGATCCCATCAATCACTATTTAATTTTTTCCAACCATAACTATAAGCAAATCCTAAGCACAATTATTAACACTATGAATGTAGTCACAAACAATAATCAAGGTTATGGTGATTTTTCCTTGACATCTTAAATTAAACTTTTATATGTATTTGTAACTATGTATTATGTATTACACACATCTACAAACGTTCAATGTGAAGTCTCTAATTATATCGATTTTGTCAAAGGTCCCAATTTGTCATCATTTTGGTTTAGAGTTTATGCACTTTTCTCCAAAATAAGATATTGAAACATAGGAAAAGTTACTCAAAACATAACCAAATAATTAATAATAGAATTAATCAAAACAATCAACCATTATAATTGTCATATATTGCCTTTTTAATGTAAAAATTAGACCAAACATAACCTAATTATCTATTAAGTTCCCAATACAATAACATTTAACTTTTCATAATATTAGGTACTTGAATGATATAAATATATTTCTAAATATCATAACATATAAGCCTTATTATGGTAATTTAACAAATATTGACACTAAAAGTCCTTAAGGATGTAGTTTCAAGAAAGATCTGTTTTGCCACGATTGCTTTGAAATGTTTATGTCGGTTGCTTAATATAAAGCAATTGTGTTAGTAGTTGTCAATTTTTATAATTAAAATGCAACAAAAAAAATTAAACATACAACAAATAAATCAACAATCAAATTTTGGTGATAAATTATTGGTGAACGAAATCAGTGATATATACGCAAATTATTCATTAAATATATGATATTTTCGTATAATAATGTAGACCAAAAGAATTTATAGTATCAATGTGAATGTATGATTTTTGTCCATGTCGAAATTCCAAAATGATACCAACTATGGGGAAGATTTTACTAATATGATATATTGCATTGGTGATAACATATAATGCGTAATGTCATTGTATTCAAATGTAGTCAAGAAAAGTCAAGTTTCGAATTAAAAATGCTCGGTGTTTGGTGGTAAAGGCAAACAAAGTTTAAAGGAGAAAACTAATTAAAATGTAAGTCGTTGAAATCTTATATATCCAAAGGTGTTGATTAAGTAAAAGGAGTGGAAGACAATTTATCGATTGACATTCTTTAGAATTTGAAGAAAAGTAAAATAAACCTTTTCAAGTATTATTTTATACCATATCGCCGTACAAATGTGTAAAATCAGTCCGCTTTTGTTGACTTGAATGGGAATGAAAGAATTGATTATTTCCATTAACCGTGTGGGTGTGGCTAAGAAAATCAACATCATGAATGCTGCCACCGCCAAAACTCGTCCATCTGCATGCGCGCTCGCCTATAAATAGAACACCACCTTGCTTATCACAATCATCCCTGCAACCAAGTTAAACATAGAGATCAATCAATGGCTTCTCCGAGTTATTCGCCATTTCGCTTTTCGCTATTCCTCTTCTCATTGCCTTGCATAATTGATTCAGCTCGCCTCCATCACTACCCACTCATACCAACTTCCTTCAATGCCTTTCCCAAAATTGAACATTCCTCCTCCATATCCAACCTCATTTACACCCCGCAAAATTGTCTTACTCGCCCTGCATCTCTGCACTTTACTCTACAGGACCTCGGGTTTAATACATCTTCCACCCCAAAGCCTCTCGTCATTGTAACGCCAACAAGTGTATCCCACATCCAAATCCGTCATTTCGTTGTCGAAAGCACGGCTGCAGCTTAGAATCCAAGTGGTGGCCATGACTACGAAGGCTGTCTTATGTGTCTGTTGTCCCTTTGTGGTACTTGACATGATTAATATGAGGGACATAAAGGTGGGCGTAGCAAACAACAATGCATGGGTTCAAGCAGGTGCATCACTTGGCGAGCTTTATTATAAGATCACTCAGATAAGCGAAACCTTGCATTTCCAGCGAGGTTTGCCCAGTGTTGGAATTGGGGACACATCAACAAGGAGGCTATGGCCCTCTGTTGCGTAAATCTGGAATTGCTGCGGATCAAGTCATCGACCTTACGCTTGATCGATGTTAATGGCGGACTCATGGGACAGTTGTTGGATCAAACACAAAAACTTACAGAGAGTATTATGAGAAAGTTGATCAACGAGTGTCATCTTATTGAATAGATCGGACCTTTTAATAGGCTTACATGAAATGAACAAAGAGGAAAAATGGAATCATCTTTGCCTACTCGATCTACTTAGATCTGCAGATTATTAGGAAGCAGAAAAAATCCTACAAACTAGCAACTACGAATTATTCTTCAACACGCCCGTAATTGAAGTTGCTTACTCTAACATTCTCCTTAAGTAGCAAAATCGTTCTCTTGACAATGACTTGGTAAGAATATCGGTGTGTTCTTGATGCCATAAAACTTCAAAGTAATTTCCTCTTTGCTACAAGATCACGAATGAAATGATACCTTATGTCGATATGTTTGGTTCTGCTTTGTGGTAGGCTGGATTCTTAGTCATAAAGATTGTTGACTTATTGTCACACAATATTGTTGTTGCGCCTCTTTGTTCATGATGCAACTCTGCCAAAATCCTCCTCAACCAGATTGCTTGACATGCTGCTGATGTGGCTGCTAAGTACTCTGCTTCTGTGGTGGACAATGCTACTGTAGGTTGTTTCTTTGAACTCCATGTAATCACACCTGATCCCAACATGAAGACATTTGCAGAAACACTTCTTCTATCATCTATTGAGCTTGCCCAATCACTGTCCGTAAAGCCATGTAATCTACTGTTGGGATTTCTTTCATACCAAATGCCATAGTCACTTGTTCCAGCAATATACCTTAAAATTCTCTTGGCTGCACCGAAATGCATCTTAGATGGTGTTTGCATGAATCTTGAGACTACTCCAACTGAAAATACTATATCAGGACGTGTATGCGTAAGATAAATCAATCCTCCTACCAAGCTTCTGTACATCTTAGGATCTGCAAATCCTTCTCCATCTTGAAGTATCAATTTCTCATTGGTGTTCATAGGTGTGACTGCAGAATTACAGTTCATCATACCAAACTTCATAAGCAGATCATTGGCATATTTTTCCTGAGACACAAATATCCCTCCTTCTATCTGTTGAACCTCCAAGCCAAGAAAATATTGTAGCACACCCAAGTCTGTCATTTCAAACTGATGCATCATACCAGTTTTGAACTCAACCAATAAATTGTTAGAAGAGCTTGTATAGATAATATCATCAACGTAAAGACACACAATGATAAAGTCATTAGTATCTTCCCTCTTTATATACAAAGTCGGTTCATGATTGCTTCTTAGATATCCATTCTCTTGGAAGTATCCATCTATCTTGCTATACCACGCCCGCGGAGCCTGCTTCAAGCCATATAATGCTTTCTTCAACTTGTAGATCTTTTCTTCTTTTCCTTTCACAATAAATCCTGGAGGCTGAGCTACATAAACTTCTTCTGTCAAATCTCCATTTAGGAAGGCCGATTTGACATCAAATTGATAAACTGTCCATTGAAGTTGTCTTGCCAATGCTAAAATAATTGCATTGTTTCAAAAGCGTCTTCTGAGAGAAAAGTCTCTTGAAATCGATACCTTGTTTACATGCGTAACCTTCGCTACCAGCCGCTTTGTATTTTGAATACTCCCATCGATGCAATCTTGGTCTTGAACACCCATTTCAACCCTATGACTTGTTTTCCAAAGCAGTAACTCACATAACTCCTAGGTTTCATTTTTCTCTATACTGTTTAATTCTTCCAACATTGCCTGCTGCCACTCCCTTTTTTTAGCTGCCTCCTCATACGTGTTTGGATCATAGATACTTAGTGCAAATTGACATGTTTCTAAGAGTTGAGATAATGACCTGTATCCCCTTGGAGGTGGTGTCTCATCCGAACTAGAGGAAGATGGAGTTAGAGGTCTTTGAGGAGTCGATGGAATAGTTGGTGATGACGTTGCTGAATTTGTGGTTGTACTGGGGCTACTCACAGAACCATTATTTTGGAAGATTGTTGAATCTTGACTTTCATTTAGTTGCATTCCGTGCATTTCTGCTTGAACGTCTTTCTTATGCTCATCAACCCAAGCAGAATTTTCATCGAAGATTACATCCCTTCTTATCAGAATTTTGCTTGTAACAGGATCGAATAATCTGTACGCTTTAGATTGAGTGCAATAACCCACAAAAATGCATTTTTGTGATTTTTCATCTAGCTTTTGCCTAGATTGAGAATTTATTAAAGCATATGCAGTACATCCAAAAATTCTCAAGTGACTTACAGTTGGTTTCCTTCCTGTCCAAGCTTCATATGGCGTTCGATCAAGAACCGCCTTTGTTGGAGCAAGATTAAGAAGATATACAGAACTTGCCACAGCTTCAGCCCAGAATTTGTTAGAAAAACTTTTCGATTTCATCATGCTTCTGGCCATCTCCACAACAGTCCTATTTTTCCTTTCCGCCACTCCATTTTGCTCAGGGGTGTATGGAGTTGTTAATTCTCTATGTATGCCAGCTTCTTCGCAGAATGTCTTAAATTGATTATTCAAAAACTCTCCTCCTCTATCAGTTCTGAGATTCTTGATATAAAATCCTTGTTGCTTCTCCACCTTGGCCTTAAAATGTTTAAATCTTTCAAAAGTTTCTGATTTATTTTCCAAAAAATATACCCAAGACATTCTACTAAAATCATCGGTAAACAGTAAAAAATACAAACTTCCACCTAATGACTTTGTTTGCATTGGACCACATAAATCAGCATGAATCAGTTCGAGACAATTTGATGCTCTCCATGCACTGTTAGGAAAGGATTTTCTAACATGTTTACCATATATACATCCTTCACATAATTTAACATTTCCAAGTTTTGGTAAACCAATAACCATACCTTTCTCCTTTAGAAGTTGCAAGCTTCTGAAATTTAGATGTCCATATCTCAAGTGCCAAATTTGAGAGTCACCTTCTTCTTTAGCTACAAGAGCACACCCAGTCATCGTTGAAACATCAAGCGGGAACATCTTGTTCTTTGTCATGGACACATGCATTAGGACTTGGCCTGATTTCTTATCCATAATTGTGCATTTACCGTCATCAAACAAAAGAGAATAACCCGAGGATATTAATTGGCCAACACTCAAGAGATTATATCCTAGTTCTGGCACATACTGTACATCATCGAGAAACTTATACTTACCTTGAGCTATCAAAATCTTTATTGTTCCTTTCCCTTCTACCTTCACTTCTTTGTCATTACCAAGCTGAACCGTTAGCTTGTTAGTCTCATCGATGTCCTGAAAGATGTGTTTTGATGGAGTCATGTGATTTGAACATCCGCTATCTAAAAACCAAAGGCTTTTAGATTGATGTGAATCCACTGAATGCGCCATGAATAATCTGGACACTTCATCTTCTTCTCCTTCCTCTGTTTCTGTAACAATATTTGCTTGTTGGTCATTATACCAATAATCAGCCCTTATGTGCCCATATCGTTTGCATTGATAACACTGGACCTCGCTTCGACCACGTCCTCGTCCATAGCCACGACCACGTCCACGTCCACGAGGACTGCCTCTTCCTCGCCCTCTAAATGTGGATGTCTCTCCATCTCTACTGGGTATGTCTTTAACTTGAAAAGCTTTTTCCTCAATTTGCTCCACTGTCCTATTAATTCGCACTTCATGAGCTTGTAAGGATCCCATTAATTCATCAAATGAAAAATTCGAAAGATCTTTTGATTCCTCTATTGCAGCCACAACATGATCAAATTTAGGATTTAAGCTTCTAAGTACCTTTTCAACAATTGTTTGATCACAGATTATCTCACCATAAGACCGCATCTGACTTACAATGGCCATGGTTCTAGAAAGAAATTCAGCTACTGTCTCACCATTCTTCATCAACAGAGTCTCGAATTCCCTACGTAGAGATTGAAGCCTGACCACTTTTACCTTAGAATCACCCTGATACTCCTTTTGAAGAACTGACCAAGCCTGTTTGGATGTTGTAGCAGAAACAATCCTCGAGAAAATACTGTCATGCACAGCTTGCTGGATGATCACAAGAGCCTTGGCATCTTTCTTTCTGTTTTCTTTCAATCTCACTTCATCATCATCTGGATCTTCATATCCTCTTTCAACGAAATCCCACAAATCCTGTGATCGTAACAGGGTTTTCATACGAATACTCCAAAATTCGTATCCTTCGCCTATGAAAATAGGTATAAGAGGACGTGTATCACTCATTGCACTCCCATTCCCTAGTGCTGTTCTCTCACTCATTTTTATTTTGTTTTCTCACGTGTATCTACTGGCTTTGATACCAAATGTTGGATCAAACACAAAAAACTTACAGCAGAGTATTATAAGAAAGTTGATCACTGAGTGTCATCTTATTGAATAGATACGGCCTTTTAATAGGCTTACATGAAACAGAACAAAGAGGAAAAAATGGAATCACTGCTGCACTACTCTGATCTACTTAGATACTGCAGATTATTAGGAAACAAAAAAATCCCTACAAACTAGCAACTACGAATTATTCTTCAACAAGAGCCTCTATGGGAGAAGACGTTTTCTGGGCCATTAGAGGTGGCGGAGGAAACACTTTTGGCGTCGTCATCGCATGGAAGGTGAATCTTGTTTCAGTTCCTTCTCTGATTACTCTATTCACCGTCCCGTAACCTTGGAGCAGAATGCCATCAAAATTGTCCACCGTTGGCAATATGTTGCAAACAAGCTTCCCGACGAACTTTACATATTATCCGTCATGGGCAAAACAAACGCTAGTGAAGTGGGAAGCGATTCCGTGAAAGCAACTTTCTTGACTTATTTCGGGAGGCATCAACCGCTTTCTTCATTGATGCAGGAGAGGTTCCCAGAGCTGGGTTTGGTTAAAGAAGATTGCAGTGAAATGGGTTGGTGAGTCTATCCTCAACATTGCAGGATTTCCAGCCAATACCTCCTTGGATAATTTACTTACTCGTACTCGCTTAAAGCAAGAACCAAGTCAAAATCGGACTACGTGAAGGAAGCCATTCTGAAGATGCCTTGAGAGGTCAGGAAAAGGTTCTACGAAGTGGACGACTTAGGGTTTATGTATATGGTGCCCTATGGAGGACGAATGAGTCGGGTACCGTAAAGCGGCGTCCCATTTGCACACGAGTGGATATTTATACAAAATTGGTTACTTCAAGAACTTGGAATGAAGATACCAACAGGCATCTCAAAGACATATAAACCGGATCAGAAACTCTATAGCCGCATGACTCCTATGTTTCCAAAAATCCTCGAGGAGCTTATATTAATTACGGGATCTTGACATCGGAGTCAATAATGTTCTTGGTCAAACCAATATGCAAAAGCAAGCATTTGGGGCAAAAAGTACTACGGAGATAACTTCGACAGGTTAGTGCGGGTCAAGACGCTATCGATCCTACTAATTTCTTTAGAAGCGAACAAAGCATTCCGCCTCTCCTTTAATCGTAGACAAAACTTCAATTTTCACTTGTATGCTTATTTCGCAATTTATTTATTTTGTAACTTCGACTTCTTTATCATATTCTTTAATTTGACTTGAAAGTTTGTTGAAATAAATGTTCATATGTACACAACCCAGCAATATTTACTCGCTAAACTACTTATTATTTCTAACAAGCAAATGAACATCTTTGCTCTTGTTTGTTATTTTCAAGCAAATGAACATCTTTGCTCTTGTTTGTTATTTTTTCGGACAAAAGATGCATATATCTTATGTGAACTTATAATTCAATATTTTGAAATTATGTAAGGGAACAAAAATCAACTATAATTTGTCTCACCAAGTAACAAAGTAAGCCATACAAGTTTAGCGACAAAATTGGCTAAGGCTTTATATTCACTCTCATTGGACAATCGAGTGATTGTAGGTTGTTTCTTGGATGCCCAAGTTGTGAAATTATTTCCAAGATAATGGCATAGCCTTTCATGGAGCATCGATCATTTAGACACCCACCCCAATCACTATCAATAAAACATTGCACAGTAGTGGAGGAGTTTTGGAAAACGGACCTTCATAACTCGTATATTTGAGATACCAAAGTAAGCATTTTGCCACTTTCCAATTATCCTCGTTAGGATTGTTCATGCATTGACATAATCGGTTGACAGAAAGGGCAATATCTGGACGAGTAAGTGTTAAGTATTGAAGAGCACCAACAATTTGACAATAGACAACGGCATCAACAAAAAGCAGAATAGAGGCTTGGGTGAGAGGTGAACAAGTCGCCACAGACATTTTGCAGGGTTTTGGCATCTGACATTTTGGTACGAGCCAGCAGGTCAACAATGTATTTGTGTTGAGACAAAATGAGACCTTGCGGATGAGGATGAACTTGAACACCTAAGAAATAATGAAGGGGGGCCAAGATCTTTGGCTGGAAAATTGTGTTGAAGTTAATCAACGAACCATTGTAAATGAGTACCCTTTGTTCCTGTTACAAGAATATCATCGATAGAAACAAGAACAAAGCACTTATCAGTAGCAATATTTAGAATAAAAAGAGAGGTGTCAGCTTTTGAAGGGGCAAAACCAAGTCCCTACAAGAAGTTGTGTAAGCGATGGAACCAAACACGAGGAGCTTGCTTAAGACCATAAAGATACTTTTGATGATGACAAACATGAGTAAGCCTGGGTGTTCCATGTAGATGTCATAATTAAAAGAACCATGCAAAAAGCCATTGGAGTTATCCAATTGACGAAGCGTCCATCCACGCATAATAGTAACATCCCATCACCGATGGGAAGGATAAAATGGTAAAGTTGGATCTGATTGTGAGTGTGTATCATACATGAATAATTTGGCCTCTATGTG
Organism: Erythroxylum novogranatense; assembly: GCA_029891385.1. Classification (NCBI taxonomy): domain Eukaryota; kingdom Viridiplantae; phylum Streptophyta; class Magnoliopsida; order Malpighiales; family Erythroxylaceae; genus Erythroxylum; species Erythroxylum novogranatense. Next base: position 88,032,689 of record CM057230.1, read on the forward strand.
ATATGATTGGTACATTTGGTAAATGCACATGATCGTACTTGCATTTGCGACAATTCCCGACATATGTGTCTATAAGTGAAATTTTAGCGAAAAATGTGAATTGTGTGTTTGAAAATTGAATTGGAATAAATTATGTGTTTTTTGTATAGAATTGCAAAGTGGGTACCGATGAGATTTTTTGGTACTGAAAATGACTGTCCAATTGGCACTCTAATTAAAGACCGGATTTAGGAACTTTGTCTTCGTATGAGCTATTGAAATTTGGAGATGATTTATGAAAATCAAAGTGAATGAATTGATTGAATTGGAAATTGATGGGCATGAAAGTGAGTGATTCTGAAGGAATTGAATCTCATTTCAGTCCCTAAAAATTTGAAATTCTGAAGTGAAGTAATGGAGTTATAAGAATTTGTCTAAGGGCAATTTGGGCATGATACTTAAAATTATAAGTTTTAAAGCTTAAAGGAAGGGGTAAGTTGGACATTTTACAATTGGTAGAGTTGCAAGCTTAAAGGCAAGCTCACCAAGTAACAAAGTAAGCCATACAAGTTTAGCGACAAAATTGGCCAAGGCTTTCTATTCACTCTCAGTGGACAATCGAGTGATTGTAGGTTGTTTCTTGGATGCCCAAGAGTTGAGATTATTTCCAAGATAATGGCATAGCCATTCATGGAGCATCGATCATTTGGACACCCACCCCAATCACTATCAATAAAACATTGCACAGTAGTGGAGGAGTTTTTGGAGAAGATCAGACCTTCAGAACTTGTATACTTGAGATACCAAAGTAAGCATTTTGCCACTTTCCAAATATCCTCATTAGGATTGTTCATGCATTGACATAATCGATTGACAGAAAGGGCAATGTCCGGACGAGTAAGTGTTAAGTATTGAAGAGCACCAACAGTTTGACCTTAGACAGCGGCATCAGCAAAAAGCAGACCAGAGGCTTGGGTGAGAGGTGAACAAGTCGCCACAGACATTTTGTAGGGTTTTGGCATCTGACATTTTGGTACGAACCAGCAGGTCAACAATGTATTTATGTTGAGACAAATTGAGACGTTGCCGATGAGGATGAACTTGAACACCTAAGAAATAATGAAAGGGATCAAGATCTTTGGCTGGAAAATTGTGTTGAAGTTAATCAATGAACCATTGTAAATGAGTACCCTTTGTTCCTTTTACAAGAATATCATCGACATAAACAAGAACAAAGCACTTATCAGTAGCAATATTTAGAATAAAAAGAGAGGTGTCAGCTTTTGAAGGGGCAAAACCAAGTACCTACAAGAAGTTGTGTAAGTGATGGAACCAAACACGAGGAGCTTGCTTAAGGCCACAAAGATACTTTTGATGATGACAAACATGAGTAAGCCTGGTGACATCTCAAAAATCGAATGGGGTGTTCCATGTAGATGTCATAATTAAAAGAACCATGCAAAAATCCATTGGAGTTATCCAATTGACGAAGTGTCCATCCACGCATAATAGCAAGAGCAAGTACCATACGAATGGTTGTTGTTTTAACGACATGACTGAAAGTTTCAGAATAATCAATACCATCCTACTGCTTGAACCCTTTTGTCACAAGGCGAGCTTTATAGCGATCGGCAGTGCCATCAGCACGGCGTTTGATATGGCAGTCCAAGTATGGTTAGCATGTAGGTCAACAATTTCATCTGACATTGCTTTTCTCCATTCTTAAAAAGGTTTAGCCTCGCTATAAGTGTGAGGTTCAGTTTGCAGATAGTTTGGTGAGGTGGGACGTTGATCAGAGGAGGCTTGGCGTTTGGCCATTGTGGAATGGCGGAGAACCATGAAATGAGAACGCTCTTGAGTAGGGGAAGATGGGGAAGGTTGGTAGTTGTTAAAACGACGAAGATCAACAATTAAATCTATGGTGGGAATATTAAACGGAACAAGAGATGGAGAGGGACTCTCAGAAAGAGGCAGTGTTGGAATAGAAGGAGAAGGAGACATACCTATGGAGGTAGGGCTGGACGGCTAGGTGAAATAGTGAACACAAGCCATAGAGAGGATGAACCTTGAGGAAGAGAAGAAGAGGATGGGAAGGCAAGACGTATGGGAAAATCATTGTCAATAAATTAGACATTCTTACAAAGAAAGATGAGACCAGAGGAGATATCTAGACAATTAAATCCAGCATGGTGAGGAGATTTACCAAGATAAACACACTTTTTAGTTCGAAATTGGAAATTTCGATGATAAGTATATAAAAGGGGATAGATAGCATAACCAAAGGGATGCATAAGATTATAATCAGGAATAGTTTTGTACAAAAGATAACAAGAAGACTGAACACGGAACACATTGTTTGGAAGGACATAAATGAAAGAACTGAACACGAAACACATTGTTTGGAAGGACATAAATGCAAGAAATAGCAACCAAAAAAGAAAAGGTCCAGTATTTAAAGGGAACATTAGATTAAGCAAGTAAGGTGAGACCAGTTTCAACAATATAACAGATTTTGCGTTCCACAATTCCATTTTGTTCATGAGTATAAGGGCAAGCAATGCGATGTATAATACCAGTATTGGAAAAATATTTATTGTAATCTTTGATATTCACCACCCCAATCAGAATAAAAGGCTTTTATTTTAGAGTTGAATTGATGCAAAATAAGTTGCTCAAAGAAGAGAAGGAAAGAATAAATATCGCTTTTTTGTTTTAAAAAATAAATCCACATGAATCATGTAAAGTCATTAACAAAGAGAACAAAATATCTATAGCCTAAATTGGATAGAACAGAAGCAGGGCCCCAAGCATCAGAATGAACAATATCAAAGATTTCCTACTTGTATGATCTAACGTAACTAAAGGGACACGAGATAACTTTCCTTGAAAACAAAAAGAACATGCGTCTTTAGTAACGATAGAACAAGGTAATTGATTAGTTTTGAGAATTTTGTGAACACGCTGAAAGTGAGGATGGCCTAACTTGGAATGCCAATCTTGAAGAGAGGGAACTTCTCCATCCATGGCCAATTTAAGGGAGGTGGGCTGCAAAGCATAGACTCCATGCTCACTCTTGCCATCCTGAAGAGTTCTCTTGGTAAGTTAGTCCTTAACAACAAAATGGGTTGGCCAAAATTCAAAGAAACAAGAATAATCAACATTAAATTGCTGAACAAATAGGAGGTTTTTGACAATATGAGGGATATGTAAAACTTGTTTTAAAACTAAAAGACCATTAGTAGAAGGGAGAAAAGCATTGCCAGTGTTAACAATTGGAAGCCCTTGGCCATTACCTACATGGAGTTGGCCATTACCCGAGTATGCTTATGGAATCTGAAGAGTGGAGATATCTGGAGTAACATGGTTGTTACCTGCCGTGTCTCGAAACTAGGGAAGTGGTTGAGATGAAGCAGCAGGATATGGAGGTGGAAAAGGATAAAAGCCACCATAAGAGATTTGATTTGTTTGAGGCATTCAGTTTTGAGGAGGAGCTTAACGACGCCTGCAACTATCTGCTATTTGATTACGCAGTCCACAGATCTGGCAAGGGCCTCTGGAATGCCTAGAATGAGAATGAGAAGGAGACTTCGTGGATTGGATGGTGGTGGAGCGCAAGTGACTCGATGCAGAGCAAAGTGACCAAATACAGGAGAAGAGACTGATTTACTTACAACATTAGCATATGGAATTTCATGTGAATGATGACAACAAGAATTTCATGGGCAACAAGATGGCCAAATAACTCATGAAATAGAACAAGGTTATGAGGATAAGAAGTTTGAACGAGATAAACTATATCACTAACAAATTCAACTGTTGCGGTCTAAACAAAACAATTTAATTTTATCTAAACCAATTAGAGGCAAGTGCACCCCGTCGACAAGTAATATAAAACAGTAAGAACCGGATATCGTACCCAAGGGAAAATTTTCCAACACGTAAGACAAATAAATTGAACGATTAAAAATTACTCAGACGATCTAAAATTGATTGATTTAAAAATAAAATAAAATAAAGTAAGCAAATTAAGAAAATATGAAAAATGAAAGGTACAAATTAAAACGACTAGATTTAATCAAATGATAGAAATCAGTTAAGGTATTAGACTTCAATTGGATTAGGCACTAAAAATTATAGCAGTGGATTGATTTAGGAAATACTTCACTTAAGCAAGTCAAACTGAATGTTCATGGATGTTTCCTTTTCTTTTAAATCCGAGCCACCACTTGGTCCATAGATAATTCGGAATAAAAGGCATTAAATACAAGAAGCCTAAAATTAAGTTCGTTAATTCTAAGTATCCTCACACAAGATCCTAAGGTTGGTCTACACTTTAGTTTCAAGTATGTAGCCTGATTAATTTTCCAACAAATTAAATCCCATTGGTTGTGGCATTTAATCATCTAAGGTCTTTAATCTAGGTGATCAAGCTAAATTAAGACTAAATATGCATTTAATCAAGCAAAAATCAATACCAAAAAATTATCCTAATCCAATATCAATCTTAACCTTAACTGAAAAGAAAAACTTACTCACACATATTTATTAATGAAACATAAATCATGATCATAATATATGTTTGCATTAATTAAATCCACACAATTAAAATAAATATGAAAAAAAATAAAGAAAATAAATTTAAAACACCCCTTCTTTAGTCACTGTAGCTGATGTGACAAATAAGGTTGTGTCTCCTTTTATTCATGCACGTCCTCCTCCACTCTTAGCCACCGTTGTTTTTAATTAACTCCACCACCGCCCTTGCGTCATTTTCCAAAGATCTCCACGTTGATATTTCCCACCGCTTTGCGTCATTTTCCACCGTGTTAGCACGTTGTTTTCGCTTTTGTGTGAGTGCTAGCCAGCTGCTTCTCCTTCCTATTCCTCTCTACAACTGTCTACGTTGCAAAGCCACCAGCTGCCTTGATGTGATGGTAAAGTTTTCGTTGATGGTTTCCAAGGTCCCTCCTTTTATTTTCACTAGCCATAGCAATGTTATCTTCTCAACTAGCATCAACGAAATTTTCTTTTTTCTGGTTCTCTTCAGCTATAACGATATTGCTTCAGCCTTGTCTTCACCAGCAGCTCACGTCCTCTTCATCAAGTCACCAGTTGCTTCATCATGTTATTTCCACCAGCTAACTTCGTTGTTGCCTCCACCAGCAACTGCGTTTTTTTCTACCCACCAGCTAGCTTGTTGTTCTGCCCAGACTTTGATCTCTCTTCAGTACTGCCTTGCATGAGTCTCCAAAGCCAACAGCTACTTGTAACGTTATTTCATGTTTTTAAGCCACCAGCTTCTTGCAACGTTATTCCTCTCCACAACTGCTCACTTGTTTCATCTTTCCACCAGCTATCACATCTTCTAGCCTCCAGATGCTACTTCAACGTGTGTGAGTGTAGAATCTTGAGAGCTTCAACGTTAGTGGGTGAAAAGTCTTCAGGTCTGTAACGTGAGTCTCCCGCTGTTTTTTTTTCTTCATGGAGAGATGAGTGCAGTGTTTGAATAAGAGTGGGGGTTGCTTCTATTCTCCCCTTGCTGCCTCCTTTTTCTCCCCTTTGTGTTGTTGAATGATGATAAAAAAAACAATAGTGGGAGCAGTTGCGTTAATGTGGTATGGAGCTTGTAAGTAGAGGAATGACATGTAGGTTAAGAAGAGGCTGCTTCTTGTTGGAGCTTCTAGTGAGTCTTGCGTCGATTCTGAGTGGTGAGTGAGGGATGGAAACAACGTGAAAGGCTGGTGGATGGAGTGTTATTTGCGTGGAGTGGGGTTGTGTGTTGGTTGGAATGGGAGCTACATGTGTAGAGGGACCATGGGTGTATGGGAGCTGTGTTTTAAAGCTAAGGAGGACCTAAAAAGATGCTTTCGTTTGGTGTGAAAAAATGGTCCAAGGACTTCAACATTTCATGCTTTAATCTTGTATTTGTATTTCATCATGAAATCTTCATGCAAAATCAACAAGAACTAAAAATGAGCAATTAAACTCAAAAATATATGAATGAATTCAAATGAAAAAAGATATAAAAATATAGCAAACAGTCACTCAAAATATCCATTAACATCAACATAAAAATGTTTCTAGTATACCAACTCTTTCACAATATTGTAGTTCAACTAGAACGTCAACTTGGTCGATAAATAAATTACGTATGCCACGAAATCATAGCTAAAATATCCATTACCACACTAGTTTATTGAATAAAAAAATAGATGGAATATTTTTATTAGAGTGTTTGTTTGAGCTTTGCACTTGTTCTTCTTCACCAATCACGTATGAAGAATTTTCGTATTAGCGAATGTACACATATTATCACATGACTTATGGTGATAGATTATTGGTGAACGAAATCAGGCAATATATACGCAAATTATTCATTAAATATATGATCTTTTCGTATAATAATGTAGGACCAAAAGAATTTATAGTATGAATGTGCTGATTTTGTTCCATGTCAAAATTCCAAAATGATACCAACTATGGTGAAGATTTTACTAATATGATACATTGCATTGGTGATACATATCATGCGTAATGCCGCTGTATGCTGAAGAAAAAGTCAAGTTTCTGAATTAAAAATGCTACGGTGTTTGGTGGCAGAGGCAAACAAAAAGTTTTAAAGAGAAAAACTAATTAAAATATAAGTCGTTGAAATCTTATATATCCAAAGGGTGTTGATTAAGTAAAAGGAGTGGAAAACATTTTAACAGTTGACATTCTTTAGAATTCGACTCAAAGAATGAGGAAAAGTAAATGCAACTAACAAAATATATAAACCTTTTTCAAGTATTATTTTATACCATATCGTCGAGTCAGGGGAGCCGAGAAGCGTCGTACAAATGTATAAAATCAGTCCAACTTTTGTATAAAAGAGGCTTCAAAAAAAGACCCAACACCCACTTTTAAACTCTTTATAGTTAATTCATGAGTCTTGATCTTAATGGAACCTCTAGATTGCCAAAATTTCAAATGAAAATGAATTTTTTTTCTTTTAAAGTGACTTATAATATATTAAAAAATACTGATTTCAGTCTATTTTAAGGAGATTACAACTATTTCATGATTGAAACTGATTTTTAATGAGTATGGAGTAGAGTCCTATGGGAGTCTATGTGTGAAATGTGGCAAGAGTGCAAAACTATAGAAGAAAGTAAAACGTTAAAAGCAATGAAATTTTTTTTGGTTTGGTTTGTGTTATTGTTTTACAGTTGTAGAGCCCTTAATGGTAGGCCGCTCTTCTTTTGTTAATTTTTGACTTCTTAATTTGTGAGTGCTCCGAAAAGCTAAATCTGAAAAGTATGGGGAAACTGTGAATCTTTTGTCATAATAAGACCTTTTGTTTTTTGTTTTTTGTTTTTGTCATTTCTCTTTTCTTTCTCCTAACAAGTTGATATAAGTAAATGAAGGAAAAAAAACTTGTTTAACTCGTGACTGATTTAACCTTTGTGGCTGGAGTAAAGTAACATTTTGAAATAAAAAACTGAAAATACAAGCAATTTAAGATTTAAAAGAATTAATTGGTATTAAATTATCAAAAAGTTTAAAAAAATCCATATTAAGAAATTTTCTATGCACGTATCCTCAATTTTGTATCTTCAATATTTATGAATTTCTTTTTCGTGTGGTGATAGTCAAATCACATCATTCTTATTATTCTTTATGTCGTAGGGTCTGCTTTCGAGTGTCAAAGAATCAGCATTAATATTGAATAATGGAGGCCTTAATTTACTTTAAATTCTTTTACATTAAAAAGCAAAGGAATCTAAATTAAATGCCTAAATTAAGAGTGACGAGAGAAAAAAATGTGAAGTTGCCAATATGTGTAGTATTGATAATATTGTATGTTATTGAAGACTTAATTAATTAAGAGACAATCAATCCTAAAGTATTTTTCAATTATGTGCCTAAATTTTAATTAAATGATTAATTTTTTAAACCTTAACGATTCAATTTAAAATTTTAAGTTTGCTAGTAATTTACTCATTTGATTAATAACGCCTATATTGTTGTGTTTGGACATGAAAAATTCTCTCTACTATAGTGTAACCATAATCACTATTTTCTAAATGACATTTACATATCATGAGTTGCAAAATTATGTTAGTCAAATCATTAAATTATTAACAAAACTAACATTTTGAACTAAAATGTTAAGGTTTTCAAATTTTGAATAAATAATTAAGCTAAGAGTTTCTCAATGCATCTGTATTAAAACCTCAATTGTTATGATATTTCCATGTTACCTTAAATTATACATTTATATGTAATTGTAATTATATATTATATATTTCATGATACACACGCAATGAATGTCAAGCCTCTAATTATATCAATTTTTCAAAGGCCCCAATTTATCATAATTTTGATTTAGAGTTTATGCATTTTTCTCAAAATTAAGATATTGAAACATATGAAAATTTAATTATTTTTGTAATAAATGATTAAGACTTCCTCAATAGATTTATATTAAAAATCTCAAATAAATATATGAAAGATATGGTCTACATGAGACCTTGACTTTTCATAATTTCAATGATTGCTGATTAAAGTTATGGATTTAATTTGTTATAAAGGTATGCATTTTGATGGTTTATTAACTTTAGAATAGATGTAATCCTTATGATTGGTTTTGTACTTGAATTGTTATACTTAAAACAATTAATTGAAGTTCTAAGTTGGTGACATTATTAGGGTGATTTAATTGGAAACTAAATTAAATTTGAATGGAAAAACTTGATTGAGAAAAATATTGATTAAATTTGATGATAACATTAATCACTATTTAATTTTTTCAACCATAACTATAAGCAAATCCTAAGCACAATTATTAACACTATGAATGCAGTCACAAACAATAATCAAGGTTATGGTGATATTTCCATGAAATCTTAAATTATACTTTTATATGTACTTGTAACTATGTATTATGTATTACACACATCTACAAACGTTCAATGTGAAGTCTCTAATTATATTGATTTTGTCAAAGGTCCCAATTTGTCATTATTTTGGTTTAGAGTTTATGCACTTTTCTCCAAAATAAGGTATTGAAACATAGGAAAAGTTTCTCAAAACATAACCTGTTGGACCCTGATCTTTTAGTGAAAATTAGAAATTATTACATGAAATTAAATGAGTGTTTTGCATATGAACTTTGTTATAGATGTTATTGTACTATGAGAAAAGAATTGATGGGTGTTGATGAATTTGAGATGTGAGTAGAAGTGTTTGGGTTAAGAAAGAAAAAGTGAAAGAGATGATTGAAATAGAAGTTGAAAAGAAAGAAATGATTAGTGAAAGTGTTATATTTTGGAGAATTAAGAAATTTGATTTTTTTGATTAGAAAGTTGACTTTTTGATTTAGGCAGAATTTGAGAAAATGATTTTCATGAAAATTGTAGCTTTTGTTGAAAACTTTCTGTCGTCATAAAGTATGCTATTTTTCGATATCGAGATTGAAAGTTATGATCTTTCAAAGTTAAGTGTATTTTTGCTTTGGTTTTGGAAAATGCTCTAAGTGTAGGATTGTGTATGCTGTGTTTTGAGGCGATTTATAGACTGATATGTTTTGAATTGAGTTAAGTAGTCTACATGAAAGTTATAGAGGAAGTTTATAGCTTTTCAATTCTGTGTAATATGTTATTTTTGGTTGTGGAAATTAGAAGATTTGAAATTTTAAAGTTTGGATGTGGTATAGGATGACATTTTTTCGGACAGCCAGCTTTGAGTGAAGTTTTGACCATTTTTTAGGCTGAATTGGTTTGTAAGTTCTTGATGAAAGTTGTAGTTTATGTTGTTATCTTTCCATTGATATAAAGTATGAAATTTTTGGACAAGGGAGTGAAAAGTTATGATGTTTGCAAATTATGATGCTGTTTAGGATGAAGTTGACGAATAGTCACTTTGTGTGGAGTTTTTGACCTATTTAGAAACTGAATTTGGGTTTAAGTTTTGCATGAAATTTGTAGAGCTTCTTTTCATCTTTCCATTGGTACCAAGTTTTCAAAATTTGGAGTTCTGAGTCAAAAGTTATGAGTGTTTGACGTTTGAAGGTCGAATTGGGTGCTGACCGACCGACCGACCTCTGTTGACCGACCGACCTTTGTTGGCCGACCGACCTCTGATGGCCGGCCGACCTCTGTTGGCCGACCGACCTCTGATGGCCGACCGACCTCTGTTGGTCGATCGGCCTCTGTTAGCCGATCGGCCTTTGTTAGCCGACCGATCTTCTTGCGGCCGACCGACCTCGGTTGGCCGACCGATCTTTGCAGCCGACCGATCTTCACGCCCAACCGATCTTCTTGTGGCCGGTCGATCTTCTTTCTGGTCGAGCTTTGATTTTCTGGTCGAGCTTTGATTTTCTGGCCGAGCTCTGACCTCCCTTCACTCTTTTGGTCATAACTTTTTCGTACGACATCTGATCGATCTAATTTTTGAAGCGTTGGATTCCTAAGACATCCCTCTATCTCTACATGAAATTTTATTATTTTTGAGTTTTAACTGAGAAAGACTGATCGAATCAAAGTGGGATGACCGACTAAAAGAGTATGAGCTGGATATGATTCTGGACATGCTTTAGTATTTTAGTGATATCTTGAGCTATAGAACTCCGATTGAGTTGATTCTTATTGCAAATTAAACTAGAGACATATGAAGGATCCGAATGACAATTTAGCCTCTAAGACTTTCAATTTCTTGATTGAAGTTAGTTGTAGTGTTCAGCCTCGGTTTTGCAATGGTCTGAAAGTATTTTTGGTCATAACTTTTTCATTTCTGAATCGAATTGAGCGTTTTTGGTGGCGTATTGAAATTGAGACATAAAGGAACGTTTCTCTAGAAGAAAGTTTTGTTAAAGTGCTTCATTTACTGATCGAAATAAGGAGACAAGATGTCAATTTTTAAGGCAAAAAGGAAGGGTAATTTTGGAAGTTTACATAAGGACTTAAGATTTTAGGCTTAAATGGAGGGGGCATATGGATCATTTGTCTTTCATTAATGACATGGAAAAGTGATAGTCGATAAGAGGAATGAAAGGCTCAAACTTAGAGTAAAAGGAAGAAATAAAAGAAGAGAAGAAGAGAAGCACTTTCGGCTATGGAGAAAAAGAAAGAAGAAGAGGGAGAAACTAGGTTTTCGAAATTTTGGGACTTCTACTATGATTTTTGCATGGATTCTAAGGGAAAAAGATGAAAGAAGGTGAAAGCTTCCTTTCAAGCCCAATAAATTCAAAATTTGGAGGAGAAATGAGGGAAGAAAAAATTTTGAGTTTTGAGTTTTTTTTTAATTTTTAGTTTAGAATCATGAAAAATAGTATGGGTTTGTAGATTATGAAGTCAATTTTGGTGAATGCTTAGTTTAATTGGTTCAATTTTGGATAATGGTGAATTAGGGTTTATACCCAATTTTTGTGATTTGGAGATTTTGGAAGCTAATGATTTAGATAGTTGAAATACATGAAGAATTAGCGTTTTCTAAGCTCAATTTGAGTAATTATGCTTTTATGATGTTGAATTTTGTTTAGGAATTTTATATTGGAGGAAAGAAGAAACGCTTTGGAGAATTGAAGCATTGGGCAAGCTTCAAGCATGGAATTGAGGTGGGTTTCATGTTTATGATTGAATAATGAGCCATTAAAGTTTTTCCCAAATCAAGAGACTAAATGATTTCAATTACTTCATATATTGTTTTTAAATTATTTAAAGAATTTGCTTATGTGGTATATGCTTAATTGATTGAATATGAATTATTGTGATTATTGAAAATGCACTGCGATTTGTGAATTATGCTCAAGTTATGTCATTAAAACATGTTATGACATTTTTGTATGAATGGAAAAGATAGAAAAGCTTGAAAGTATGAAAGCATTCGAATAAATTGATTGAGTATGAATTGACTATGTGCTTTTGTTTGGGCGAGAGAGAACCTGTTTTGTTAGTCACGTGCACGATGACCCATAGCCTTTTCCCGGCTGCCCGCTTGAGGCCACGAGATCTTGAGAAATCGGACTTATTTTGTTTACGGTGTAAACTACACCCGTTTCGTTTATGGAACTTTCGAGCCATTTGTTTGTGCATTGAATCTTGGAATTTGTCAAATATGTTGCATAAATTGAGTGTTTTGTATTGATGATTAAATGACTATGCTTTGTGATGTGATGATATTGTTGATTATAAGTTTGGAGTTTGAATTGCGAATTTGACAGAGAATTTGGAAACGAAGCATTTTACAAAATTATCAAGATTTTTATATAACAAATGAACATTTCAACAGTTTTGGCTTATTGAATTTGAAAATATGTGACATGGATTTCAATTTGAACTTTACAATGATTTTTGCTTGTTTTCGATTATAAACTGTTACCCACGAGCTATAAGCTCACCACCTCCCTTCATTCTCATCCACAGGTGATGAGAAGAAGATCGGGTGTGTTGGACCCCAAATTTTTCTTGGAAAATAGAAATTATAAAATGAATGACATAGGTGCTTTTGAGTATGTATGTGTTGTGGGTGTTTTAGAGTTAAATGAAATTGATGTGTAAAGACGTAGATTTTGGTTTTGTTGACTTGGAAGTTTGTGAATAAATTTGTGTGTGTTAGGTTGCCATGACAAGTATAGTGATTAATTTGATGTAAATGGAGTGAAAAATCACAACAATAAAGGGAGAAAGTGTGAAAAGTTGTTAAATTAGGAAAGTTTGACTTTTTGGAGTAAGAAAATTGACCTTTTGATTTAAGCATAATTTGAGAAAATGATCTGCACGAAACTTGTAGTGTTTGTTAAAAGCTTTCTGTTGCCATAAGGTATGCAATTTTTTGATATCGGGAGTGGAAGATATGATTTTCCAAAGATAAGGTTCTTTTGCTTTGTTTTTGAAAATGCTATTAAGTATAGATTTGTGTGTTCTATGCTTCGAGGCTACTCGTCGTGAGGATTTAAGCTGAATTGGAGTAAATGGCCTTAATGAAAGTTGTAGCTTGTCTTTCAATCTTTCTAACGCCAAAGTTTGCAATTTTTCGATATCGGGATTAGGAGTTATGATCGACTGAAATTTGGAAGTTGTTTAGGAAAAGTTGATTAGGGCAGTAACTTTGACTAGGTTTTTGACTCCTTTAGAGATGAAGTTGATTTTTGGGTTTTTCATGGAAGTTGTAGAGCTTCCTTTTATCGTTCCATCGACACCAAATTTGTCAAATTTGGAGTTCTGAATCAAGAGTTATGATTTTTGAAATATTCAGTTACATTTATGTTTTTGAAGATCTGTAATTTTGCTTTTACTCCGACCCTTGTTAAATCTTTTATTTATAAATTTTCCGTCCGACATCCGATTGATTCGATTTTTGAAGCATTCGATTCCTAAGACATTAAGCTACATTTTCATGGAAAATTGTGATTTTTAGGAGATTAAATGGACAGAGATTGAGTGAACCAAAGTGAGAGGATTGGCTAAAGGTTATGAGTTAGAAAAATTCTTGAACATGGGTCAAGATTTTGAGAAATTTGGGAGCTGAGGAGCTCCGATTGATTTGATTCTTGAGGCAAAATAAAATTAATATATGGGGATACAAATCATGTGAAGGGATCGAATTCCAATTTACTCCCTAAGATTGTCAATTTCTGGATTGAAACTAGGTTAATGTTCAGTCTCGGATTAGAATGAGCTGAACGTGTATTTTGGCCATAACTCCTTCGTTTCTGAACCGATTTGAGCGTTCTTAGTGTCATTTTAAAGATGAGACATAAAGGAACATTGTTCAAGAAGAAAGTTTTGCCAAATTATGTCATTTAGCTGCTCAAAATTTGGAAGTAAGATGACAATTTTTAAAGGCTAAGTGCAGGGGCAGTTTTGGAAGTCCACTTAAAAGGGTTAAGTTGTAGGCTTATAAGGAGGGGCATGTTGGTTATTTACCATTCATTTAATGATAGACAAGAAGGCTGTCGTTTTAAGGGAAAGGAAGCACGACAATGAGCAGAAAATAAAAAGAAAGAAACGTTAGAGAGAAGGGAAAAGAGAAGAGTCGGCAATGGAGAGGAAGAAGAAGAAGACAGCAGCATAGGGGTCGAATGCCATGGGGTTTTTAAAGGGATTTTGATGCTTTTCAAGAGGAAAGAAAGGGAAGAGCATGAAAGCTTGTCTATGAATCCAAGAAATCTGAAAATGGAGGAGAAAAAGGTAAGAGAGAGAAGTTGTTGGTTTTGAATTTTTTGTGAGATGTTGGTTGATTTGGCTTAAGATTGACATAGATTTGGATTTTCTAAGGTTTATTGAAGTGATTTTGCTAAGATGATGCTTAATTTTGGATGATTGATTAATTAGGGATTTTGTTGTCTTGAATTATGGATTTTTGATTTAAGTGAGGATTGAAGGAATTGAGGCTTAAATCAAGTTCCAAGCATGGATTAGAGGTGGGTACCATATTTATTTTGAAAGTATAAGCTTTGTGTATATTCTTGAAAAATTAAGAAAGTGAAAGAGGTCGTTAAGTTATTGTTTTGAATAGTAAAGTTTTGTTTTGAATATTTTGATGAAATTGAATAATTGTTTGTTCAATTTTGAAAAAAATCACGAAGAGAAATGCTCTTGTAAATTGATTTGAGAAATTGTTATTTTATTATGTTTGAATTATTTAAAGAAGTTATGTTTTGAAAAAATTAAGAATGAGAAATGATTTGAAAAATTATTGTTTATGTTTGAATGTTTTATAGTTTGAATTATAAGCTTTGTATGAGTTTTGAAAACTCAAGAATGAGAATTGTTTTGAAAAACAAAATTATTGTTTATGTTTGAAAAATTAAGAAGAAGATAAAATATTTGTAAATTGATGTTTTAGAAATGATTAGATAAATTATTACAATCGTTTTGGATAAATTGATAAAATTGATGAAATTTTCAAAATTCTTTATTATGAAAGAATTGACGAACTATGAAAAATTGTTACATTTATTGATTTGGAAAGTTTAATTAAGATATTTGAAATAAATTAAGGAAATTATGTTTTGAAAAATCAAGAAGAGAAAATTTTGAAAATTTATTTAAGAAATTGTTATTCATTATGTTTGAATTATTTAAAGCAATTGTTTTATTTCGGTTGATTTAAATAAAATGATCCAATTGATTACATTCATTGATTATGAATGTTTTGATAAAAATAATTGTTAAATTAAATGTTTTTGATTGATTTGATAAATTGATTACTTATGACAAGACTTGTATTCGTTGATTTTAATATTTGAGAAATTCTTTGTGTTTTAAAATGATTAAAATGTCGTTTTTAAATTGTAAAAAAATTATGATTTTCAAGATTTTTAGAGTGTTTATATAAGATAGTTTATGTAAAGATTTGAAAATTATGATTTCGAATATATTTGGAAGTGTTTAGAAAATATTGTTTAAATAAATATTGGAAGATTTTGATTCCTAAAATGCTTTTGAAATTGTTTAGAAAATATGGTTTATGAAAATGTTTGAAAATTTATTATTTCCTAATACTTTCAAAATTAGTTATAAACTATTGTTTATGAAAATGTTTGAAATTTTTTTGTGATTTTCTAATAGTTTGAATTAGTTATAAAATCTTTGGTTAAGAAACCGCTTGAAAAATTAGGATTTCAAATATTTTGAAATTTTATAATGATTAAGTCCTTATTTTGGAGTAACTTTAGAAACTTTGTCATATGTTCAATGAATTCTTTTCAATTTCGAATGACTAAATGTAAGGGTTTGGAATGATTTAAGAAAGTGCTACAATTGTTTAAATTCATGGTTTTGAAAAATCAATCAAGAAAGAAAAGAATTATGAATTTTATTATCTATGATGTTGAAGAATTGTTTTCGAATGATTAAATATGTTTATGTTTTGAATTATAAACTAATTTAAATGAGTTTGAAAAACAAAATCAAGAAACAAATTGTTTGTAAATTATTGTCTATGTTTATATTTGAAAATTTTGATTTCCGAATGAACAATGATTTTAAGAAATTATTATTCATCATGTTTTGAATTTTATAAGGATTGGCTACCATGAGTGAAATCTATGTTTTGAACGATTTGACGATAATTGATACGATTTTTGAGTTAAATGTGTTTTAATGATTTGATAAATTATCAAAGGTGTGGCATACGTTGTTATGAATTGTTGTGAATTGATTGTGTTTTTGATCGTTGTGAGCTGGTGATGAATTGTGATTATATTTTGGTGTGCTCTATGACATTTGTATGGAGAATTGTAATATGCATGTATGTGCATTGTGAATGTTAATGTGTCTAGTAAGACACGATGTGAAAAAAATTTAAGTTTTGAAATACGCCTTGAGCTTTCGATTGTTTTAAGCATGAATATGTGAATTATGTGGGTTTGGTTAGGTCCCCTCCGTATGAGTCAGTGCACTGATCTCCTTTCGATAGCCTTCTCTCGGCTGCCCTCTAGTGGCATAGGAGTTCCAATTTCAGACTCCCCTCTATTCATGGCTGCACAGGACTGCTATGCGGGAATGTACAGTACGTTCTGTTGCGGACCAACCAAACCACTTTGATATGTTATGTGTTTTTGATTTGTTATTTTGCGCTGCATTTTTGTGTGCTGCATTTATGTTTCGAAATTTCTAGTGATTTGTAAAGTTTGAGAAATGAAAAATTGAAGTTTCAACCGAGAAATTTTTGTGAAATTGTTTAGAAATGTTTGCAAAGATGAGAAGCTTGAAAAATAAGCCTTTGGGAAAAACTTTGTGAAAAATGATTTTTACTTATGTTTTAAGCTATAAATATGTTATCCACTGAGCAGTCAAGCTCACCCCACTTTTCATCCCCATCTTCAGGTTTTCGAGCAGGAGATCGGATGAAGATGGTCAAGACATCAGTTTTGCATGTTTATGTAATAGGGTTAGTTGAGATTTTTTGGCGTTTGGTTTTGTATCGTGGCTAAGAATGCTACTTTGGTTTGATGATGTTTATAAATCATAAATTTATGTATGAACTTAAGTTCTAAGGTTATATATGATTATGGGATATACGTCGTGTTTGTATATGAAAATGATTGGATTAGTTTACGTTTTAGATTGACTTATGAAGTTGTATTCCAAATTGAAATTTGAATGTGGATGATGGGTTTTGCGTTTGGAATTAGACTGGTGAATGGTTTTAGTATGTAAATGGATATGCATGGGGTTTGTTTATATATGGAGATATGAATATGACTATGAATTTAGATATGAATAATGAGATTGTTGTGTTTGTTGATTTGAGAATGATTGAAGTGTCTTAGGTTTAGAATTGTGGTTGCTTATGTTAGATTCCGGACAGGAGGTCCAATGAGTAGTACGGTTGGATGTGATTATATAGAAGTGAGTTTTGAACCTTTGCAGATTTTTGGGTTTTGCAAAATACAGTCGTTGTGCTGCCGAATTTTCGTTAGAATAAGTTTTATTAAAGATGAAATTGCGAAATTGCATGATTAAGAAGAATTATAGGAATTGAGGTTTGATTGAGAATAAAGTTCCAAGTGAGAAAGTGTTTTTGCTTGTATAAGCTTGTATTAAGGAATAAATGAAAAAAAAAGAAGTTATACCGGATTTTTCGGATAAGCTTAGTCTAAGGATTTTCAACGCGACCGTTTTCTATGTTTGCTTTGGATGTCGGATCCGCTTGTTTGCAATTCGTTCTTGTTTCCGTTTGTCTTTCATTGTTTCCGTGTGCGTTTGCTACCTCCGCTTTTGATTGCGTCCATTCTCTCGCTGTCGTTCTTTGTGCTTCTGTTTTTTGTTTCTGAAAGTTTCCGTTTGTTTTCGTTTTTGTTCCTACTTTTTCGGTTGGGATCCGGTTTCGAAATCGGGTTCTAACAGGGTGAAAGAAATTAAAGGTTTCTTTTGTTTGTATGTGTACAGATGATGTGTTTTTAAGTTAGATTGTTGGAAGATAAGTCCTTAGACTTTTGTTGAGAATTTTGAAGTTGTATTATCTCGTGTATTTTGGATTTTAGTATAGATGTTGTATTATGGCTTGGAATTCCATTTATGTTTTGTAAACATATTAATTCATGATGGTGATGAGTTATGAAATTGTGTATGGATATGGAATGTGGATTTGCATACTGAATTGAGATGAGACGAATATGAATAGTTTTGTATATAAATTGAATTAAGATATGAATGTGATTTGGATATGGATGAATTGGATTGATTGAGCTGGTATTATAGAAGTGAGTTTAAAATTGTTTACAGATTTTGATAAATTAATGTTTATGAGTTTGTATATGACAATTTGAGGGGATTGAGATTTTTGATTGAGGATTGGAATTGATAAATTTCAAATTGAAAAAGTGTATCACTTTGTAAGTGATTGAATGCATAAAAAAGAAAGAAAGAAAAAAGTTTATACCGTTTTAGGATTGGTTAGACGACACATTTCTTTTGTTTTTCAAAAAGTTTAAGTTTTCGGATGTCGAAAAGTTGTTGCTTTGATTCCAAACCAATTTGATTTGTTTCTGATTGGCTTTCGTTTGGTAAATCCAATTCTTTGATTTACCGATGTGATTCTTTTTGTTTCGCTACTTTCGCTTTGTGTTTCGCTTCTGATTTGGCCCAGTTTTGGGTTGAGATCCGTTCTTTCATTTCTGCCTCTTTGGCGAACCATTCGTATTCAATTCACTTTGGACTTTGTTTCCGTCTCATGATCCGTTCGTTTGCTTTGAACTGTTCGTTTCGCTTTGCTTCCGTTCTTTCGTTTTTGTTTCAATTCCTTCTTTCGCCTTGTTGTTCCACTTTCGTTTCGTTTCGATTTGTGATTCGCCTTTCTTTTCAAAATTTTCGTATTCGTTATCTGTTTTTCTGATTGGGATCCGGTCTCCGAAATCGGGTCCCAAAATAACCAAATGATTAATAATAGAATTAATCAAAACAATCAACCATTATAATTGTCATATATTGCCTTTTTAATGTAAAAATTAGACCAAACATAACCTAATTATCTATTAAGTTCCCAATACAATAACATTTAATTTTTTCATAATATTAGGGTACTTGAATGATATAAATATATTTCTAAATATCATAACATATAAGCCTTATTATGGTAATTTAACAAATATTGACACTCAAAGTCCTGAAGGATGTAGTTTCGCAAAGATCCTATTTTGCCACAGTTGCTTTGAAATGTTTATTTCGGTTGCTTAATATAAAGCAATTGTGTTTGTAGTTGTCAATTTTTTATAATTAAAATGCAACAAAAAAAATTAAACATACAACAAATAAATCAACAATCAAATTTGGTGATAAATTATTGGTGAACGAAATCAGGTGATATATACACAAATTATTCATTAAATATATGATATTTTCGTATAATAATGTAGGACCAAAAGAATTTATAGTATGAATGTGAATGTATGATTTTCGTCCATGTCGAAATTCCAAAATGATACCAACTATGGGGAAGATTTTACTAATATGATATATTGCATTGGTGATAACATATAATGCGTAATGCCGCTGTATTCAAATGTAGCTGAAGAAAAAGTCAAAGTTTCTGAATTAAAAATGCTCGGTGTTTGGTAGTAAAGGCAAACAAAGTTTAAAGGAGAAAAACTAATTAAAATGTAAGTCGTTGAAATCTTATATATCCAAAGGGTGTTGATTAAGTAAAAGGAGTGGAAAACAATTTATCAGTTGACATTCTTTAGAATTTGAGGAAAAGTAAAATAAACCTTTTTCAAGTATTATTTTATACCATATGCGCCGTACAAATGTGTAAAATCAGTCCGGCTTTTGTTGACTTGAATGGGAATGAAAGAATTGATTATTTCCATTAACCGTGTGGGTGTGGGTGAGAAAAATCAACATCATGAATGCTGCCAGCCCGCCGCCAAAACTCGTCCATCTGCATGCGCGCTCGGCCTATAAATAGAACACCACCTTGCTTATCACAATCATCCCTGCAACCAAGTTAAACATAGAGATCAATCAATGGCTTCTCTGAGTTATTCGCCATTTCTGTTTCTGCTATTCCTCTTCTCATTGCCTTGCATAATTGATTCAGCTCGCCTCCATCACTACCCAGCTCATACCAACTTCCTTCAATGCCTTTCCCAAAATTCGAACATTCCTCCTCCATATCCAACCTCATTTACACCCCGCAAAATTCGTCTTACTCGTCTGTCCTGCACTTTACTCTACAGGACCTCAGGTTTAATACATCTTCCACCCCAAAGCCTCTCGTCATTGTAACGCCAACAAGTGTATCCCACATCCAGTCCGTCATTTCCTGTTGTCGAAAGCACGGGCTGCAGCTTAGAATCCGAAGTGGTGGCCATGACTACGAAGGCCTGTCTTATGTGTCTGCTGTCCCCTTTGTGGTACTTGACATGATTAATATGAGGGACATAAAGGTGGACGTAGCAAACAACAATGCATGGGTTCAAGCAGGTGCATCACTTGGCGAGCTTTATTATAAGATCACTCAGATAAGCAGAAACCTTGCATTTCCAGCAGGGTTTGCCCCAGTGTTGGAATTGGGGACACATCAGCGGCGGAGGCTATGGCCCTCTGTTGCGTAAATACGGAATTGCTGCGGATCAAGTCATCGACGCACAGTTGATCGATGTTAATGGCAGACTCATGGACAGAGCCTCTATGGGAGAAGACGTTTTCTGGGCCATTAGAGGTGGCGGAGGAAACACTTTGGCGTCGTCATCGCATGGAAGGTGAGTCTTGTTTCAGTTCCTTCTACAGTCACTCTATTCACCGTCCCCAGAACCTTGGAACAGAATGCCATCAAAATTGTCCACCGTTGGCAATATGTTGCAAACAAGCTTCCCGACGAACTTTACATATTATCCGTCATGGGCAAAACAAACGCTAGTGAAGTGGGAAGCGATTCCGTGAAAGCAACTTTCTTCGGCTTATTTCTGGGAGGCATCAACCAGCTTCTTCCGCTGATGCAGGAGAGGTTCCCAGAGCTGGGTTTGGTTAAAGAAGATTGCAGTGAAATGGGTTGGGCTGAGTCTATCCTCAACATTGCAGGATTTCCAGCCAATACCTCCTTGGATAATTTACTTACTCGTACTCTGCTTAAAGCAAGAACCAAGTCAAAATCGGACTACGTGAAGGAAGCCATTCCTGAAGATGCCTTGGAGAGGCTGTGGAAAAGGTTCTACGAAGTGGACGACTTAGGGTTTATGTATATGGTGCCCTATGGAGGACGAATGAGTCGGGTACCAGAAAGCAGCGTCCCATTTGCACACAGAGCTGGATATTTATACAAAATTGGTTACTTCGCAACTTGGAATGAAGATACCAACAGGGCATCTCAAAGACATATAAACTGGATCAGGAAACTCTATAGCCGCATGACTCCTATGTTTCCAAAAATCCTCGAGGAGCTTATATTAATTACAGGGATCTTGACATCGGAGTCAACAATGTTCTTGGTCAAACCAGCTATGCAAAAGCAAGCATTTGGGGCAAAAAGTACTACGGAGATAACTTCGACAGGTTGGTACGGGTCAAGACTGCTATCGATCCTACTAATTTCTTTAGAAACGAACAAAGCATTCCGCCTCTCCTTTAATCGTAGACAAAACTTCAATTTTCACTTGTATGCTTATTTCGCAATTTATTTATTTTGTAACTTCGACTTCTTTATCATATTCTTTAATTTGTCTTGAAAGTTTGTTGAAATAAATGTTCATATATACACAACCCAGCAATATTTACTCGCTAAACTACTTATTATTTCCAACAAGCAAATGAACTAACAAGAATAGAAGATTTGGTGATAAATTAGATTGCTTTTCTCATTGCTGCAATGTACTACATATATACACACTGATGAACATATCTTCTCCTAAAATAATGCTACAAAATAGGCAACATATCCCTAATTATACTCCTATACAGATCATCTAATTATGGCAAAGATAATTACAAAATAACTAACATATAATTTCCTTAATACTCCCCCTCAAGTTGGAGAGTGTAGATCAAGAACTCTCAACTTGCTACATAAAAACTCGAACTGCTTTCTGCCAAGAGCTTTTGTAAAAATGTCTGCCAACTGCATCTTTGTAGAGACATAACAAGGACGAATCACCCCAGCCTGTAATTTTTCCCGAATTATATGACAATCAATCTCAATGTGTTTCGTACGTTCATGAAAAATTGGGTTAGCAGCAATGTGTAAGGCCGCCTGATTGTCACAAAACAACGAAGCCGGCTTATACAATTCAACCTTCAAATCTCGAAGTATATACCTCAACCATGTTAACTTCAGACAAGTGTTTGCCATAGCCCTGTACTCAGCTTCTGCTGACGACCGTGAAACATTCGTCTGTTTCTTTGACTTCCAAGAGATGAGTGATGACTTGAGAAAGATACAATACCCAGAAACAGAACGTCTGGTAGTACAACATCCTCCCCAGTCTGAATCACAATAGGCACTGAGTGTTAAATTATTTTCAGATGGTAAAAACAAACCCTGACCTGGCGACTGTTTAATATAACGGAGAACGCGTAGTGCTGCTTCCCAATGCGGCTTTTGAGGCATGCTCATGAACTGGCTTAGTGTACGTACTGAATACACTATGTCTGGTATGGTAACTGTCAAATATATTAATCTCCCAACTAGTCTTCGATACTTGCTCGGGTCATGAAGAACTTCGCCATCTTCATCTGTCAACTTTAAATTTTGTTCCATTGGGAACCTTTCCGGTTTCACACCTGATAATCTTGCGTCTTGTAAAATATCTAAGGCATATTTTCTTTGAGACATAAAGATATCTTTCTTTGAACGAGAGAACTCTATTCCCAGAAAGTATTTTAACTCACCAAGATCTTTAATAAAAAAGTGCTTGAGCAAATGACTTTTGAGTAACTTGATCTCATGCAAATCATTACCCGTTAACAGGATGTCATCAACATAAATAAGAATGGCAGTTAACTTTTTACCTTGAGACTTAGTAAAAAGTGAATAATCTGTCCGTGACTGTATGTAGCCTGCCGATTTAATAGTACTTGCAAAAATGGAGAACCAATTGCGGGATGCCTGTTTCAAACTATAGATGGATTTTTGGAGCCAACATACCAGATTCTCCCCCTGTCGGTGAAGACCAGGAGGTGGAGTCATATACACCTCTTCGTGCAAAGTTCCGTGAAGGAATGCATTGTGTACATCAAGCTGATGGATATACCAATTTCGGGAAGCTGCGACTGTTAACAAACAACGGAGAGTGGTGAGTTTTGCAGTTGGAGAAAAAGTCTTCTGATAATCGATACCTTCAATCTGGGTGTACCCCTTTGCAACTAAACGCGCTTTATAGCGCTCAATTGTCCCATCTGAATGATATTTAATCTTGTAAACCCACCGATAGCCTATTGGTTTGTGCCCCGGAGGAAGGGGAACCAACTGCCAAGTGTTGTTTTGTTCTAGAGCCTGAAGTTCGGTGGACATGGCTTGGCACCAATGAGGATCATAGTCGGCTTGTTCAAACGAGATGGGTTCAGATTGTGTTGTCAAGAGAGCTAAAAAAACATGATGATTTGGAGAAAAACGAGAAACAGATAAATGGGAAGAAAGAGGATACCTTGTACCGTGACGAGAACTTGGTTTCGTCGAAGAGACATTAGCCTGGTAAGACATGTC
This sequence comes from Erythroxylum novogranatense, assembly GCA_029891385.1. NCBI lineage: Eukaryota > Viridiplantae > Streptophyta > Magnoliopsida > Malpighiales > Erythroxylaceae > Erythroxylum > Erythroxylum novogranatense. The sequence continues at coordinate 88,056,296 of CM057230.1, forward strand.
GTAGTCTTGTTGCCATACTGGTGGTTGGATGGAGCGGGTGGAACAGCGGAGAGGTGGTGCATCAATGGAGATGGACGACGGAGAAGATGGGTGGGGTGTGGCAGAAGGTGATGGAGAAGATGGGGGGTGGGTAGCGGAAGGTGATGGAGAGACTGAAGGTGACGAGGATGATGAGGGTGATAAGGGTTCGGGTAAAGCAGTGGAAGGGGAAAGTGGAATGGAATCAGTATCCTGATGAGGCATGGGAAGCGTGATATTGGAAGAGGAATTTGAAGAAAATATCGGCGGAGGATTTTCTAGTGAGCTGTCAAAGGGAACATGTGGAGGGAAAGGAAAACTTGGTGCGGAAGTTTGAGGAGATTAGGAATGAGAATGGAAAGGGAATACATGTTCCCTAAAATGTACATCTCTGCTAACCGAGATTTTCTTTGTGTTTAAGTCAAAAAATTTATACCCTTTTTGGCCATGTGGATATCCCATGAAAACATAAATAGAGGCTCGAGGATCAAATTTTTGCTTAGGGTGAACGTTGGTCGTGTAACACTCGCAACCAAAGACACGCAAATGTGTAAGAGAAGGAGGCCGGTTATATAAGACCTCGAAAGGGGACTTGTTGGACAGTAAAGGTGTTGGGATTCGGTTTATGAGGTAAATCGCCATTAAAACACATTCTCCCCAAAATTCAAGTGGAACATTTGATTGAAACATAAGAGAATGAGCAACATTTAAAATATATCGATGCTTGCGTTCTACAACTCCATTTTGTTGCGGAGTATAGATACAAGAAGTTTGGAGCTCAATTCCTTTATTTTGAAGAAAAGTGCGAATGGGAATAAATTTTGTGCCATTATCCACCCTTATTGTTTGAACACTTGTTTGAAACTGAGTTTTGACAAATTGCAAAAAATTGATTAACAAAGATTGTGTCTCTGATTTATGAGTCATGAGAAAAATCCATGTGCAACGTGAAAAATCATCGACAATTGTGAGAAAATAGCGCAAACCATTGTGAGTAGGAATTTTATGAGGACCCCAGACATCACAGTGTAAAAGAGAAAATGGAGATTTTGTTGTTATTGAACTTTTGGGAAAAGGCAAGCGTGTATGCTTGGCCTTCGGACAAATGGCACAATTATTCTCTAATTCTTTATGATCTGAAGGAAGTAGATGTGATAGTAATTTAAAACGAGAAAAAGAAGGATGACCTAGGCGAAAATGCCATAAGTCAGACGGCTGAGAGACATGGAAAACAACAGATTTATCCTCTAATGGATGCATGTAGTTTAGACCACCACGTTGTCTACCTGAGCCAATCGTCTTCCCCGAAATCAAGTCCTGCAGCATTAACGTATGCATCAACATTACTGGATTTATTGTGATTCAGGGCATCAAGAATGTAGAAAAGGTGTGACGGATTGATGGCAGTGACGTTTGACCCGGAATCTTTCGCATCGTCTGCCATAGCTATGTTGATGTTTTAGAAAGTATGAAAAGTTTGATAATCAAGAGCACCAGGATCGTTGCTCTGATACCATAACAAGAATGGAAGACTTGGTGATAAATTAGATTGCTTTTCCCATTGCTGCAATGTACTACATATATACACACTGATGAACATATCTTCTCCTAAAATAATGCTACAAAATAGGCAACATATCCCTAATTATACTCCTATACAGATCATCTAATTATGGCAAAGATAATTACAAAATAACTAACATATAATTTCCTTAATATGAACATCTTTGCTCTTGTTTGTTATTTTTGCGGACAAACGATGCATATATCTTATGTGAACTTATAATTCAATATTTTGAAATTATATAAGGGAACAAAACTCAACTATAATTTGTCTCACCTCAAATAAATACGAGGATTCAAGTGCTAATTGCAATCGGTTTTCTATGTGCTTCTATGATATATGATTAATGTTATAGAAGGGGTTATTAAAGGAATAATGCTACTTAACTTACTTATTAACTAATTGATAAATTAATAAAAATTATATATATTATAATATATATTTGGTCAAAATTATACAAATTCTTATCAAATTGTGTTGAGTTGATATATAGAGTAAAAGAATGAGAAAGTGTTTAAATCATCGATCTCAATTAAAGAAAATTTAAAAATTTTGGTTTAATTCAACAAAATGAATCCTTTAAGATAAAAGTACTAGTTCATCAAGGAGAAAACTCGATTTTTTTCCAACCACGAAAAATCATCATCGTGAATTTGCTCATTCACCAAAACACTTCCCGCACATCATTTGTAGTACCCCCTTACCTTAGGGTTTACACCGGGACGCTCGTAGGTCATTCCGACGCATATTCTACAATAAGGGTGCACTACAAACAATCACTACTGTATTCCACATGGCATCATAAACATAATACAACCATAAAACAATCGCTAAGTTTTGAAACCAAATGAGGAATACATTACTCCCAAAGAAATCTAAAACAAACTCCTAACTAGGTCATCTCCCAAAAAATCCCAGCTGATCGACCTGTGAGCTATAACTTATCTTGCCAAACGATCTACACGACAGGAAAAGTCCCTCTGGAGCTAGGAGTCTACTCTCTCGATTCTGAAAAATAAGTTGCAATTTTGGGTGAGTTTGCGAACTCAGTGAGGAATCATCATCGATGGTTCACCCAACTCATGCATAGTCAAGCAATTCACAGATTATTACACGATAGCACATTCAGAAATACCACATAATTATTTTCGGATAAGTATAAGGCATTTCATCTTTCACCCAATCCAATATTTAATCAAATGCATATGAAATGCGTATATGACACTTTCCTATTTTATTACGGTATTGTGACCGAGCGCCTGAACTGTCCCAAAATGGGCGCATTAGTCGGTGAGTTTGAGGCTCTAAAATACGGTGGACTCGAGGCCCTAATACGTTGAGTTCTAAGCTCTTGGTGGCTGCTCTGGTTACAATTGTCATTATTTGATCATGCATTCATGTATGACATGCATACATCCCAATTTAACAGTAATTACAGCACAATTATACCACATGTCACAGATTCACAAACAGACAACACTTCTATGGCATAATCTCCCAATAAGTCGGACATCATCGGTCCGAAATCCAAGTCATAAATAACACACAAGCCTGCCATTATCTCCACAATGTTATAAGCGTAGAATTTTAACCAAATAAAGATTGAGGAACCATCTAGGTTACTCACCTATAACTTCCGAGCTAATGCCTGGAAGTCTCAGCAACGTCGGTGGATTGACGCTCCAAATGTGCCTCTATAACAGTCAAAGTATATAAACATTACCAAATGTACACAGAAAATATGTATATATACATATGTAGCAATTTAAAATGCGTACAATGTATGTTCGTGACATTTCCGGCACTAATCTAAAACTTCCCATTACCTCACTTTTCCTCTAAACAATAGGAACTCATAGACACCAAATCATTTAATTCATTTTAGAAATCTGAAAATTATACTCCAAACATATAGGGGCTATCCTTATGTCGAAACTAAATTCTATACTCAATTTTTATCCAAAGTTTGAGATCTTTAAAGATTGATTCAAAACTTTCTTTCTTCATAGAACTTGTAGATCTTTGTCTCTAGTTTGCAATAAATCAAAAACCAACTCATTTGGACTTCTACATCAAAACTTATGGCTAAAGAACCAAAGCATGTCCGTATAGAAGAATGGGTCCTCGTCGTGGCGAGAGCACTAGCATACGCCACAACTTGTACGCATGCATGCGTCATCAGAAGGCCCTTCTTCTCAGTGCACGCACCGCACACCCGTAGGTCGTCCCGATACATATCCCATAATAAGGGAGAGCTACGAGCAGTCAGTCACTACAATACTCTCATGGCATCGCATTCATAAAACCACAATATAAAAGTCGTTATATTTTAAATCCAAGATACATTCTCATTTCATACCATCAAACAGAAATATAGACAAGTCTATCAGTTTTCCACGGTTTAAATACATTACTCCAAAAAGGAAATCTGATACAAAAGTCTATACTAGGTCATCCCCAAAATCAATCCCAGTTGACCGACCTATGTGCCATAACTTCTCTTGCCAACGTGCTCACACGGTAGGAAAAGTCTATCTCTGGAGCTAGGAGCTTACTATATCAGTCCTGAAAAATATTTACAATGTTGGGTGAGTTTGCGAACTCAGCGAGAAACCATCATCGATGGTTCACTCAACTCATGCATATACAAACAATTCACAAAATATTGCATAGTATCACATTCGAAAATATCACATGCGTCGTCATTTCGCAAATATGAGGCTTTTCGCCTTTCAAACAATTCACATTTAATCATTCGTATATGCAATGCACATATGACACTTTCTGTTTTATTTCGTTATTGTGACTGTGCGCCCGATCTGTCCCAGTAACGGGCACATTATACGGTGAGCCTGTGGCTCTGAAATACGTTGGGCCTGAATGCCCTGATACAGTGAGCCTATGCCTCTAAATTACGTTAGGCTCGAGGCCTTGTTGTGTTGAGCTTTAAGCTCTGAATTACGTTGGTTGTTCCTGTCACAACTGTCATTATCTGAACATGCCTTTATGCATGAATGCATATGTCTCAATTTACAGTAATTACCATTTTACACACAATTTACACTTCGATATCAGGTTCTCGATATTTCGGACACATATGGTCCGAAATCAATCAAAATCAAACACATAACCCTCCATTATGTTCGCATGGCATAAGCTCATAATTTTAAACACACAAAGATTGAAGAACTAACTAGGTTACTCACCTGTAACTTCCGAGCTACTGCTTGGAAGTCCCAGCAATGTCCGTGGAATGTCGATCCAACGGTACCTCTATAACAGTCAAATAATTTCTCATTACTATATGCACAATCAGAGGGATTCACAAATGCACATGCTGGAATGCAGGAATGTACAATGCATATTGGCGATTTTCCCGGCACTATATCCCAATTTCACTATCCTTTGCCACTAAACCAAATTTTCGTTCTATGAGTATCACAACATTTAAACAATATCCTTATCCTCAAGAAAGACCTCAAAACCAAATTACTATTCATTAGTTCAATATTATCCACTGAAGATTCCAAAAGTATGCCATTTAGTTCATAAGTCTCTAATTTATCCTCCAATATCATAAAACAATCCTTAAGATGCAATAAAAACCTATCCTTAACTTTCTTTTAATAATTGCAATCCTACTAATTTAAATTCAAACTTTCATTCTTCACCTCAATTGTAGACCTTTCTCTCTAGTTCATAACAAATCAAGAATCACCTCAATTGGAGGTCTACATCATTAGTTATGCCCCAAAAACCAAATTAAATCAAATCAGAAAAATGTTCCTCGCCGCGGCCAAGGAACGCTCGCTGTGACGTCCTGGAATCACTCGCCGCGATGTCCAAGTGAGCTCGCCGCGGCGAACAACTTCTTCGGACTCGCCGCGGCGATCTTTCTGCGCTCGCCGCAAATTAACTTTAATTCGCCGCAACGAGGCCCTCGCGCACGCCGCGACGAGGACATGATTCCTCGCCGCATCGCAGCGCAGGCACGTCGCGACCTGCTCATCTTCTCCGACTCCCCTATCGCATTTTCTCACTCTAAACCCAATAATAACTCCACTAAACTACCACAATCTTTCATAGTAAACACCATAAATGCATTTCAACAATAATAAAACAACATTAAAGCCAATTTACTTACCAATCAAGCTCTCAAATCTTCAAATCTTCCACAACCTTAATTCCTTTCTCTAACACCCACGGTAAGCTCTTCTTCTCTCAAAACACTTCACTCTCTCAAGATTTCTAGAGGTTCTTCAACCACAAAGAAGAGCAAGCAAGGATCTCAAAGGAGGAAGGAAATGAAAATCACCAAAGAAAGAAGGAGGAAGTTTGCCCTAGGAGAAGGAGAGGATATGCTTATCCACCAAATTCAAAACCTAAGGCTTTTAAAGGTTGATTTTTAAATCTAGGGTTCATAAGCCATAAGCCCTCAAATTCTTTTAAATTTCAGTCTTTAATTTCCAATGGCTTGACATTTTATTCCTAACATAAAAAAATCTAAATTTTCCATTGCCATCGGACAGTTATGCCAGTAACATAAAGTCAATCGGTCCGTTACTCGGAAAATTTCGGTCCGGACATTTACTCCCAAATTTCCAGAAAATTTCCTATGAGCCGCTATGAACTGGCAATCACTCTCAGGACATTCTAATTCAACTATTCAAATCCAATTATTCCATAATTTCCAAAATATCATAATCAAACATAATTATCTCAAATTCACAATTTAAATCATAATCACAATTAAATGTCGGAAAATGTCATGAATGCATGTACCTATATGTGCATGTGCAGAATGACTTATTCCTCTAAAATTAGAGGCCAGAAAAATGATCATATCGATTGCATGCAAATGGAAAATCCTAACCCGTCCCAATTTACCAATATAACCCTCCAATCGGTGATGGGATGTTACGATCGTGGTGTGTATACTCTCAAGATCGCGGCGTGCCTACTTATGCGGCGTCAGGAGGCGTGCGAGCACGTCATGACGTCTTAAACCGAAAATATTTCGAAACCAGATTTTTAACCATCTTCGTCTTTAATCATCCCATCTTTCAAAATATAACCCATCTAACATCATTCAAAACACTTCAAAACAACTAAATACACTCAAAACATCTCATTCCTCAACTTCTTAATCAACATTTACCAATTATCATTTAATCAAAGAAATAACGTACCTAAACAATCAAACCAATAACCTCATGGAATAAAAGCATATTCAATCACAATAAAAGCTTCTAACTACCAAAATATTCTTACCTAAACGAGTTTTAAGCTTCAAAATCTTCAAGTCTTCAATTTACTCCAACTCTCTATACCTCTCACCAACACCTATAGTCATCACTCACACCCATACCAAACATCATCAACACAAAACTTATGGTTGGTTTTGTATATGTAGGAAGAAGGAGCAAGCAAGAAGAAATTAAGAAAGAAGAGATGAACAAGGAAGTTGAAGATCCACGAAGAAGAAGAGAGGAGGAGCTAAATATGAAAGCAATTTTGTTTCAAAGGAGAAGAAAGCATCGTCCAAGGCAATCAATAAAGGAAAGAAGGGTTTTAAAAATGATCTTAGAGCCATATTTGGCAAGTGACTTATGTCACTTGCCATTTGTCCACTTCTTATGCCCTATCTCCAATTATTATTATAATTTTCTCCCAGATTCCAATGGCTCAAAGTAATAAATCCTAAAATCATGCATCTAATTTTTCAGTGCCATTGGACAGTCATTATCGATATCAAAAATCCCATCAGTCTGTCATTTAGTAATTTTTTTTCCGGTCTGGACATTGTCCCCCAAAAATTCCAGAAAATTTCCTAAAAATCCCCAAAAATGTAAAAACACACGATTATTCACTCTAATTCAATATTTCAAACCCCTATATCTCATTTTTCACTCCAACTCAACTTTCAAATACAAATAACACATTTGTCACAGTAATTTCATGTATACACACATATGCCGGAAAATGTCATAAATGCATGTCACTTATATGCATGTGCAACAATTTCAATTTATCTAAATATATAGAGGCTATATATTGCATTCTCAAGCCGAAATATGCATACATACATCTAACCCATCCCAAATGACTAATTTTTCCTTTCCATAAGTGAAGGGATGTTACATCATTGCAAGCTACGTACTACCTCCTACCTAAGTTCTCATCTCGGTTATCTAATATGTTGTCTAATAGGGACAGAAAACTAAATCAACGTACTTCTTTCACAAATATGTTCTTTTCTACATGTTATCACCACAGTTAGTCCATTTTACACCTTTTAAGCATCTGGTATTATTCTTATTCTCAAATATAGTTAATTACATCCTCAAAATTTTGAGATATTATACCCTCATAATCAATCTAACTTATGAACCAAAGCTAACTTATTGATTAAGTTCATTAATTTGAAATATAAGTGAAGATGATAAATCAAAATTACTGTATAATAAGGAGGAATGTTGGAAAGCATAAATGTGCACAGATAGAAGCAATATGTAACACCAACGAACTATAGAAGTGTAAAGAAATGATAGAAGCAACATATAATAATAACGAACTATAAATGTACAAAAAAGATCGTTCAGCGGTAGATATAAATTTATGAGGGCAACAACAAATTGATCGATTAAAAGGAATGACATCAACAATATAATATATACCAAAACAACTTCCATGATAAAAGGTCGTGCCTTAGATGGTGATGACGCAATTGAAGTTTCAAATTGTTACTTTGTGTTACCAAAGTTTAATAATTATAATCGATGTGGATGACAAACTAAGCTTACTGGTATTGGAATCGTGGAACTCTTTCAATTTTATCTTATATGATTTGATCTTATTCAAACCGCTTGATATATAATAACAACTCATTTACACTAGATTTAAATAATATAAATGTAAACAAGAGGTTCTAAATTATTTGTATTTTTTGAATATTCAATAATTTTATTTCACTTTGAATTCTAGCAAATATTTCAGCGTAATTATTACAAAATAATAAAAAATATTGAACGGTTGTAATTTAAAGTCTTTCTCGTAACATAACAGTGGAACACACTTTTTTGTCTTGTAGAAGTGCATCACATATAATGATGTAGTTCATCTTCAACGGGTCAATCAATTTGTTAGTATTACTTAAGGCTTCTATTTGGACACATTCATAACCAATATTATTTTCGAAACAAGAATTGTCATAACAAAAATTTTGTAGCTAAATGTTATTTGAAGTTTATATTGCTTATGATGGTCTTGAGAAAATATTTTTGAATTAACGTTCGATAAAAAAAATGTTGGGCACACAATTAGTGTAAGAGGATTACATAAGCATCTACTGGAAGGATGCTAAGGTACAATAAAGAGCGTGTTCCCATCTCTTTGAACACAACATGCTCTCTTGAAATTTTTTACTCTTAAAAAATAGTGACAATGCTTAATTGGAGAGCAGAAGATCACATTAAACATGAAAGAGCATCTTCACAACCTGAGAATAATGTGAAAAATCAAGATAAAAATGTTTCTTAGATACCAACTCTTTCACAACAATGTAGTTCAGCTAGAATGTCAACTTGGTCAATAAATAAATTACGCACGCGTGGCACCAAATTGTAGCCGCAATATCCGTTACCACACTAGTTTATTGAATCTAAAAAAAAGCTAGAATATTTCTGTTAGAGCGTTTGTTTAAGCTTTGCACTTGTTCTTCTCCGCTAATCACGTATGAAGGATTTCATATTTGTGAATATACGTATAATATCACATGGAGATAAACATGGATTAGATTCATCGAAGATTGACTAATTGCTTAATGTTGCGTCTTTGTATACGTGCGTGAATAATTGCATAAATTGATCGATAGTTTTATATGGAACTGTGAGCAACCGATTGACAAAAATATATAGCAGTTTTGTTTCCTTTGTGCGTGGGTGAATATGACACAATCTATCTATCATTATTGGTAGTTGCATTACACGTTTCATCTATCATTTTTATGCATGGAAAATAAGTTGTTCATTTACCAATATTTGCAACAACATTTTATGTGATTTGATGATCAATTACATGTTCAATTGATGACTTGTGTGGCTGCGTTTTTTGTGGTATGCTTAAGTGATTTATTATAAATTTTGGCAATGCACGTTGTGTAAGATATTATGATTTTAGGAGTCGTATGTTTGGGGTACTTATGAGATAAATTATATGTTTGATTGAAGATTGGAGGAGTTGCTGTGCGTGTGGGCTTTCAATGATGGATTACAAGATTTTCTTTACGAAAAAATGTAGTCCATCTATTGATTTGAGCACCTGCGTTTTTTATGTGCTCCTGTGATTAACCACATGTTCTTATGATGATTTGGGGTCAGTTTTTGTGGTGATTTTTGTGATTGATGCAACATATATAGTAATCCATCGACTGATTTTTGCAGTCGTGTTTTGGCGTGTTTTGGTGATGAAACATATGTCTGATTGATGAGTTTTAAATCTGTTGTGTGTGGGTTTTTTCGATGATTAGTCCGAAAGATTCACAATAGCTTTTTGTTGGACAACTTCTCATGATTTCAGTTTAACAAGGCTATACTTATAAGGAAGTGTCTTTTGACTCAAGTATTTTTTTGTTTATATTATTATTGGTTCAATCGTCTGAAATTTTATTTTCATCTTCATTATCATTAGTTGTTTAAAAAATTCCTCCATTAAGGTTAACATGAGATGATCGTGCTATTAAGTGTAAAATACTTTCATAGGATGTGAATACAAGTAGATAGCATCAAGGGATGATTGGTGTCGACTTAGTAAAGCTTTGTGTAAGATTATTAGTGCAAGTGGATACATCAAGGGTCGAATGGTGCAGTGTCGGCTCTGTAAAGCCTTATGTAAGACTATTATATTTCGGTAAAAGTTAATTAATCTAAGTGATAATCTCGTAGATGTAGATCAGATATGCCGAATTGCGTTAATAAATTTCACGCGTTGACTTAGTTGTTGCATATTTAGTTTTTTCTACTTATGATTATAATTTGAAAAATTCATAGTTGTTGATTTGGTTGTTTTCTAATAAGAAATTTATAGATTCGGTTTGAAGCAACTGTTATATATATATAAATTGCGAAACTATTACCTTCAGGTTTCTCAAGTACGATGCATACAAGTGTGATTAAAGTTTTAAAAAATCCATATTAAGAAATTTTCTATGCACATATCCTCAATTTTGTATCTTCAATATTTATGAATTTCTTTTTCGTGTGGTGATAGTCAAATCACATCATTCTTATTATTCTTTATGTCGTGGGGTCTGCTTCCGAGTGTCAAAGAATGAGCATTAATATTGAATAATGGAGGCCTTAATTTACTTTAAATTCTTTTACATTAAAAAGCAAAGGAATCTAAATTAAATGCCTAAATTAAGAGTGACGAGAGTAAAAAATGTGAAGTTGCCAATATGTGTAGTATTGGTAATATTGTATGTTATTAAAAACTTAATTAATTAAGAGACAATCAATCCTAAAGTATTTTTTCAATTATGTGCCTAAATTTTTAATTAAATGATTAATTTTTTAAACCTTAACGATTCAATTTAAAATTTTAGGATTGCTAGTAATTTACTCATTTGATTAATAACGCCTATATTGTTGTGTTTGGACATGAAAAATTCTCTCTACTCTAGGTAACCATAATCACTATTTTTCTAAATGACATTTACATATCATGAGTTGCAAAAATTATGTTAGTCAAATCATTAAATTATTAACAAAACTAACATTTTGAACTAAAATGTTAAGGTTTTAAATTTTGAATAAATAATTAAGCTAAGAGTTTCTCAATGCATCTATATTAAAAACCTCAATTATTATGATATTTCCATGTCACCTTAAATTATAAATTTATATGTAATTGTAATCGATATTATATATCACATGATACACACGCAATGAATGTCAAGTCTCTAATTATATCAATTTTTCAAAGGCCCCAATTTATCATAATTTTGATTTAGAGTTTATGCATTTTTCTCAAAATTAAGATATTGAAACATATGAAAATTTAATTATTTTTGTAATAAATGATTAAGACTTCCTCAATAGATTTATATTAAAAATCTCAAATAAATATATGAAAGATATGGTCTACATGAGAGCTTGAAATTTTGGACCTTGACTTTTCATAATTTCAATGATTGCATGATTAAAGTTATGGATTTAATTTGTTATAAAGGTATGCATTTTGATGGTTTATTAACTTTAGAATAGATGTAATCCTTATGATTGGTTTTGTACTTGAATTGTTATATTTGAAACAATTAATTGAAGTTCTAAGTTGGTGAAATTAATAGGGTGATTTAATTGGAAACTAAATTAAATTTGAATGGAAAAACTTGATAGAGAAAAATATTGATTAAATTTGATGATCCCATCAATCACTATTTAATTTTTCCAACCATAACTATAAGCAAATCCTAAGCACAATTATTAACACTATGAATGCAAATACAAACAATAATCAAGGTTATGGTGATTTTCCTTGACATCTTAAATTATACTTTTATATGTACTTGTAACTATGTATTATGTATTACACACATCTACAAACGCTCAATGTGAAGTCTCTAATTATATCGATTTTGTCAAAGGTCCCAATTTGTCATCATTTTGGTTTAGAGTTTATGCACTTTTCTCCAAAATAAGATATTGAAACATAGGAAAAGTTACTCAAAACATAACCAAATAATTAATAATAGAATTAATCAAAACAATCAACCATTATAATTGTCATATATTGCCTTTTTAATGTAAAAATTAGACCAAACATTAATTATCTATTAAGTTCCCAATACAATAACATTTAACTTTTTCATAATATTAGGGTACTTGAATGATATAAATATATTTCTAAATATCATAACATATAAGCCTTATTATGGTAATTTAACAAATATTGACACTAAAAGTCCTTAAGGATGTAGTTTCGCAAAGATCCTGTTTTGCCACAGTTGCTTTGAAATGTTTATGTCGGTTGCTTAATATAAAGCAATTGTGTTAGTAGTTGTCAATTTTTTATAATTAAAATGCAACAAAAAAAAATTAAACATACAACAAATAAATTAACAATCAAATTTTGGTGATAGATTATTGGTGAACGAAATCAGGTGATATATACGCAAATTATTCATTAAATATATGATATTTTCGTATAATAATGTAGGACCAAAAGAATTTATAGTATGAATGCGAATGTATGATTTTCGTCCAAGTCAAAATTCCAAAATGATACCAACTATGGGGAAGATTTTACTAATATGATATATTGCATTGGTGATAATATATAATGTGTAATGCCGTTGTATTCAAATGTAGCTGAAGAAAAAGTCAAGTTTCTGAATTAAAAATGCTCGGTATTTGGTGGTAAAGGCAAACAAAGTTTAAAGGAGAAAAACTAATTAAAATGTAAGTCGTTGAAATCTTATATATCCAAAGGGTGTTGATTAAGTAAAAGGAGTGGAAAACAATTTATCAGTTGACATTCTTTAGAATTTGAGGAAAAGTAAAATAAACCTTTTTCAAGTATTATTTTATACCATTTGCGCCGTACAAATGTGTAAAATCAGTCCGGCTTTTGTTGACTTGAATGGGAACGAAAGAATTGATTATTTCCATTAACCGTGTGGGTGTGGCTGAGAAAAATCAACATCATGAATGCTGCCAGCCGCCGAATCTCGTCCATCTGCATGCGCGCTCGGCCTATAAATAGAACACCACCTTGCTTATCACAATCATCCCTGCAACCAAGTTAAACATAGAGATCAATCAATGGCTTCTCTGAGTTATTCGCCATTTCTGTTTCTGCTATTCCTCTTCTCATTGCCTTGCATAATTGATTCAGCTCGCCTCCATCACTACCCAGCTCATACCAACTTCCTTCAATGCCTTTCCCAAAATTCGGAACATTCCTCCTCCATATCCAACCTCATTTACACCCCGCAAAATTCGTCTTACTCGTCTGTCCTGCACTTTACTCTACAGGACCTCAGGTTTAATACATCTTCCACCCCAAAGCCTCTCGTCATTGTAACGCCAACAAGTGTATCCCACATCCAGTCCGTCATTTCCTGTTGTCGAAAGCACGGGCTGCAGCTTAGAATCCGAAGTGGTGGCCATGACTACGAAGGCCTGTCTTATGTGTCTGCTGTCCCCTTTGTGGTACTTGACATGATTAATATGAGGGACATAAAGGTGGACGTAGCAAACAACAATGCATGGGTTCAAGCAGGTGCATCACTTGGCGAGCTTTATTATAAGATCACTCAGATAAGCAGAAACCTTGCATTTCCAGCAGGGGTTTGCCCCAGTGTTGGAATTGGGGGACACATCAGCGGCGGAGGCTATGGCCCTCTGTTGCGTAAATACGGAATTGTTGCGGATCAAGTCATCGACGCACAGTTGATCGATGTTAATGGCAGACTCATGGACAGAGCCTCTATGGGAGAAGACGTTTTCTGGGCCATTAGAGGTGGCGGAGGAAACACTTTTGGCGTCGTCATCGCATGGAAGGTGAGTCTTGTTTCAGTTCCTTCTACAGTCACTCTATTCACCGTCCCCAGAACCTTGGAACAGAATGCCATCAAAATTGTCCACCGTTGGCAATATGTTGCAAACAAGCTTCCCGACGAACTTTACATATTATCCGTCATGGGCAAAACAAACGCTAGTGAAGTGGGAAGCGATTCCGTGAAAGCAACTTTCTTCGGCTTATTTCTGGGAGGCATCAACCAGCTTCTTCCGCTGATGCAGGAGAGGTTCCCAGAGCTGGGTTTGGTTAAAGAAGATTGCAGTGAAATGGGTTGGGCTGAGTCTATCCTCAACATTGCAGGATTTCCAGCCAATACCTCCTTGGATAATTTACTTACTCGTACTCTGCTTAAAGCAAGAACCAAGTCAAAATCGGACTACGTGAAGGAAGCCATTCCTGAAGATGCCTTGGAGAGGCTGTGGAAAAGGTTCTACGAAGTGGACGACTTAGGGTTTATGTATATGGTGCCCTATGGAGGACGAATGAGTCAGGTACCAGAAAGCAGCGTCCCATTTGCACACAGAGCTGGATATTTATACAAAATTGGTTACTTCGCAACTTGGAATGAAGATACCAACAGGGCATCTCAAAGACATATAAACTGGATCAGGAAACTCTATAGCCGCATGACTCCCTATGTTTCCAAAAATCCTCGAGGAGCTTATATTAATTACAGGGATCTTGACATCGGAGTCAATAATGTTCTTGGTCAAACCAGCTATGCAAAAGCAAGCATTTGGGGCAAAAAGTACTACGGAGATAACTTCGACAGGTTGGTACGGGTCAAGACTGCTATCGATCCTACTAATTTCTTTAGAAACGAACAAAGCATTCCGCCTCTCCTTTAATCGTAGACAAAACTTCAATTTTCACTTGTATGCTTATTTCGCAATTTATTTATTTTGTAACTTCGACTTCTTTATCATATTCTTTAATTTGTCTTGAAAGTTTGTTGAAATAAATGTTCATATATACACAACCCAGCAATATTTACTCGCTAAACTACTTATTATTTCCAACAAGCAAATGAACATCTTTGCTCTTGTTTGTTATTTTTTCGGACAAAAGATGCATATATCTTATGTGAACTTATAATTCAATATTTTGAAATTATATAAGGGAACAAAAATCAACTATAATTTGTCTCACCAAGTAACAAAGTAAGCCATACAAGTTTAGCGACAAAATTGGCTAAGGCTTTATATTCACTCTCATTGGACAATCGAGTGATTGTAGGTTGTTTCTTGGATGCCCAAGTTGTGAAATTATTTCCAAGATAATGGCATAGCCTTTCATGGAGCATCGATCATTTGGACACCCACCCCAATCACTATCAATAAAACATTGCACAATAGTGGAGGAGTTTTTGGAGAAGAACAGACCTTCATAACTCGTATACTTGAGATACCAAAGTAAGCATTTTGCCACTTTCCAATTATCCTCGTTAGGATTGTTCATGCATTGACATAATCGGTTGACAGAAAGGGCAATATCCGGACGAGTAAGTGTTAAGTATTGAAGAGCACCAACAATTTGACAATAGACAACGGCATCAACAAAAAGCAGAATAGAGGCTTGGGTGAGAGGTGAACAATTCGCCACAGACATTTTGCAGGGTTTTGGCATCTGACATTTTGGTACGAGCCAGCAGGTCAATAATGTATTTGTGTTGAGACAAAATGAGACCTTGCGGATGAGGATGAACTTGAACACCTAAGAAATAATGAAGGGGGGCCAAGATCTTTGGCTGGAAAATTGTGTTGAAGTTAATCAACGAACCATTGTAAATGAGTACCCTTTGTTCCTGTTACAAGAATATCATCGATATAAACAAGAACAAAGCACTTATCAGTAGCAATATTTAGAATAAAAAGAGAGGTGTCAGCTTTTGAAGGGGCAAAACCAAGTCCCTACAAGAAGTTGTGTAAGCGATGGAACCAAACACGAGGAGCTTGCTTAAGACCATAAAGATACTTTTGATGATGACAAACATGAGTAAGCCTGGTGACATCTCAAAAATCGAATGGGGTGTTCCATGTAGATGTCATAATTAAAAGAACCATGCAAAAATCCATTGGAGTTATCCAATTGACGAAGTGTCCATCCACGCATAATAGCAAGAGCAAGTACCATACGAATGGTTGTTGTTTTAACGACATGACTGAAAGTTTCAGAATAATCAATACCATCCTACTGCTTGAACCCTTTTGTCACAAGGCGAGCTTTATAGCGATCGGCAGTGCCATCAGCACGGCGTTTGATATGGCAGTCCAAGTATGGTTAGCATGTAGGTCGACAATTTCATCTGACATTGCTTTTCTCCATTCTTAAAAAGGTTTAGCCTCGCTATAAGTGTGAGGTTCAATTTGCAGATAGTTTGGTGAGGTGGGACGTTGATCAGAGGAGGCTTGGCGTTTGGCCATTGTGGAATGGCGGAGAACCATGAAATGAGAACGCTCTTGAGTAGGGGAAGATGGGGAAGGTTGGTAGTTGTTAAAACGACGAAGATCAACAATTAAATCTATGGTGGGAATATTAAACGGAACAAGAGATGGAGAGGGACTCTCAGAAAGAGGCAGTGTTGGAATAGAAGGAGAAGGAGACATACCTATGGAGGTAGGGCTGGACGGCTAGGTGAAATAGTGAACACAAGCCATAGAGAGGATGAACCTTGAGGAAGAGAAGAAGAGGATGGGAAGGCAAGACGTATGGGAAAATCATTGTCAATAAATTAGACATTCTTACAAAGAAAGATGCGACCAGAAGAGATATCTAGACAATTAAATCCAGCATGGTGAGGAGATTTACCAAGATAAACACACTTTTTAGTTCGAAATTGGAATTTTCGATGATAAGTATATAAAAGGGGATAGATAGCATAACCAAAGGGATGCATAAGATTATAATCAGGAATAGTTTTGTACAAAAGATAACAAGAAGACTGAACACGGAACACATTGTTTGGAAGGACATAAATGAAAGAACTGAACACGAAACACATTGTTTGGAAGGACATAAATGCAAGAAATAGCAACCAAAAAAAAGGTCCAGTATTTAAAGGGAACATTAGATTAAGCAAGTAAGGTGAGACCAGTGTCAACAATATAACGGATTTTGCGTTCCACAATTCCATTTTGTTCATGAGTATAAGGGCAAGCAATGCGATGTATAATACCAAGATTGGAAAATATTTATTGTAATCTTTGATATTCACCACCCCAATCGAATAAAAGGCTTTTATTTTAGAGTTGAATTGATGCAAAATAAGTTGCTCAAAGAAGAGAAGGAAAGAATAAATATCGCTTTTTTGTTTTAAAAAATAAATCCACATGAATCATGTAAAGTCATTAACAAAGAGAACAAAATATCTATAGCCTAAATTGGATAGAACAGAAGCAGGGCCCCAAGCATCAGAATGAACAATATAAAAGATTTCCTACTTGTATGATCTAACGTAACTAAAGGGACACGAGATAACTTTCCTTGAAAACAAAAAGAACATGGGTCTTTAGTAACGATAGAACAAGGTAATTGATTAGTTTTGAGAATTTTGTGAACACGCTGAAAGTGAGGATGGCCTAACTTGGAATGCCAATCTTGAAGAGAGGGAACTTCTCCATCCATGGCCAATTTAAGGGAGGTGGGCTGCAAAGCATAGACTCCATGCTCACTCTTGCCATCCTGAAGAGTTCTCTTGGTAAGTTAGTCCTTAAAAACAAAATGGGTTGGCCAAAATTCAAAGAAACAAGAATAATCAACATTAAATTGCTGAACAGATAGGAGGTTTTTGACAATATGAGGGATATGTAAAACTTGTTTTAAAACTAAAAGACCATTAGTAGAAGGGAGAAAAGCATTGCCAGTGTTAACAATTGGAACCCTTGGCCATTACCTACATGGAGTTGGCCATTACCCGAGTATGCTTATGGAATCTGAAGAGTGGAGATATCTAGAGTATCATGGTTGTTACCTGCCGTGTCTCGAAACTAGGGAAGTGGTTGAGATGAAGCAGCAGGATATGGAGGTGGAAACGGATAAAAGCCACCATAAGAGATTTGATTTGTTTGAGGCATTCAGTTTTGAGGAGGAGCTTAACGACGCTTGCAACTATCTGCTATTTGATTACGCAGTCCACAGATCTGGCAAGGGCCTCTGGAATGCCTAGAATGAGAATGAGAAGGAGACTTCTATGGATTGGATGGTGGTGGAGTAGCGAAGTGACCCGATGCAGGAGCAAAGTGACCAAATACAGGAGAAGAGACTGATTTACTTACAACATTAGCATATGGAATTTCATGTGAATTGTTGACAAGAATTTCATGGGCAACAAGATGGCCAAATAACTCATGAAATAGAACAAGGTTATGAGGATAAGAAGTTTGAACGAGATAAACTATATCACTAACAAATTCAACTGTTGCGGTCTAAACAAAACAATTTAATTTTATCTAAACCAATTAGAGGCAAGTGCACCCCGTCGACAAGGAATATAAAACAGTAAGAACCGGATATCGTACCCAAGGGAAAATTTTCCAACACGTAAGACAAATAAATTGAACGATTAAAAATTACTCAGACGATCTAAAATTGATTGATTTAAAAATAAAATAAAATAAAGTAAGCAAATTAAGAAAATATGAAAAATGAAAGGTACAAATTAAAACGACTAGATTTAATCAAATGATAGAAATCAGTTAAGGTATTAGACTTCAATTGGATTAGGCACTAAAAATTATAGCAGTGGATTGATTTAGGAAATACTTCACTTAAGCAAGTCGAACCCAATGTTCATGGATGTTTCCTTTTCTTTTAAATCCGAGCCACCACTTGGTCCATAGATAATTCAGAATAAAAGGCATTAAATACAAGAAGCCTAAAATTAAGTTCGTTAATTCTAAGTATCCTCACACAAGATCCCAAGGTTGGTCTACACTTTAGTTTCAAGTATGTAGCCTGATTAATTTTCCAACAAATTAAATCCCATTGGTTGTGGCATTTAATCATCTAAGGTCTTTAATCTAGGTGATCAAGCTAAATTAAGACTAAATATGCATTTAATCAAGCAAAATCAATACCACAAAATTATCCTAATCCAATATCAATCTTAACCTTAATCAAAAGAAAAACTTACTCACACATATTTATTAATGAAACATAAATCATGATCATAATATATGTTTGCATTAATTAAATCCACACAATTAAAATAAATATGAAAAAATAAAGAAAATAAATTTAAAACACCCCTTCTTTAGTCACTGTAGCTGATGTGACAAATAAGGTTGTGTCTCCTTTTATTCATGCACGTCCTCCTCCACTCTTAGCCACCGTTGTTTTTTAATTAACTCCACCAGCTGCCTTGCGTCATTTTCCAGCAGTCTCCACGTTGATATTTCCCCAGCTGCCTTGCGTCATTTTCCACCAGGTTAGCACGTTGTTTTCTGCTTTTGTGTGAGTGCTAGCCAGCTGCTTCTCCTTCCTATTCCTCTCTACAACTGTCTACGTTGCAAAGCCACCAGCTGCCTTGATGTGATGGTAAAGTTTTCGTTGATGGTTGCCAAGGTCCCTCCTTTTATTTTCACTAGCCATAGCAACGTTATCTTCTCAACTAGCATCAACGAAATTTTCTTTTTTCTGGTTCTCTTCAGCTATAACGATATTGCTTCAGCCTTGTCTTCACCAGCAGCTCACGTCCTCTTCATCAAGTCACCATTTGCTTCATCATGTTATTTCCACCACTAACCGTTGTTGCCTCCACCAAAGAATCGCGTTTTTCTACCCACTAGCTAGCTTGTTGTTCTGCCCAGACTTTGATCTCTCTTCAGTACTGCCTTGCATGAGTCTCCAAAGCCAACAGCTGCTTGTAACATTATTTCATGTTTTTAAGCCACCAGCTTCTTGCAACGTTATTCCTCTCCACAACTGCTCACTTGTTTCATCTTTCCACCAGCTATCACATCTTCTAGCCTCCAGATGCTACTTCAACGTGTGTGAGTGTGGAATCTTGAGAGCTTCAACGTTAGTGGGTGAAAAGTCTTCAGGTCTGTAACGTGAGTCTCCCGCTATTTTTTTTCTTCATGGAGAGATGAGTGCAGTGTTTGAATAAGAGTGGGGGTTGCTTCTATTCTCCCCTTGCTGCCTCCTTTTTCTCCCCTTTGTGTTGTTGAATGATGATAAAAAAAATAATAGTGGGAGCAGTTGCGTTAATGTGGTATGGAGCTTGTAAGTAGAGGAATGACATGTAGGTTAAGAAGAGGTTGCTTCTTGTTGGAGCTTCTAGTGAGCTGCTTGCGTCAGTTGCAGTGGTGAGTGAGGGATGGAAACAACGTGAAAGGCTGGTGGATGGAGTGTTATTTGCGTGGAGTGGGGTTGTGTGTTGGTTGGAATGGGAGCTACATGTGTAGAGGGACCATGGGTGTATGGGAGCTGTGTTTTAAAGCTAAGGAGGACCTAAAAAGATGCTTTCGTTTGGTGTGAAAAAATGGTCCAAGGACTTCAACATTTCATGTTTTAATCTTGTATTTGTATTTCATCATGAAATCTTCATGCAAAATCAACAAGAACTAAAAATGAGCAATTAAACTCAAAAATATATGAATGAATTCAAATGAAAAAAGATACAAAAATATAGCAAACAGTCACTCAAAATATCCATTAACATCAACATAAAAATGTTTCTAGTATACCAACTCTTTCACAATATTGTAGTTCAACTAGAACGTCAACTTGGTCGATAAATAAATTACGTATGCCACGAAATCATAGCTAAAATATCCATTACCACACTAGTTTATTGAATAAAAAAATAGATGGAATATTTTTATTAGAGTGTTTGTTTGAGCTTTGCACTTGTTCTTCTTCACCAATCACGTATGAAGAATTTTCGTATTAGCGAATGTACACATATTATCACATGACTTATGGTGATAGATTATTGGTGAACGAAATCAGGCAATATATACGCAAATTATTCATTAAATATATGATCTTTTCGTATAATAATGTAGGACCAAAAGAATTTATAGTATGAATGTGAATGTATGATTTTGTTCCATGTCAAAATTCCAAAATGATACCAACTATGGTGAAGATTTTACTAATATGATACATTGCATTGGTGATACATATCATGCGTAATGCTTGCAGATATCTTTGAAGAAAAGTCAAGTTTCTGAATTAAAAATGCTACGGTGTTTGGTGGCAGAGGCAAACAAAAAGTTTTAAAGAGAAAAACTAATTAAAATATAAGTCGTTGAAATCTTATATATCCAAAGGGTGTTGATTAAGTAAAAGGAGTGGAAAACATTTTAACAGTTGACATTCTTTAGAATTCGACTCAAAGAATGAGGAAAAGTAAATGCAACTAACAAAATATATAAACCTTTTTCAAGTATTATTTTATACCATATGCGTCAGAGTGCAGGAGCTAGGAAGCGTCGTACAAATGTATAAAATCAGTCCAACTTTTGTACAAAAGAGGCTTCAAAAAAAGACCCAACACCCACTTTTAAACTCTTTATAGTTAATTCATGAGTCTTGATCTTAATGGAACATCTAGATTGCCAAAATTTCAAATGAAAATGAATTTTTTTTCTTTTAAAGTGACTTATAATATATTAAAAAAATACTGATTTCATTCTATTTTAAGGAGATTACAACTATTTCATGATTGAAACTGATTTTTAATGTGTATGGAGTAGAGTCCTATGGGAGTCTATGTGTGAAATGTGGCAAGAGTGCAAAACTATAGAAGAAAGTAAAACGTTAAAAGCAATGAAATTTTTTTTGTTTGGTTTGTGGTATTGTTTTACAGTTGTAGAGCCCTTAATGGTAGGCCGCTCTTCTTTTGTTAATTTTTGACTTCTTAATTTGTGAGTGCTCCGAAAAGCTAAATCTGAAAAGTATGGGGAAACTGTGAATCTTTTGTCATAATAAGACCTTTTGTTTTTTGTTTTTGTCATTTCTCTTTTCTTTCTCCTAATAAGTTGATATAAGTAAATGAAGGAAAAAAAACTTGTTTAACTCGTGGCTGATTTAACCTTTGTGGCTGGAGTAAAGTAACATTTGAAATAAAAACTGAAAATACAAGCAATTTAAGATTTAAAAGAATTAATTGGTATTAAATTATCAAAAGTTTAAAAAATCCATATTAAGAAATTTTCTATGCACGTATCCTCAATTTTGTATCTTCAATATTTATGAATTTCTTTTTCGTGTGGTGATAGTCAAATCACATCATTCTTATTATTCTTTATGTCGTAGGGTCTGCTTTCGAGTGTCAAAGAATCAGCATTAATATTGAATAATGGAAGCCTTAATTTACTTTAAATTCTTTTACATTAAAAAGCAAAGGAATCTAAATTAAATGCCTAAATTAAGAGTGACGAGAGAAAAAAAATGTGAAGTTGCCAATATGTGTAGTATTGATAATATTGTATGTTATTGAAGACTTAATTAATTAAGAGACAATCAATCCTAAAGTATTTTTCAATTATGTGCCTAAATTTTTAATTAAATGATTAATTTTTTAAACCTTAACGATTCAATTTAAAATTTTAAGTTTGCTAGTAATTTACTCATTTGATTAATAACGTCTATATTGTTGTGTTTGGACATGAAAAATTCTCTACTATAGTGTAACCATAATCACTATTTTTCTAAATGACATTTACATATCATGAGTTGCAAAAATTATGTTAGTCAAATCAGTAAATTATTAACAAAACTAACATTTTGAACTAAAATGTTAAGGTTTTCAAATTTTGAATAAATAATTAAGCTAAGAGTTTCTCAATGCATCTGTATTAAAACCTCAATTGTTATGATATTTCCATGTTACCTTAAATTATACATTTATATGTAATTGTAATTATATATTATATATTTCATGATACACACGCAATGAATGTCAAGCCTCTAATTATATCAATTTTTCAAAGGCCCCAATTTATCATAATTTTGATTTAGAGTTTATGCATTTTTCTCAAAAGTAAGATATTGAAACATATGAAAATTTAATTATTTTTGTAATAAATGATTAAGACTTCCTCAATAGATTTATATTAAAAATCTCAAATAAATATATGAAAGATATGGTCTACATGAGAGCTTGAAATTTTAGACCTTGACTTTTCATAATTTCAATGATTGCTGATTAAAGTTATGGATTTAATTTGTTATAAAGGTATGCATTTTGATGGTTTATTAACTTTAGAATAGATGTAATCCTTATGATTGGTTTTGTACTTGAATTGTTATACTTAAAACAATTAATTGAAGTTCTAAGTTGGTGACATTATTAGGGTGATTTAATTGGAAACTAAATTAAATTTGAATGGAAAAACTTGATTGAGAAAAATATTGATTAAATTTGATGATAACATTAATCACTATTTAATTTTTTCAACCATAACTATAAGCAAATCCTAAGAACAATTATTAACACTATGAATGCAATCACAAACAATAATCAAGGTTATGGTGATATTTCCATGAAATCTTAAATTATACTTTTATATGTACTTGTAACTATGTATTATGTATTACACACATCTACAAACGTTCAATGTGAAGTCTCTAATTATATTGATTTTGTCAAAGGTCCCAATTTGTCATTATTTTGGTTTAGAGTTTATGCACTTTTCTCCAAAATAAGGTATTGAAACATAGGAAAAGTTTCTCAAAACATAACCTGTTGGACCCTGATCTTTTAGTGAAAATTAGAAATTATTACATAAAATTAAATGAGTGTTTTGCATATGAACTTTGTTATAGATGTTATTGTACTATGAGAAAAGAATTGATGGGTGTTGATGAATTTGAGATTTGAGTAGAAGTGTTTGGGTTAAGAAAGAAAAAGTGAAAGAGATGATTGAAATAGAAGTTGAAAAGAAAGAAATGATTAGTGAAAGTGTTATATTTTGGGGAATTAAGAAATTTGATTTTTTGGATTAGAGAGTTGACTTTTTGATTTAGGCAGAATTTGAGAAAATGATGTTCATGAAAATTGTAGCTTTTGTTGAAAACTTTCTGTCGTCATAAAGTATGCTATTTTTCGATATCGGGATTGAAAGTTATGATCTTTCAAAGTTAAGTGTATTTTTGCTTTGGTTTTGGAAAATGCTCTAAGTGTAGGATTGTGTATGCTGTGTTTTGAGGCGATTTCTGGACTGATATGTTTTGAATTGAGTTAAGTAGTCCACATGAAAGTTATAGAGGAAGTTTATAGCTTTTCAATTCTGTGTAATATGTTATTTTTTGTTGTGAAAATTAGAAGATTTGAAATTTTAAAGTTTGGATGTGGTATAGGATGACATTTTTTCGGACAGCCAGCTTTGAGTGATGTTTTGACCATTTTTTAGGCTGAATTGGTTTGTAAGTTCTTGATGAAAGTTGTAGTTTATGTTGTTATCTTTCCATTGATATAAAGTATGAAATTTTTGGACAAGGGAGTGAAAAGTTATGATGTTTGCAAATTATGATGCTGTTTAGGATGAAGTTGACGAATAGTCACTTTGTGTGGAGTTTTTGACCTATTTAGAAACTGAATTTGGGTTTAAGTTCTGCATGAAATTTGTAGAGCTTCTTTTCATCTTTCCATCGGTACCAAGTTTTCAAAATTTGGAATTCTGAGTCAAAAGTTATGAGTATTTGACGTTTGAAGGTCGAATTGGGTGCTGACCGAACGACCGACCTCTGTTGACCGACCGACCTCTGTTAGCCGACCGACCTCTGATGGTCGGCCGACCTCTGTTGGCCGACCGACCTCTGATGGCCGACCGACCTCTGTTGGTCGATCGACCTCTGTTAGCCGATCGGCCTTTGTTAGTCGACCGATTTTCTTGCAGCCGACCGACCTCGGTTGGCCGACCGATCTTTGCGACCGACCGATCTTCACGGCTAACCGATCTTCTTGCGGCCGGTCGATCTTCTTTCTGGTCGAGCTTTGATTTTCTGGTCGAGCTCTGACCTCCCTTCACTCTTTTGGTCATAACTTTTTTGTACGACATCTGATGGATCTAATTTTTGAAGCGTTGGATTCCTAAGACATCCCTCTATCTCTACATGAAATTTTATTATTTTTGAGTTTTAACTGAGAAATACTGATTGAATCAAAGTGGGATGACCGACTAAAAGAGTATGAGCTGGATATGATTCTGGACATGCTTTAGTATTTTAGTGATATCTTGAGCTATAGAACTCCGATTGAGTTGATTCTTATTGCAAATTAAACTAGAGACATATGAAGGATCCGAATGATAATTTAGCCTCTAAGACTTTCAATTTCTTGATTGAAGTTAGGTGTAGTGTTCAGCCTCGGTTTTGCAATGGTCTGAAAGTATTTTTGGTCATAACTTTTTTATTTCTGAATCGAATTGAGCGTTTTTGGTGGCGTATTGAAATTGAGACATAAAGGAATGTTTCTCTAGAAGAAAGTTTTGTTAAAGTGCTTCATTTACTGATCGAAATAAGGAGACAAGATGTCAGTTTTTAAGGCAAAAAGGAAGGGCAATTTTGGAAGTTTACATAAGGACTTAAGATTTTAGGCTTAAATGGAGGGGGCATATGGATCATTTGTCTTTCATTAATGACATGGAAAAGTGATAGTCGTATAAGAGGAATGAAAGGCTCGAAACTTAGAGTAAAAAGGAAGAAATAAAAGAAGAGAAGAAGAGAAGCACTTTCGGCTATGGAGAAAAAGAAAGAAGAAGAGGGAGAAACTAGGTTTTCGAAATTTTGGGACTTCTACTATGATTTTTGCGTGGATTCTAAGGGAAAAAGATGAAAGAAGGTGAAAGCTTCCTTTCAAGCCCAATAAATTCAAAATTTGGAGGAGAAATGAGGGAAGAAAAAATTTTGAGTTTTGAGTTTTTTTTTAATTTTTAGTTTAGAATCATGAAAAATAGTATGGGTTTGTGGATTATGAAGTCAATTTTGGTGAATGCTTAGTTTAATTGGTTCAATTTTGGATAATGGTGAATTAGGATTTATACCCAATTTTTGTGATTTGGAGATTTTGGAAGCTAATGATTTAGATAGTTGAAATACATGAAGAATTAGCGTTTTCTAAGCTCAATTTGAGTAATTATGCTTTTTATGATGTTGAATTTTGTTTAGGGAATTTTATATTGGAGGAAAGAAGAAACGCTTTGGAGAATTGAAGCATTGGGCAAGCTTCAAGCATGGAATTGAGGTGTGTTTCATGTTTATGATTGAATAATGAGCCATTAAAGTTTTTCCCAAATCAAGAGACTAAATGATTTCAATTACTTCATATATTGTTTTTAAATTATTTAAAGAATTTGCTTATGTGGTATATGCTTAATTGATTGAATATGAATTATTGTGATTATTGAAAATGCACTGCGATTTGTGAATTATGCTCAAGTTATGTCATTAAAACATGTTATGACATTTTTGTATGAATGGAAAAGATAGAAAAGCTTGAAAGTATGAAAGCATTCGAATAAATTGATTAAGTATGAATTGACTATGTGCTTTTGTTTGGGCGAGAGAGAACCTGTTTTGTTAGTCACGTGCACGATGACCTATAGCCTTTTCCCGGCTGCCCGCTTGAGGCCACGAGATCTTGAGAAATCGGACTTATTTTGTTTACGGTGTAAACTACACCCGTTTCGTTTATGGAACTTTCGAGCCATTTTTTTGTGCATTGCATCTTGGAATTTGTCAAATATGTTGCATAAATTGAGTGTTTTGTATTGATGATTAAATGACTATGCTTTGTGATGTGATGATATTGTTGATTATAAGTTTGGAGTTTGAATTGCGAATTTGACAGAGAATTTGGAAACGAAGCATTTTACAAAATTATCAAGATTTTTATATAACAAATGAACATTTCAACAGTTTTGGCTTATTGAATTTGAAAATATGTGACATGGATTTCAATTTGAACTTTACAATGATTTTTGCTTGTTTTCAGTTATAAACCTGTTACCCACGAGCTATAAGCTCACCACCTCCCTTCATTCTCATCCACAGGTGATGAGAAGAAGATCGGGTGTGTTGGACCCCAAATTTTTCTTGGAAAATAGAAATTATAAAATGAATGACATAGGTGCTTTTGAGTATGTATGTGTTGTGGGTGTTTTAAAGTTAAATGAAATTGATGTGTAAAGACGTAGATTTTGGTTTTGTTGACTTGGAAGTTTGTGAATAAATTTGTGTGTGTTAGGTTGCCATGACAAGTATAGTGATTAATTTGATGTAAATGGAGTGAAAAATCACAACAATAAAGGGAGAAAGTGTGAAAAGTTGTTAAATTAGGAAAGTTTGACTTTTTTGAGTAAGAAAATTGACCTTTTGATTTAGGCATAATTTGAGAAAATGATCTGCATGAAACTTCTAGTGTTTGTTAAAAGCTTTCTGTCGCCATAAGGTATGCAATTTTTTGATATCGGGAGTGGAAGATATGATTTTCCAAAGATAAGGTTCTTTTGCTTTGTTTTTGAAAATGCTATTAAGTATAGATTTGTGTGTTTTATGCTTCGAGGCTACTCGTCGTGAGGATTTAAGCTGAATTGGAGTAAATGGCCTTAATGAAAGTTGTAGCTTGTCTTTCAATCTTTCTAACGCCAAAGTTTGCAATTTTTCGATATCGGGATTAGGAGTTATGATCGACTGAAATTTGGAAGTTGTTTAGGAAAAGTTGATTAGGGCAGTAACTTTGACTAGGTTTTTGACTCCTTTAGAGATGAAATTGATTTTTGGGTTCTTCATGGAAGTTGTAGAACTTCCTTTTATCGTTCCATCGACACCAAATTTGTCAAATTTGGAGTTCTGAATCAAGAGTTATGATTTTTGAAATATTCAGTTACATTTATGTTTTTGAAGATCTGTAATTTTGCTTTTACTCCGACCCTTGTTAAATCTTTTATTTACAAATTTTCCGTCCGACATCCGATTGATTCGATTTTTGAAGCATTTGATTCCTAAGACATTAAGCTACATTTTCATGGGAAATTGTGATTTTTAGGAGATTAAATGGACAGAGATTGAGTGAACCAAAGTGAGAGGATTGGCTAAAGGTTATGAGTTAGAAAAATTTACTGAATATGGGTCAGTATTTTGAGAAATTTGGGAGCTGAGGAGCTCCGATTGATTTGATTCTTGAGGCAAAATAAAATTAATATATGAGGATACAAATCATGTGAAGGGATCGAATTCCAATTTACTCCCTAAGATTGTCAATTTCTGGATTGAAACTAGGTTAATGTTCAGTCTCGGATTAGAATGAGCTGAACGTGTATTTTGGCCATAAATCCTTCGTTTCTGAACCGATTTGAGCGTTCTTAGTGTCATTTTAAAGATGAGACATAAAGGAACATTGTTCAAGAAGAAAGTTTTGCCAAATTATGTCATTTAGCTGCCCAAAATTTGGAAGTAAGATGACAATTTTTAAAGGCTAAGTGCAGGGGCAGTTTTGGAAGTCCACTTAAAAGGGTTAAGTTGTAGGCTTATAAGGAGGGGCATGTTGGTTATTTACCATTCATTTAATGAAAGACAAGAAGGTTGTCGTTTTAAGGGAAAGGAAGCACGACAATGAGCAGAAAATAAAAAGAAAGAAATGTTAGAGAGAAGGGAAAAGAGAAGAGTCGGCAATGGAGAGGAAGAAGAAGAAGACAGCAGCATAGGGGTCGAATGCCATGGGGTTTTTAAAGGGATTTTGATGCTTTTCAAGAGGAAAGAAAGGGAAGAGCATGAAAGCTTGTCTATGAATCCAAGAAATCTGAAAATGGAGGAGAAAAAGGTAAGAGAGAGAAGTTGTTGGTTTTGAATTTTTTGTGAGATGTTGGTTGATTTGGCTTAAGATTGTCATAGATTTGGATTTTCTAAGGTTTATTGAAGTGATTTTGCTAAGATGATGCTTAATTTTGGATGATTGATTAATTAGGGATTTTGTTGTCTTGAATTATGGATTTTTTATTTAAGTGAGGATTGAAGGAATTGAGGCTTAAATCAAGTTCCAAGCATGGATTAGAGGTGGGTACCATATTTATTTTTGAAATTATAAGCTTTGTGTATATTCTTGAAAAATTAAGAAAGTGAAAGAGGTCGTTAAGTTATTGTTTTCGAATAGTAAAGTTTTTGTTTTGAATATTTTGATGAAATTGAATAATTGTTTGTTCAATTTTAAAAAAAAAATCACGAAGAGAAATGCTCTTGTAAATTGATTTGAGAAATTGTTATTTTATTATGTTTGAATTATTTAAAGAAGTTATGTTTTGAAAAAATTAAGAATGAGAAATGATTTGAAAAATTATTGTTTATGTTTGAATGTTTTATAGTTTGAATTATAAGCTTTGTATGAGTTTTGAAAATCAAGAATGAGAATTGTTTTGAAAACAAAATTATTGTTTATGTTTGAAAATTTAAGAAGAAGATAAAATATTTGTAAATTGATGTTTTAGAAATGATTAGATAAATTATTACAATCGTTTTGGATAAATTGATAAAATTGATGAAATTTTCAAATTCTTTATTATGAAAGAATTGACGAACTATGAAAAATTGTTACATTTATTGATTTGGAAAGTTTAATTAAGATATTTGAAATAAATTAAGGAAATTATGTTTTGAAAAATCAAGAAGAGAAAAATTTTGAAAATTTATTTAAGAAATTGTTATTCATTATGTTTGAATTATTTAAAGCAATTGTTTTATTTCGGTTGATTTAAATAAAATGAT
The DNA here is from genome assembly GCA_029891385.1 of Erythroxylum novogranatense. Lineage (NCBI taxonomy): Eukaryota > Viridiplantae > Streptophyta > Magnoliopsida > Malpighiales > Erythroxylaceae > Erythroxylum > Erythroxylum novogranatense. The sequence goes on from CM057230.1 coordinate 88,086,165, forward strand.
CCAATTGATTACATTCATTGATTATGAATGTTTTGATAAAATAATTGTTAAATTAAATGTTTTGATTGATTTGATAAATTGATTACTTATGACAAGACTTGTATTCGTTGATTTTAATATTTGAGAAATTCTTTGTGTTTTAAAATGATTAAAATGTCGTTTACTTAAATTGTAAAAAAATTATGATTTTCAAGATTTTTAGAGTGTTTATATAAGATAGTTTATGTAAAGATTTGAAAATTATGATTTCTGAATATATTTGGAAGTGTTTAGAAAATATTGTTTAAATAAATATTGGAAGATTTTGATTCCTAAAATGCTTTTGAAATTGTTTAAAAATATGGTTTATGAAAATGTTTGAAAATTTATTATTTCCAAATACTTTCAAAATTAGTTATAAACTATCGTTTATGAAAATGTTTGAAATTTTTTTGTGATTTTCGAATAGTTTCGAATTAGTTATAAAATCTTTGGTTAAGAAACCGCTTGAAAATTAGGATTTCCAAATATTTTGAAATTTTATAATGATTAAGTCCTTGTTTTGGAGTAACTTTAGAAACTTTGTCATATGTTCAATGAATTCTTTTCAATTTCGAATGACTAAATGTAAGGGTTTGGAATGATTTAAGAAAGTGCTACAATTGTTTAAATTCATGGTTTTGAAAAATCAATCAAGAAAGAAAAGAATTATGAATTTTATTATCTATGATGTTGAAGAATTGTTTTGAATGATTAAATATGTTTATGCTTTGAATTATAAACTAATTTAAATGAGTTTGAAAACAAAATCAAGAAACAAATTGTTTGTAAATTATTGTTTATGTTTATATTTGAAAATTTTGATTTCGAATGAACAATGATTTTAAAAATTATTATTCATCATGTTTTGAATTTTATAAGGATTGGCTACCATGAGTGAAATCTATGTTTTGAACGATTTGACGATAATTGATACGATTTTTGAGTTAAATGTGTTTTAATGATTTGATAAATTATCAAAGGTGTGGCATACGTTGTTATGAATTGTTGTGAATTGATTGTGTTTTTGATCGTTGTGAGCTGGTGATGAATTGTGATTATATTTTGGTGTGCTCTATGACATATGTATGGAGAATTGTAATATGCATGTATGTGCATTGTGAATGTTAATGTGTCTAGTAAGACACGATGTGAAAAAAAATTTAAGTTTTGAAATACGCCTTCGAGCTTTCCGATTGTTTTAAGCATGAATATGTGAATTATGTGGGTTTGGTTAGGTCCCCTCCGTATGAGTCAGTGCACTGATCTCCTTTCGATAGCCTTCTCTCGGCTGCCCTCTAGTGGCATAGGAGTTCCAATTTCAGACTCCCCTCTATTTATGGTCGCACAGATCTATCTGGGAATGTGCGAAGACGCTCGTCATGCGGACCAACCAAACCACTTTGATATGTTATGTGTTTTTGATTTGTTATTTTGTGCTGCATTTTTGTGTGCTGCATTTATGTTTCGAAATTTCTAGTGATTTGTGAAGTTTGAGAAATGAAAAATTGAAGTTTCAACCGAGAAATTTTTGTGAAATTGTTTAGAAATGTTTGCAAAGATGAGAAGCTTGAAAAATAAGCCTTTGGGAAAAACTTTGTGAAAAATGATTTTTACTTATGTTTTAAGCTATAAATATGTTATCCACTGAGCAGTCAAGCTCACCCCACTTTTCATCCCCATCTTCAAGTTTTCGAGCAGGAGATCGGATGAAGATGGTCAAGACATCAGTTTTGCATGTTTATGTAATAGGGTTAGTTGAGATTTTTTGGCGTTTGGTTTTGTATCGTGGCTAAGAATGCCACTTTGGTTTGATGATGTTTATAAATCATAAATTTATGTATGAACTTAAGTTCTAAGGTTATATATGATTATGGGATATACGTCGTGTTTGTATATGAAAATGATTGGATTAGTTTACGTTTTAGATTGACTTATGAAGTTGTATTCCAAATTGAAATTTGAATGTGGATGATGGGTTTTGCGTTTGGAATTAGACTGGTGAATGGTTTTAGTATGTAAATGGATATGCATGGGGTTTGTTTATATATGGAGATATGAATATGACTATGAATTTAGATATGAATAATGAGATTGTTGTGTTTGTTGATTTGAGAATGATTAAAGTGTCTTAGGTTTAGAATTGTGGTTGCTTATGTTAGATTCCGGACAGGAGGTCCAATGAGTAGTACGGTTGGATGTGATTATATAGAAGTGAGTTTTGAACCTTTGCAGATTTTTGGGTTTTGCAAAATACAGTCGTTGTGCTGCCGAATTTTCGTTAGAATAAGTTTTATTAAAGATGAAATTGTGAAATTGCATGATTAAGAAGAATTATAGGAATTGAGGTTTGATTGAGAATAAAGTTCCAAGTGAGAAAGTGTTTTTGCTTGTATAAGCTTGTATTAAGGAATAAATGAAAAAAAAAGAAGTTATACCGGATTTTTCGGATAAGCTTAGTCTAAGGATTTTCAACGCGACCGTTTTCTATGTTTGCTTTGGATGTCGGATCCGCTTGTTTGCAATTCGTTCTTGTTTCCGTTTGTCTTTCATTGTTTCCGTGTGCGTTTGCTACCTCCGCTTTTGATTGCGTCCATTCTCTCGCTGTCGTTCTTTGTGCTTCTGTTTTTTGTTTCTGAAAGTTTCCGTTTGTTTTCGTTTTTGTTCCCGCTTTTTCGATTAGGATCCGGTTTCGAAATCGGGTTCTAACAGGATGAAAGAAATTAAAGGTTTCTTTTGTTTGTATGTGTACAGATGATGTGTTTTTAAGTTAGATTGTTGGAAGATAAGTCCTTAGACTTGTGTTGAGAATTTTGAAGTTGTATTATCTCGTGTATTTTGGATTTTAGTATGGATGTTGTATTATGGCTTGGAATTCCATTTATGTTTTGTAAACATATTAATTCATGATGGTAATGAGTTATGAAATTGTGTATGGATATGGAATGTGGATTTGCATACTGAATTGAGATGAGACAAATATGAATAGTTTTGTATATAAATTGAATTAAGATATGAATGTGATTTGGATATGGATGAATTGGATTGATTGAGCTGGTATTATAGAAGTGAGTTTAAAATTGTTTGCAGATTTTGATAAATTAATGTTTATGAGTTTGTATATGACAATTTGAGGGGATTGAGATTTTTGATTGAGGATTGGAATTGATAAATTTCAAATTGAAAAAGTGTATCACTTTGTAAGTGAATGAATGCATAAAAAAGAAAGAAAGAAAAAAGTTTATACCGTTTTAGGATTGGTTAGACGACACGTTTCTTTTGTTTTTCAAAAAGTTTAAGTTTTCGGATGTCGGAAAGTTGTTGCTTTGATTCCAAACCAATTTGATTTGTTTCTGATTGGCTTTCGTTTGGTAAATCCAATTCTTTGATTTACCGATGTGATTCGTTTTGTTTCGTTACTTTCGTTTTGTGTTTCGCTTCTGATTTGGCCCAGTTTTGGGTTGAGATCCGTTCTTTCATTTCTGCCTCTTTGGCGAACCATTCGTATTCAATTCACTTTGGACTTTGTTTCCGTCTCATGATCTGTTCGTTTGCTTTGAACTGTTCGTTTCGCTTTGCTTCCGTTCTTTCGTTTTTGTTTCAATTCCTTCTTTCGCCTTGTTGTTCCACTTTCGTTCCGTTTCGATTTGTGATTCGCCTTTCTTTTCAAAATTTTCGTATTCGTTATCTGTTTTTCTGATTGGGATCCGGTCTCCGAAATCGGGTCCCAAAATAACCAAATGATTAATAATAGAATTAATCAAAACAATCAACCATTATAATTGTCATATATTGCCTTTTTTAATGTAAAAAATTAGACCAAACATAACCTAATTATCTATTAAGTTCCCAATACAATAACATTTAATTTTTTCATAATATTAGGGTACTTGAATGATATAAATATATTTCTAAATATCATAACATATAATCCTTATTATGGTAATTTAACAAATATTGACACTAAAAGTCCTGAAGGATGTAGTTTCAAAAGATCCTGCTTTTCATTGATTGCTTTGAAATGTTTATGTCGGTTGCTTAATATAAAGCAATTGTGTTAGTAGTTGTCAATTTTTATAATTAAAATGCAACAAAAAAATTAAACATACAACAAATAAATCAACAATCAAATTTTGGTGATAGATTATTGGTGAACGAATCGAGCGATATATACGCAAATTATTCATTAAATATATGATATTTTCAGATAATAATGTAGGACCAAAAGAATTTATAGTATGAATGTGAATGTATGATTTTGGTCCATGTCAAAATTCCAAATGATACCAACTATGGGGAAGATTTTACTAATATGATATATTGCATTGGTGATAACATATAATGCATAATGTCATTTATATTCAAATGTAGTCAAGAAAAGTCAAGTTTCGAATTAAAATGCTCGGTGTTTGGTGGTAAAGGCAAACAAAGTTTAAAGGAGAAAACTAATTAAAATGTAAGTCGTTGAAATCTTATATATCCAAAGGGTGTTGATTAAGTAAAAGGAGGAAGACAATTTATCAGTTGACATTCTTTAGAATTTGAGGAAAAGTAAAATAAACCTTTTCAAGTATTATTTTATACCATATGCTGCTGCATAAATGTGTAAAATCAGTCTTGCTTTTGTTGACTTGAATGGGAATGAAAGAATTGATTATTTCCATTAACCGTGTGGGTGTGGTGAGAAAATCAACATCATGAATGCTGCCACCGCCAAAACTCGTCCATCTGCATGCTGCTACGACCTATAAATAGAACACCACCTTGCTTATCACAATCATCCCTGCAACCAAGTTAAACATAGAGATCAATCAATGGCTTCTCCGAGTTATTCGCCATTTCATTTCGCTATTTCTCTTCTCATTGCCTTGCATAATTGATTCACTCGCCTCCATCACTACCCACTCATACCAACTTCCTTCAATGCCTTTCCCAAAATTGAACATTCCTCCTCCATATCCAACCTCATTTACACCCCGCAAAATTGTCTTACTCGCCTCATCCTGCACTTTACTCTACAGACCTCGGGTTTAATACATCTTCCACCCCAAAGCTCTTGAAAGTGCTCCTCCAAGGCTTGAAGAAAGCTCCTTCACTAGCAACCTTGTGCACTGTTCACGCAAGACTGCTCACACAAGAAAAATACAACAACTTCTCCTCCTCCTCCGTTCTTGACTTTATACTCTTGTAATCACTGAATGTATGAAGTAAATGGTGTAATTGTATTCTTGAAATCAAAGAACTAAACTTCTGGTTTTTTCCAAAGAAAACGAAACTTCTACTACTATTTTTAACTTCGAACTTACTACTTTGAAAACAAAAACAAATGCTTAATTTCTAAACTTGATGCTGGAAAATAAAACAAATGCTCAACTTCAGAAGGAAAAACGAACACAACATGAAATCTGGAAAATGGTATTGCTTCTTTTGTATTGATGAAGGTTTTCTCTCTTTTCCTCATACATTTTCAAAATGAAGAGAAAAGTGGAGTTTTATATCGCTCTTACATGTTCTCGCTATCTTTTGATTCTAAACCTGAAAAGTAAGGACTTGGACCGATGAATAAACTAGACTAGTGCAGCCTTTCCCGATTTGGCTAAACATAAAAGTAACTCCATTTGTCTTTAGCCTAACTAGAATCAACATCTCAAAAGGTGAAAATGTAACAAAGATGAACAAAGACACATTTTCCAAATGCAACTTGATTTTCCAAAGAACAAAGACCGACATACAAATCCTATTGTCAGTTGTGGATTAATATTCTTCAACTTCATGCATTTGATTAACACTAAACTTGATTTTGCTAATTAAATTTCTTGAACTTTGCTTCAGTCTTCTGCTGGTTACTTCCTTCTGCGATTTTAGGTTACTTCCTTCTGCGATTTTTGGTTACTTCCTTCTGCGATTTTAGGTTACTTCCTTCTGCAATTTTTCATGCACTTCTTTGTTCTGTTCTTTTTCAACACTTCAGGCTGCCCAAGACAACTCATCTCAACAGCTCCTCCTTTGTCTTGTGGAGCCTGCATACTTACAAGTTCATGACCATCGGATTCATACCTGTCATTATTCGGTTTGGTCCAGGCTAGGTGAACCGTGAAGCTTTGATACCACTGTTGAAAGTGCTCCCTCCAAGGCTTGAAGAAAGCTCCTTCAGCTAGCAACCTTGTGCATTGTTCACGCGCACTGTTCACGCGCACTGTTCACACAAGAAAAATACAACTTCTGTCTCCTCCTCTGTTCTTGACTTTATACTCTTGTAATCAGCTGAATGTATGAAGTAAATGGTGTAATTGTATTCTTGAAATCAAAGAACTAAACTTCTGGTTTTTTCAAAGAAAATGAAACTTCTACTACTATTTTAACTTCGAACTTACTACTTGGAAAACAAAAACAAATGCTTAATTTCTAAACTTGATGCTGGAAAATAAAACAAATGCTCAACTTCAGAAGGAAAACGAACACAACATGAAATCTGGAAAATGGTATTGCTTCTTTTGTATTGATGAAGGTTTTTCTCTTTTCCTCATACATTTTCGAAAATGAAGAGAAAGTGGAGTTTTATATCAGCTCTTACATGTTCTGCTATCTTTTGATTCTAAACTGAAAAGTAAGGACTTGGACTGATGAATAAACTAGACTAGTGCAGCCTTTCCTGGCACGCCCCTGTAGAAAGTGAAGCTCTGATACCACTCTTGAAAGTGCTCCTTCAGCTAGCAACCTCTGCACTTGAGGTTACTTCCTTCTACGAGACTGGTTACTTCCTTCTACAAGTAACTGACAAGTAACTGAACTTGAACTCTGCTGATTTTCCAACAAGGTAAGCTTGGTGTAATTGAGATTCAGGAACATGTTGGTAAGATTGTGGTTGGGATGGTATCATATTTGGTGAGGCATTGGTTCTTTGAAGAGGGTGTATTGGTGGTGGCTTGCCAAAGAGTGAACTTTGGGGATTTTGATGCTCATTTATCCACTTTTCATAGCAAACCCTTCTTGTATGTCCCATTTTTCTGCAAAAAATACACTCTACTTGATCATTCCAAAAACAATCTTCAGCTGCATGATTGTTCCTCCCACAAAATCTGCAATTAGCAAACATTCCCATTCTACTCATCCTTACTCCTCCTTGCATTCGGGTATCTTTATGGCTAGGATATTGGTTTGGATTTTGGATGTTTTGGTAGGGCATTGGTGAGGCATATTGTGTTTGAGAGTAGGGCTGATTCGGGTAAGGGTTATTTTGAGTGTAGGTAGGAGTTTGATGGTTATAAGGCTGATTTGGTGGATGGTATGGATGGTTTTGTGCTGTAACTGTTTTGGAATCAAAGGAACTCTGGTTTTGTGTGTAGCTTGGAGGATTTTCAGGTGTTCTAAACCTTTCAGCCTTCAAAGCAAACACTTCCCCTTCTCTTCTATTCCCATGTCTTTCTTCATGCATCTCCAAAACATTGAAGACTTGCTCCAAAGAAACTGAATCTGGATCATTTGTAAATTGCCACTCCAAAGGTGCTATGCTTGCTTCAAACCTCAATGGAAACCTACTTATGAACTTATCCACTAACCTTTCAGTACTTGTACTCTCTCCAAACTCCTTTAGTTGCTGCACCAAACTCAGAAATCTACCCTTTGCTGTAGCTACATTTTCCTCATCCTTCATAGCAAAGTTTTCAAAGTTTCTCAAGATTGTTTGCTTCTTTAGTCTTAATGTTTGAGCTGAACCCACATATTCTACTTTTAGCATATCCCACAACTCCTTGGCAATCCTACAGCTAGCATACCTCAGCAAAATTGATTCACTCACAACAGATCTCAAAAATACAAGTGCTTTAAAATCCTTGTCCCTCTCTTGACTGATTCTTATTTGTTGCTGCTGCTCAGTTAAATCTGTCATATTCCCAACTTCAGTCACTCCTTCACTCACAATATCCCACCATTCACACACCCGAAGGCAATCCTCAACTCTAAGAGACCAGACTTTATAGTTTTCTCCAGTTAGAACAGATATATTAGCTTGTAAACATTGCATATTCATCATAGGAAAGCTTGTACCGCTATAGTTTTAGTTCAAACCAGGCTAGTGAACCGTGAAGCTCGATACCACTTGTAGAAAGTGAAGCTCGATACCACTCTTGAAAGTGCTCCTCCAAGGCTTGAAGAAAGCTCCTTCACTAGCAACCTTGTGCCTTTGCTCACGCCAAGACTGCTCACGCAAGACTGCTCACACAAGAAAAATACAACAACTCGCCTCCTCCTCTGTTCTTGACTTTATACTCTTGTAATCACTGAATGTATGAAGTAAATGGTGTAATTGTATTCTTGAAATCAAAGAACTAAACTTCTGGTTTTTTCCAAAAAAATGAAACTTCTACTACTATTTTAACTTCAACTTACTACCGGAAAACAAAAACAAATGCTTAATTTCTAAACTTGATGCTGGAAAATAAAACAAATGCTCAACTTCTGTAAAGGAAAAACGAACACAACATGAAATCTGGAAAATGGTATTGCTTCTTTTGTATTGATGAAGGTTTTTCTCTCTTTTTCCCTCATACATTTTCGAAAATGAAGAGAAAAGTGGAGTTTTATATCAGCTCTTACATGTTCTGCTATCTTTTGATTCTAAACTGAAAAGTAAGGACTTGGACTGATGAATAAACTAGACTAGTGCAGCCTTTCCTGATTTGGCTAAACATAAAAGTAACTCCATTTGTCTTTAGCCTAACTAGAATCAACATCTGCAAAAAGGCTGAAAATGTAACAGCATGAACAGCACACATTTTCCAGCTGCAACTTGATTTTCCAGCAACCAAAGACTGACATACAAATCCTATTGTCAGTTGTGGATTAATATTCTTCAGCTTCATGCATTTGATTAACACTAAACTTGATTTTGCTAATTAAATTTCTTGAACTTTGCTTCAGTCTTCTGCTGGTTACTTCCTTCTGCGATTTTAGGTTACTTCCTTCTGCGATTTTTGGTTACTTCCTTCTGCGATTTTAGGTTACTTCCTTCTGCAATTTTTCATGCACTTCTTTGTTCTGTTCTTTTTCAACACTTCAGGCTGCCCAAGACAACTCATCTCAACAAAAGCCTCTCGTCATTGTAACGCCAACAATGGCAGACTCATGGACAGAGCCTCTATGGGAGAAGACGTTTTCTGGGCCATTAGAGGTGGCGGAGGAAACACTTTTGGCGTCGTCATCGCATGGAAGGTGAGTCTTGTTTCAGCCTTTCTACAATCACTCTATTCACCGTCCCCGAACCTTGGAACAGAATGCCATCAAAATTGTCCACCGTTGGCAATATGTTGCAAACAAGCTTCCCGACGAACTTTACATATTATCCGTCATGGGCAAAACAAACGCTAGTGAAGTGGGAAGCGATTCCGTGAAAGCAACTTTCTTCGCTTATTTCGGAGGCATCAACCACTTCTTCCGCCGATGCAGAGAGGTTCCCAGAGTGGGTTTGGTTAAAGAAGATTGCGTGAAATGGGTTGGTGAGTCTATCCTCAACATTGCGGGATTTCCAGCCAATACCTCCTTGGATAATTTACTTACTCGTACTCGCTTAAAGCAAGAACCAAGTCAAAATCGGACTACGTGAAGGAAGCCATTCTCAAGATGCCTTGGAGAGGTCAGGAAAAGGTTCTACTGAAGTGGACGACTTAGGGTTTATGTATATGGTGCCCTATGGAGGACGAATGAGTCGGTACCGTAAAGCAGCGTCCCATTTGCACAGAGTGGATATTTATACAAAATTGGTTACTTAAGAACTGGAATGAAGATACCAACAGGCATCTCAAAGACATATAAACCGGATCAGAAACTCTATAGCCGCATGACTCCTATGTTTCCAAAAATCCTCGAGGAGCTTATATTAATTACGGGGATCTTGACATCGAGTCAATAATGTTCTTGGTCAAACCAATTATGCAAAAGCAAGCATTTGGGGCAAAAAGTACTACGGAGATAACTTCGACAGTTGGTACGGGTCAAGATCGCTATCGATCCTACTAATTTCTTTAGAAACGAACAAAGCATTCCGCCTCCTTTAATCGTATACAAAACTTCAATTTTCACTTGTATGCTTATTTCGCAATTTATTTATTTTGTAACTTCGACTTCTTTATCATATTCTTTAATTTGTCTTGAAAGTTTGCTGAAATAAATGTTCATATGTACACAACCCAAAGAATATTTACTCGCTAAACTACTTATTATTTCCAACAAGCAAATGAACTAACAGAATAGAAGATTTGGTGATAAATTAGATTGCTTTTCTCATTCTTTGCAATGTACTACATATATACACACCGATGAACATATCTTCTCCTAAAATAATGCTACAAAATAGGCAACATATCCCTAATTATACTCCTATACTGATCATCTAATTATGGCAAAGATAATTACAAAATAACTAACATATAATTTCCTTAATACTCCCCCTCAAGTTGGAGAGTGTAGATCAAGAACTCTCAACTTGCTACATAAAAACTCGAGCTGCTCTCTGCCAAGAGCTTTTGTAAAAATGTCTGCCAACTGCATCTTTGTAGAGACATAACAAGGACGAATCACCCCAGCCTATAATTTTTCCCGAACTATATGACAATCAATCTCAATGTGTTTCGTACGCTCATGAAAAACTGGGTTAGCAAGAATGTAAGGTCACCGATTGTCACAAAACAACGGCCGCTTATACAATTCAACCTTCGATCTCAAGTATATACCTCAACCATGTTAACTCCAGCATAGTGTTTGCCATAGCCCATCAGACTTCCTGGCGACGACCGTGAAACATTCGTCTGTTTCTTTGACTTCCAAGAGATGAGTGATGACCCCAAAAAAATACAATACCCAAAAACAGAACGTCTGGTAGTACAAAATCCTCCCCAGTCTGAATCACAATAGGCACTGAGTGTTAAATTATTTTCAGATGGTAAAAACAAACCCTGACCTGGCGACTGTTTAATATAACGGAGAATGCGTAGTGCTGCTTCCCAATGTGGCTTTCGAGACATGCTCATGAACTGGCTTAGTGTACGTACTGAAGACACTATGTCTGGTCTGATAACTGTCAAATATATTAATCTTCCAACCAGTCTCCGATACTTGCTCGGGTCATGAAGAACTTCGCCATCTTCATCTGTCAACTTTAAATTTTGTTTCATTGGGAACCTTTCCGGTTTCACACCTGATAATCCTGCGTCTTGTAAAATATCTAAGGCATATTTTCTTTGAGACATAAAGATACGTTTCTTTGAACGAGAGAATTCTATTCCCAGAAAGTATTTTAACTCACCAAGATCTTTAATAAAAAAGTGCTTAAGCAAATGACTTTTGAGTAACTTGATCTCATGCAAATCATTACCCGTTAACAGGATGTCATCAACATAAATAAGAATGGCAGTGAACTTTTTACCTTGAGACTTAGTAAAAAGTGAATAATCTACCCGTGACTGTATGTAGCCTGTCGATTTAATAGTACTTGCAAAAGTGGAGAACCAATTGCGGGATGCCTGTTTCAAACCATAGATAGATTTTTGGAGCCAACATACCAGATTCTCCCCCTGTCGGTGAAGACCAGGAGGTGGAGTCATATACACCTCTTCGTGCAAAGTTCCGTGAAGGAATGCATTGTGTACATCAAGCTTATGGATATACCAATTTCGGGAAGCTGCGACTGTTAACAAACAACGGAGAGTGGTGAGTTTTGTAGTTGGAGAAAAAGTCTTCTGATAATCGATACCTTCAATCTGGGTGTACCCCTTTGCAACTAAACATGCTTTATAGCGCTCAATTGTCCCATCCGAATGATATTTAATCTTGTAAACCCACCGATAGCCTATTGGTTTGTACATATTTAATCATATGTACACAACCCAGCAATATTTACTCGCTAAACTACTTATTATTTCCAACAAGCAAATGAACATCTTTGCTCTTGTTTGTTATTTTTTCGGACAAAAGATGCATATATCTTATGTGAACTTATAATTCAATATTTTGAAATTATATAAGGAAACAAAAATCAACTATAATTTGTCTCACCTCAAATAAATACGAGGATTCAAATGCTAATTGCAATCGGTTTTTATGTGCTTCTATGATATATGATTAATGTTATAGAAGGGTTATTAAAGGAATAATGCTACTTAACTTACTTATTAACTAATTGATAAATTAATAAAATTATATATATTATAATATATATATATTATAATAATGCTACTTAAATTACTTATTAACTAATCGATAAATTAATAAAATTATATACATTATAATATATATTTGGTCAAAATTATACAAATTCTTATCAAATTGTATTGAGTTGATAAAGTAAAAGAATGAGAAAGTGTTTAAATTATTGACCTCATTTAAAGAAAATTTAAAAATTGTGGTCTAACTCAACAAAATTAATCCTTCAAGATAAAAGCACTAGTTCGTCTTTTGTTGACTTTAAGGAGAAGACTCGATATTTTCCCAACCGTGAAAAATCAACATCATGAATTTGCTCATTCTCTAAAACACTTCCTGCACATCATTGCAAGCTACGTACTAACTCCTACCTAATTTCTCATCTCGATTATCAAGAATAACTCAAAAATTATCAGTAAAATTGGTAATTTTCATTTATAAAAATTAAACTTCTTGTGATTCGATTGGGCTAAAATATTGTTTGACTAGCTGAACATTTTTCTTACAAAAAATCATGTTACAATTGTCTGATAGATGACATGTATTTGACTAGCTAATATCCGCTTAAGTATCTTCTAAAAGGTTGTAAAAATTTTCTTAAAATTTCAAAACCTTTTGCATTTTCTCAATCTCATTTTTATATTCAATGTTTCATCTAATATGTTGTCTAATAGGGATAAAAACTAAATCAAGATACTTTTTCCACAAATATTTTCTTTTTACATGTTATCATCACAATTAGTCCATTTTACACCTTTTAAGCATCTAGTATTATTATTATTATTCTCAAATATACTTAATTACATCCTCAAAATTTTGAGATATTATACCCTCGCAATCAATCTAACCTATGAACAAAAGGTAACTTGAAGATTTTAGTCATTCAATTCATTAATTTGAAAATATAAGTGAATGTTATTAATCAAAATTATTGTATAACAAGGAGGAATGCTGGAAAGCATAAATGTGCACAGATAGAGGCATTATGTAACACCAACGAATTATAGAAGTGTAAAAGAAATGATAGAAGCAACATATAATAATAATGAACTATAAATGTACAAAAGAGACCGTTCAATGGTAGATATAAATTTATGAGGGCAACAACAAATTGATCAATTAAATGGAACGACACCAATAATATGATATACCAAAACAACTTCCACGATACAAGGTTGTGCCTTAGATGGTGATGGTGCAATTGAAGTTTCAAATTGTTACTCTGTGTTACCAAAGTTTAATACTTCTACTCGATGTGGATGACAAACTAAGGTTACCGGTATTGGAACCGTGGAAATCTTTCAATTTTATTTTATATGATTTGATCTTATTCAAACCGCTTGATATAAAATAAAAACTCATTTACACTAGATTTAGATAATATAAAATTTTTTAGATATATAAATGTAAACAAGAGGTTCTAAGTTATTTGTATTTTCTGAATATTCAATAATTTTATTTCACTTTGAATTCTTGTAAATAATTCAGCGTAATTATTACAGAATAATAAAAAAATTGAATGGTTGTAATTTAAGATCTTTCTCGTAAAATAACAGTGGAACACACATTATTGTCTTGTAGAAGTGCATTACATATAATGATGTAGTCCATCTTCAACGGGTCAATCAGTTTGTTAGTACTACTTGAGGCTTCTATTTGAACACATTCATACTTTCTAGGCCAAATTTATTTTTAAAACAAGAATCCTCGTAACGAAAATTTTGTAGCTAAATGTTATTTCAAGTTTATGATGCTTATGATGGTCTTGAGATAGTATTTTTGAATTAACGTCTGATAAAAAAATGTTAAGCACACGATATTAGTGTAAAACGATTACATAAGCATCTCATGGGGAGATGTTATGGTAAGATAAAGAGCGTGTTCCCATCTCTTTGAACACAACATACTCTCTTAAAAAAAATTACTCTTCAAAAATAGTGACAATGCTTAATTTGAGCGCATAAGATCACATTAAACAGGAAAGAGCATCTTTCCAACCTGAAAATAACGTAGAAATTTTGGGATTGCACAAAGACAAGAATCTCATTCATTGTATTGTAATAGTGAAACGTATATATACAGGTACAAGAACATCTTCATAACACTAAACTACTAGTCTAAAAATCTATCTAACTAGCTATGTACAAGATAAAGAAGAGTTTAGCATAAACAAAAATATATCATGTACAGGACAAAGATAAGAAGTTTGAACAAGATAAACTATATCACTAACAGCCCCCTCAAGCAGATGGTGGAACAGGGAGAAGTCGAAGCTTGGATTTATGACGATCAAACAACGCAATACACAACAGTTTAGTAAGAGTGTTAGCAGTTTGATTCGAACCCTTATGAAATTGAATTTGAAGTTTTTTCTGGCTGACTAATTCACGAACAAAATGGTAATCTAACTCCACATGCTTAGTTTGAGCATAGAAAACTAGATTCCTACTTAGGTAAATTGCCCCAATATTGTCGCACCACAAGATTGGTGGAGTTGCAAGCTTTAAGGCAAGCTCACCAAGTAACAAAGTAAGCCATACAAGTTTAGAGACAAAATTGGCTAAGGCTTTATATTCACTCTCAGTGGACAATCGAGTGATTGTAGGTTGTTTCTTGGATGCCCAAGTTGTGAGATTATTTCCAAGATAATGGCATAGCCATTCATGGAGCATCGATCATTTGGACACCCACCCCAATCACTATCAATAAAACATTGCACAGTAGTGGAGGAGTTTTTAGAGAAGAACAGACCTTCATAACTCTTATACTTGAGATACCAAAGTAAGCATTTTGCCACTTTCCAATTATCCTCGTTAGGATTGTTCATGCATTGACATAATCGGTTGACAGAAAGGGCAATATCCAGACGAGTAAGTGTTAAGTATTGAAGAGCACCGACAATTTGACGATAGACAACGACATCAGCAAAAAGCATAATAGAGGCTTGGGTGAGAGGTGAACAAGTCGCCACAGACATTTTGCAGGGTTTTGGCATCTGACATTTTGGTACGAGCCAACAAGTCAACAATGTATTTGTGTTGAGACAAAATGAGACCTTGCGGATGAGGATGAACTTGAACACCTAAGAATTAATGAAGGGGGCCCAAGATCTTTGGCTGGAAAATTGTGTTGAAGTTAATCAATGAACCATTGTAAATGAGTACCCTTTGTTCCTGTTACAAGAATATCATCGACATAAACAAGAACAAAGCACTTATCAGTAGCAATATTTAGAATAAAAAGAGAGGTGTCAGCTTTTGAAGGGGCAAAACCAAGTCCCTACAAGAAGTTGTGTAAGCGATGGAACCAAGCACGAGGAGCTTGCTTAAGACCATAAAGATACTTTTGATGTTGACAAACATGAGTAAGCCTGGGTGTTCCATGTAGATGTCATAATTAAATGAACCATGCAAAAAGCCATTAGAGTTATCCAATTGACGAAGTGTCCATCCACGCATAATAGTAACATCACATCACCGATGGGAAGGATAAAATATCTGATTGTGAGTGTGTATCATACATGAATAATTTGGCCTCTATGTGATATGATTGGTACATTTGGTAAATGCACATGATCGTACTTGCATTCGCGACAATTCCCGACATATGTGTCTATAAGTGAAATTTTAGCGAAAAAAGTGAATTGTGTGTTTGAAAATTGAATTGGAATAAATTATGTATTTTTTGTATAGAATTGCAAAGTGGGTACCGATGAGATTTTTCGGTACTGAAAATGACTGTCCAATTGGCACTCCAATTAAAGACCGGATTTAGGAACTTTGTCTTCGTATGAGCTATTGAAATTTGGAGATGATTTATGAAAATCAAAGTGAATGAATTGATTGAATTGGAAATTGATGGGCATGAAAGTGAGTGATTCTGAAGGAATTGAATCTCATTTCAGTCCCTAAAAATTTGAAATTCTGAAGTGAAATAATGGAGTTATAAGAATTTGTCTAAGGGCAATTTGGGCATGATACTTAAAATTATAAGTTTTAAAGCTTAAAGGAAGGGGTAAGTTGGACATTTTACAATTGGTAGAGTTGCAAGCTTAAAGGCAAGCTCACCAAGTAACAAAGTAAGCCATACAAGTTTAGCGACAAAATTGGCCAAGGCTTTCTATTCACTCTCAGTGGACAATCGAGTGATTGTAGGTTGTTTCTTGGATGCCCAAGAGTTGAGATTATTTCCAAGATAATGGCATAGCCATTCATGGAGCATCGATCATTTAGACACCCACCCCAATCACTATCAATAAAACATTGCACAGTAGTGGAGGAGTTTTTGGAGAAGAACAGACCTTCAGAACTTGTATACTTGAGATACCAAAGTAAGCATTTTGCCACTTTCCAAATATCCTCATTAGGATTGTTCATGCATTGACATAATCGGTTGACAGAAAGGGCAATATCCGGACGAGTAAGTGTTAAGTATTGAAGAGCACCAACAGTTTGACCTTAGACAGCGGCATCAGCAAAAAGCAGAATAGAGGCTTGGGTGAGAGGTGAACAAGTCGCCACAGACATTTTGCAGGGTTTTGGCATCTGACATTTTGGTACGAGCCAGCAGGTCAACAATGTATTTGTGTTGAGACAAATTGAGACGTTGCCGATGAGGACGAACTTGAACACCTAAGAAATAATGAAGGGGGACAAGATCTTTGGCTGGAAAATTGTGTTGAAGTTAATCAATGAACCATTGTAAATGAGTACCCTTTGTTCCTTTTACAAGAATATCATCGACATAAACAAGAACAAAGCACTTATCAGCAGCAATATTTAGAATAAAAAGAGAGGTGTCAGCTTTTGAAGGGGCAAAATCAAGTACCTACAAGAAGTTGTGTAAGCGATGGAACCAAACACGAGGAGCTTGCTTAAGGCCATAAAGATACTTTTGATGATGACAAACATGAGTAAGCCTGGTGACATCTCAAAAATCGATTGGGGTGTTCCATGTAGATGTCATAATTAAATGAACCATGCAAAAAGCCATTGGAGTTATCCAATTGACGGAGTTTCCATCCACGCATAATAGCAAGAGCAAGTACTATGCGAATGGTTGTTGTTTTAACGACATGACTGAAAGTTTCAGAATAATCAATACCATCCTACTGCTTGAACCCTTTTGTCACAAGGCGAGCTTTATAGCGATTGGAAGTGCCATCAGCACGACGTTTGATACGATACACCCATTTATTACGAATGACATTGGTAACAGGGGGATGGAAAACTAGTGTCTAAGTATGGTTAGCATGTAGGTCGGCAATTTCATCTGACATTGCTTTTCTCCATTCCTAAAAAGGTTTAGCCTGGCTATAAGTGTGAGGTTCAGTTTGCAGATAGTTTGGTGAGGTGTGACGTTGAGCGGAGGAGGCTTGGCGTTTGGCCATTGTGGAATGGCGGAGAACCATGAAATGAGAACGCTCTTGAGTAAGGGAAGATGGGGAAGGTTGGTAGTTGTTAAAACGATGAAGATCAACAATTAAATCTATGGTGGGAATATTAAACGGAACAAGAGATGGAGAGGGACTCTCAGAAAGAGGCAGTGTTGGAATAGAAGGAGAAGGAGACATACCTATGGAGGTAGGGCTGGACGGCTAGGTGAAATAGTGAACACAAGCCATAGAGAGGATGAACCTTGAGGAAGAGAAGAAGAGGATGGGAAGGCAAGATGTATGGGAAAATCATTGTCAATAAATTAGACATTCCTACAAAGAAAGATGCGACCATAGGAGATATCTAGACAATTAAATCCAGCATGGTGAGGAGATTTTCCAAGATAAACACACTTTTTATTTCGAAATTGGAATTTTTGATGATAAGTATATAAAAGCGGATAGATAGCATAACCAAAGGGATGCATAAGATTATAATCAGGAATAGTTTTGTACAAAAGATAACAAGAAGACTGAACACGGAACACATTGTTTGGAAGGACATAAATGAAAGAACAGAACACGAAACACATTGTTTGGAAGGACATAAATGCAAGAAATAGCAACCAAAAAAGAAAAGGTCCAGTATTTAAAGGGAACATTAGATTAAGCAAGTAAGGTGAGACCAGTGTCAACAATATAACGGATTTTGCGTTCCACGATTCCATTTTGTTCATGAGTATAAGGGCAAGCAATGCGATGTATAATACCAGTATTGGAAAAATATTTATTGTAATCTTTGATATTCACCACCCCAATCAGAATAAAAGGCTTTTATTTTTGAGTTGAATTGATGCAAAATAAGTTGCTCAAATTGATGCAAAATAAGTTGCTCAAAGAAGAGAAGGAAAGAATAAATATCACTTTTTTGTTTTAAAAAATAAATCCACAAGAATCATGTAAAGTCATTAACAAAGAGAACAAAATATCTATAGCCTAAATTGGATAGAACAAAATCAGGGCCCTAAGCATCAGAATGAACAGTATCAAAGATTTCCTACTTGTATGATCTACCGTAACTAAAGGGACACGAGATAACTTTCCTTGAAAACAAAAAGAACATGGGTCTTTAGT
Source organism: Erythroxylum novogranatense (assembly GCA_029891385.1). Classification (NCBI taxonomy): domain Eukaryota; kingdom Viridiplantae; phylum Streptophyta; class Magnoliopsida; order Malpighiales; family Erythroxylaceae; genus Erythroxylum; species Erythroxylum novogranatense. The sequence goes on from CM057230.1 coordinate 88,104,886, forward strand.
AATGATAGAACAAGGTAATTGATTAGTTTTGAGAATTTTGTGAACACGCTGAAAGTGAGGATGGCCTAACTTGGAATGCCAATCTTGAAGAGAGGGAACTTCTCCATCCATGGCCAATTTAAGGGAGGTGGGCTGCAAAGCATAGACTCCATGCTCACTCTTGCCATCTTGAAGAGTTCTCTTGGTAATTTAGTCTTTAACAACAAAATGGGTTGGCCAAAATTCAAAGAAACAAGAATAATCAACATTAAATTGCTGAACAAATAGGAGGTTTTTGACAATATGAGGGATATGTAAAACTTGTTTTAAAACTAAAAGACCATTAGTAGAAGGGAGAAAAGCATTACCAGTGTTAACAATTTGAAGCCCTTGGCCATTACCTACATGGAGTTGGCCATTACACGAGTATGCTTATGGAATCTGAAGAGTGGAGACATCTGGAGTAACATGGTTGTTACCTGTCGTGTCTCAAAACTAGGGAAGTGGTTGAGATGAAGTAGCGGGATATGGAGGTGGAAACGGATAAAAGCCACCTTAAGAGATTTGATTTGTTTGAGGCATTCTGTTTTGAGGAGGAGCTTAACGAGGCCTCCAACTATCTGCTATTTGATTACGCATTCCACATATTTGGCAAGGGCCTCTGGAATGCCTAGAATGAGAATGAGAAGGAGACTTCTGTGGATTGGATGGTGGTGGAGCAGCGAAGTGACTCGATGCAGGAGCAAAGTGACCAAATACAGGAGAAGAGACTAATTTACTTACAACATTAGCATATGGAATTTCTTGTGAACTGTTTACAAGAATTTCATGGGCAACAAGATGGCCTAATAACTCATGAAATAGAGCAAGGTCAGGTCAAAGGTTGAGGTGGTGTTGACGCCATGATATTCACTACCAATGTTACAGTAGACAATAGCGTTGGACTCTACTGTTGTGAGTGTTCTTCCAGCAAGACTCAATTGATCAGAGAGGGTTTTGGCTTTGTGAAGATATTTGAAAACAGATAAATCATTTTTCTTGAGTTCTTGTAACTCAATGCTAAGTTGCAGTTGCCTGTTTTGAGAGACTGCTCCAAATGTGTGAGCTAAGGTTTGCCAAACAACAAAAGAGGAATCAAGACCGATGATATAGGAAAAAACTTCCTCAATGAGAGAAGATAGAAGCCATGAAAGAAGCATCTGACCTTTGCTATTCAAAACTGGTTGAAAGGGATTGGTGGAGGACAGAATAGTTTTAGGTGGTGGTGGACAGGTTCCATCAATGAACCCATTAAATTTTTGGTAGTTTAACAATGGAGAGAATTGATTTTTGCAAGATAAAGGGAAGACATGATGGATATTGGTGGGGATGCGAGATGACTGATTAGCAGTGACTAGGTGGTTTTGTGTTTCAAAGGTGTTCATGGCTCTAATACCATGTGATTGCAGAAAGACAAGAATCCCACTCATTGTATTTCAATAGTGAAACATATAGTACTGGTGCAAGAACACCTGCATAACAGTAAACTACTAGTTTGAATCTATCTAACTAGTTATGTACAAGATAAAGAAGAGTTTAGCATAAACATAAATATATCATATACAGGATGAGGATAAGAAGTTTGAACGAGATAAAATATATCACTAACAAATTCAACTGTTGCGGTCTAAACAAAACAATTTAATTTTATCTAAACCAATTAGAGGCAAGTGCACCCCGTCGACAAGTAATATAAAACGGTAAGAACCGGATATCGTACCCAAGGGAAAATTTTCCAACACGTAAAACAAATAAATTGAACGATTAAAAATTACTCAGACTATCTAAAATTGATTGATTTAAAAATAAAATAAAATAAAGTAAGCAAATTAAGAAAATATGAAAAATGAAAGGTACAAATTAAAACGACTAGATTCAATCAAATGACAGAAATCGGTTAAGGTATTAGACTTCAATTGGATTAGGCACTAAAAATTATAACAGTGGATTGATTTAGGAAATACTTCACTTAAGCAAGTCGAACCCAATGTTCATGGATGTTTCCTTTTCTTTTAAATCTGAGTCACCACTTGGTCTATAGATAATTCGGAATAAAAGGCATTAAATACAAGAAGCCTAAAATTAAGTTCGTTAATTCTAAGTATCCTCACACAAGATCCTAAGGTTGGTCTACACTTTAGTTTCAAGTATGTAGCCTGATTAATTTTCCAACAAATTCAATCTCATTGGTTGTGGCATTTAATCATCTAAGGTCTTTAATCTAGGTGATCAAGCTAAATGAAGACTAAATATGCATTTAATCAAGCAAAAATCAATACCACAAAAATTATCCTAATCCAATATCAATCTTAACCTTAACCGAAAAGAAAAACTTACTCACACATATTTATTAATGAAACATAAATCATGATCATAATATATGTTTGCATTAATTAAATCCACACAATTAAAATAAATATGAAAAAATAAAGAAAATAAATTTAAAACACCCTTCTTTACTTCATCAGAGTGATGTGACAAATAAGGTTGTGTCTCCTTTTATTCATGCACGTCCTCCTCCACTCTTAGCCAACGTCGTTTTTTAATTAACTCCACCAACTGCCTTGCGTCATTTTCCAGCAGTCTCCACGTTGATATTTCCCCAGCTGCCTTGCATCATTTTCCACTAGGTTAGCACGTTGTTTTCTGCTTTTGTGTGAGTGCTAGCCAGCTGCTTCTCCTTCCTATTCCTCTCTACAACTGTCTATGTTGCAAAGCCACCAGCTGCCTTGATGTGATGGTAAAGTTTTCGTTGATGGTTGTCAAGGTCCCTCCTCTTATTTTCACTAGCCATAGCAACGTTATCTTCTCAGCTAGCATCAACGAAATTTTCCTTTTTCTGGTTCTCTTCAGCTATAACGATATTGCTTCAGCCTCGTCTTCACCAGCAGCTCACGTCCTCTTCATCAAGTCACCATTTGCTTCATCATGTTATTTCTACCAGCTAACTTCGTTGTTGCCTCCACCAGCAGCTGCGTTTTTTTCTACCCACCAGCTAGCTTGTTGTTCTCCCCAGACGTTGATCTCTCTTCAGTACTGCCTTGCGTGAGTCTCCAAAGCCAACAGCTGCTTGTAACGTTATTTCATTTTTTTAAGCCACCAGCTTCTTGCAACGTTATTCCTCTCCACAGCTGCTCACTTGTTTCATCTTTCCACCAGCTATCACGTCTTCTAGCCTCTAGATGCTACTTCAACGTGTGTGAGTGTAGAATCTTGAGAGTTTCAACGTTAGTGGGTGAAAAGTCTTCAAGTCTGTAACGTGAGTCTCCAGCTGTTTTTTTTTCTTCATGGAGAGATAAGTGCAGTGTTTGAATAAGAGTGGGGGCTGCTTCTATTCTCCTCTTGCTGCCTCCTTTTTCTCCCCTTTGTGTTGTTGAATGATAATAAAAAAAAAAAACAATAGTGGGAGCAGTTGCATTAATGTGGTATGGAGCTTGTAAGTGGAGGAATGACATGTGGGGTTAGAAGAGGCGCTTGTTGGAGCTTCGGTGAGTCGCTTGGGTCGATTCTGGTGGTGAGTGAGGGATGGAAACAACGTGAAAGGCTGGTGGATGGAGTGTTATTTGCGTGGAGTGGGGTTCTGTGTTGGTTGGAATGGGAGCTACATGTGTAGAGGGACCATGGGTGTATGGGAGCTGTGTTTTAAAGCTAAGGAGGTCCTTAAAAGATGCTTTCGTTTGGTGTGAAAGAATGGTCTAAGGACTTCAACACTTCATGTTTTAATCTTGTATTAGTATTTCATCATGAAATCTTCATGCAAAATCAACAAGAACTAAAAATGAGCAATTAAACACAAAAAAATATGAATGAATTCAAATGAAAAAAGATACAAAAATATAGCAAACAGTCACTCAAAATATCCATTAACATCAACATAAAAATGTTTCTAGTATACCAACTCTTTCACAATATTGTAGTTCAACTAGAACGTCAACTTGGTCGATAAATAAATTACGTATGCCACGAAATCATAGCTACAATATCCATTACCACACTAGTTTATTGAATAAAAAAATAGATGGAATATTTTTATTAGAGGGTTTGTTTGGGCTTTGCATTTGTTCTTCTTTACCAATCACGTATGAAGAATTTTCGTATTAGCAAATATACGTATATTATCACATGACTTATGGTGATAGATTATTGGTGAACGAAATCAAGCGATATATACGCAAATTATTCATTAAATATATTATCTTTTCGTATAATAATGTAGGACCAAAAGAATTTATAGTATGAATGTGAATGTATGATTTTGTTCCATGTCAAAATTCCTAAATGATACCAACTATGGTGAAGATTTTACTAATATGATACATTGCTTTGGTGATACATATAATGCGTAATGCCACTGTATGCTAAAGAAAAAGTCAAGTTTCTGAATTAAAAATGCTACGGTGTTTGGTGGCAGAGGCAAACAAAAAGTTTTAAAGAGAAAAACTAATTAAAATATAAGTCGTTGAAATCTTATATATCCAAAGGGTGTTGATTAAGTAAAAGGAGTGGAAAACATTTTAACAGCTGACATTCTTTAGAATTCGACTCAAAGAATGAGGAAAAGTAAATGCAACTAACAAAATATATAAACCTTTTTCAAGTATTATTTTATACCATATGCGTCAGAGTGCAGGAGCCAGGAAGCGTCGTACAAATGTATAAAATCAGTCCAACTTTTGTATAAAAGAGGCTTCAAAAAAAGACCCAACACCCACTTTTAAACTCTTTATAGTTAATTCATGAGTCTTGATCTTAATGGATCATCTAGATTGCCAAAATTTCAAATGAAAATGAATTTTTTTCTTTTAAAGTGACTTATAATATATTAAAAAATACTGATTTCAGTCCATTTTAAGGAGATTACAACTATTTCATGATTGAAACTGATTTTTAATGAGTATGGAGTAGAGTCCTATGGGAGTCTATGTGTGAAATGTGGCAAGAGTGCAAAACTATAGAAGAAAGTAAAACGTTAAAAGCAATGAAAATTTTTTTGGTTTGGTTTGTGGTATTGTTTTACAGTTGTAGAGCCCTTAATGGTAGGCCGCTCTTCTTTTGTTAATTTTTGACTTCTTAATTTGTGAGTGCTCCGAAAAGCTAAATTTGAAAAGTATGGGGAAACTGTGAATCTTTTGTCATAATAAGACCTTTTGTTTTTTGTTTTTGTCATTTCTCTTTTCTTTCTCCTAACAAGTTGATATAAGTAAATGAAGGAAAAAAAAACTTGTTTAACTCGTGACTGATTTAACCTTTGTGGCTGGAGTAAAGTAACATTTTGAAATAAAAAACTGAAAATACAAGCAATTTAAGATTTAAAAGAATTAATTGGTATTAAATTATCAAAAAGTTTAAAAAATTCCAAATTAAAAAATTTTCCATGCACGTATCCTCAATTTTGTATCTTCAATATTTATGAATTTCTTTTTCGTGTGGTGATAGTCAAATCACATCATTCTTATTATTCTTTATGTCGTAGGGTCTGCTTCCGAGTGTCAAAGAATGAGCATGAATATTGAATAATGGAGGCCTTAATTTACTTTAAATTCTTTTACATTAAAAAGAAAAGGAATCTAAATTAAATGCCTAAATTAAGAGTGACGAGAGAAAAAAATGTGAAGTTGCCAATATGTGTAGTATTGATAATATTGTATGTTATTAAAGACTTAATTAATTAAGAGACAATCAATCCTAAAGTATTTTTCAATTATGTGCCTAAATTTTTAATTAAATGATTAATTTTTAAACCTTAACGATTCAATTTAAAATTTTAAGATTGCTAGTAATTTACTCATTTGATTAATAACGCCTATATTGTTGTGTTTGGACATGAAAAATTCTCTCTACTCTAAAGGTAACCATAATCACTATTTTCTAAATGACATTTACATATCATGAGTTGCAAAATTATGTTAGTCAAATCAAGAATTATTAACAAAACTAACATTTTGAACTAAAATGTTAAGGTTTTCAATTTTAGAATAAATAATTAAGCTAAGAGTTTTCAATGCATCTATATTAAAACCTCAATTATTATGATATTTCCATGTCACCTTAAATTATACATTTATATGTAATTGTAATTATATATTATATATTTCATGATACACACGCAATGAATGTTAAGTCTCTAATTATATCAATTTTTCAAAGGCCCCAATTTATCATAATTTTGATTTAGAGTTTATGCATTTTTCTCAAAATTAAGATATTGAAACATATGAAAATTTAATTATTTTGTAATAAATGATTAAGACTTCCTCAATAGATTTATATTAAAAATCTCAAATAAATAAAAGAAAGATATGGTCTACATGAGAGCTTGAAATTTTGGACCTTGACTTTTCATAATTTCAATGATTGCATGATTAAAGTTATGGATTTAATTTGTTATAAAGGTATGCATTTTGATGGTTTATTAACTTTAGAATAGATGTAATCCTTATGATTGGTTTTGTACTTGAATTGTTATACTTAAAACAATTAATTGAAGTTCTAAGTTGGTGACATTATTAGGGTGATTTAATTGGAAACTAAATTAAATTTGAATGGAAAAACTAGATAGAGAAAAATATTGATTAAATTTGATGATACCATTAATCACTATTTAATTTTTTTCAACCATAACTATAAGCAAATCCTAAGCACAGTTATTAACAATATGAATGCAGTCACAAACAATAATCAAGGTTATGGTGATATTTCCATGACGTCTTAAATTATACTTTTATATGTACTTGTAACTATGTATTATGTATTACACACATCTACAAACATTCAATGTGAAGTCTCTAATTATATTGATTTTGTCAAATTTTGTCATTATTTTGGTTTAGAGTTTATGCACTTTTCTGCAAAATAAGATATTGAAACATAGGAAAAGTTACTCAAACATAACCTGTTGGACCCCGATCTTTTAGTGAAAATTAGAAATTATTACATGAAATTAAATGAGTGTTTTGCTTATGAACTTTGTTATAGATGTTATTGTACTATGAGAAAAGAATTGATGGGTGTTTATAAATTTGAGATTTGAGTAGAAGTATTTAGGTTATGAAAGAAAAAGTGAAAGAGATGATTGAAATGGAAGTTGAAAAGAAAGAAATGATTAGTGAAAGTGTTATATTTTGGGAAATTAAGAAATTTGATTTTTTGGATTAGAGAGTTGACTTTTTGATTTAGGCAGAATTTGAGAAAATGATCTTCACGAAAATTGTAGCTTCTGTTGAAAACTTTTTGTCGTCATAAAGTATGCTATTTTTCGATATCGGGATTGAAAGTTATGATCTTTCAAAGTTAAGTGTATTTTTGCTTTGATTTTGGAAAATGCTCTAAGTGTAGGATTGTGCATGCTGTATTTTGAGGTGATTTCTGGACTGATATGTTTTGAATTGAGTTAAGTGGTCTACATGTAAGTTGTTGAGGAAGTTTATAGCTTTTCAATTATGTGTAATATGTTATTTTTGGTTGTGGAAATTAGAAGATTTGAAATTTTAAAGTTTGGATGTGGTATAGGATGACATTTTTTCGGACAGCCAGCTTTGAGTGAAGTTTTGATCATTTTTTAGGCTGAATTGGTTTGAAAGTTCTTGATGAAAGTTGTAGTTTATGTTGTTATCTTTCCATTGATATAAAGTATGAAATTTTTGGAAAAGGGAATGAAAAGTTATAATGTTTGCAAATTCTGATGTTGTTTAGGATGAAGTTGACGAACAGTCACTTTGTATTGAGTTTTTGACCTATTTAGAAACTGAATTTGGGTTTAAGTTCTGCATGAAATTTGTAGAGCTTCTTTTCATCTTTCCATCGGTACCAAGTTTTCAAAATTTGGAGTTCTGAGTTAAAAGTTATGAGTATTTGACGTTTGAAGGTCGGATTGGGTGCTGACCGACCGACCGACCTCTGTTGGCCGACCGACCTCTTCTGTTGGTCGATCGACCTCTGTTAGCCGATCGACCTTTGATGGCCGATCGACCTCTGTTGGCCGACTGATCTTCTTGCGGCCGAACGACCTCTGTTGGCCGACCGATCTTTGCAGCCGACCGATCTTCACGGCCAACCGATCTTCTTGCGGCCGGCCGATCTTCTTTCTGGTCGAGCTTTGATTTTCTAGCCGAACTTTGATTTTCTGGCCGAGCTCTGACCTCCCTTCACTCTTTTGGTCATAACTTTTTCGTACGACATCCGATCGATCTAATTTTTGAAGCGTTGGATTCCTAAGACATCCCTCTATCTCTACATGAAATTTCATTATTTTTGAGTTTTAACGGAGAAATACTGATCGAATCAAAATGGGATGACCGACTAAAAGAGTATGAGCTGGATATTATTCTGGACATGCTTTAGTATTTTAGTGATATCTTGAGCTATAGAGCTTCGATTGAGTTGATTCTTGTTGCAAATTAAACTAGAGACATATGAAGGATCCGAATGACAATTTAGCCTCTAAAACTTTCAATTTCTTGATTGAAGTTAGGTGTAGTGTTCAGCCTCGGTTTTGCAATGGTCCAAAGTATTTTGGTCATAACTTTTCATTTCAATCGAATTGAGCGTTTTGGTGGCGTATTGAAATTGAGACATAAAGGAACGTTTCTATAGAAGAAAGTTTTGTTAAAGTGCTTCATTTACTGATCGAAATAAGGAGACAAGATGTTAGTTTTTAAGGCAAAAAGGAAGGGCAATTTTGGAAGTTTACATAAGGACTTAAGATTTTAGGCTTAAATGGAGGGGGCATATGGATCATTTGTCTTTCATTAATTACATGGAAAAGTTATAGTCGTATAAGAGGAATGAAAGGCTCGAAACTTAGAGGAAAAAGGAAGAAATAAAAGAAGAGAAGAAGAGAAGCACTTTCGGCTATGGAGAAAAAGAAAGAAGAAGAGGGAGAAACTAGGTTTTCGAAATTTTGAGACTTCTACCATGATTTTTGCGTGGATTCTAAGGGGAAAAGATGAAAGAAGGTGAAAGCTTCCTTTCAAGCCCAATAAATTCAAATTTTGGAGGAGAAATGAGGCAAGAAAAAATTTTGAGTTTTGAGTTTTTTAAATTTTTAGTTTAGAATCATGGAAAATAGTATGGGTTTGTGGATTATGAAGTCAATTTTGGTGAATGCTTAGTTTAATTGGTTCAATTTTGGATAATGGTGAATTATGGTTTATGCCCAATTTTTTTGATTTGGAGATTTTCGAAGCTAATGATTTAGATAGTTGAAATACATGAAGAATTAGTGTTTTCTAAGCTCAATTTGAGTAATTATGCTTTTTATGATGTTGAATTTGGTTTAAGAAATTTTATATTGGAGGAAAGAAGAAAGGCTTTGGAGAATTGAAGCATTGGGCAATCTTCAAGCACGGAATTGAGGTGGGTTTCATGTTTATGATTGAATAATGAGCCATTAAAGTTTTTCCCAAATCAAGAGACTAAATGATTTCAATTACTTCATATATTGTTTTTAAATTATTTAAAGAATTTTCTTATGTGGTATATGCTTAAGTGATTGAATATGAATTATTGTGATTATTGAAAATGCACTGCGATTTGAGAATTATGCTCAAGTTATGCCATTAAAACATGTTATGACATTTTTGTATGAATGGAAAAGATAGAAAAGCTTGAAAGTATGAAAGCATTCGAATAAATTGATTGAGTATGAAATGACTATGTGCTTTTGTTTGGGCAAGAGAGAACCTGTTTTGTTAGTCACGTGCACGATGACCCATAGCCTTCTCCCTACTGCCCGCTTGAGGCCACGAGATCTTGAGAAATCGGACTTGTTTTGTTTACGGTGTAAACTACACCCGTTTCGTTTATGGAACTCTCGAGCCATTTTTTTGTGCATTGCATCTTGGAATTTGTCAAATATGTTGCATAAATTGAGTGTTTTGTATTGATGATTAAATGACTATGCTTTGTGATGTGATGATATTGTTGATTATAAGTTTTGAGTTTGAATTGCGAATTTGACAGAGAATTTGGAAACGAAGCATTTTACAAAATTATCAAGATTTTTATATAACAAATGAACATTTCAACAATTTTGGCTTATTGAATTTGAAAATATGTGACATGGATTTCAATTTGAACTTTACAATGATTTTTCTTGTTTTCATTATAAACCTCATTACCCACGAGCTATAAGCTCACCACCCCCTTCATTCCCATCCACAGTGATGAGAAGAAGATCGGGTGTGTTGGACTCCGAATTTTTCTTGAAAAATAGAAATTATAAAATGAATGACATAGGTGCTTTTGAGTATGTATGTGTTGTGGGTATTTTAAAGTTAAATGAAATTGATGTGTAAAGACGTGAATTTTGGTTTTGTTGACTTGGAAGTTTGTGAATAAATTTGTGTGTGTTAGGTTGCCATGACAAGTATAGTGATTAATTTGATGTAAATGGAGTGAAAAATCACAACAATAAAGGGAGAAAGTGTGAAAAGTTGTTAAATTAGGAAAGTTTGACTTTTTGGAGTAAGAAAATTGACCTTTTGATTTAGGCATAATTTGAGAAAATGATCTGCATGAAACTTGTAGTGTTTGTTAAAAGCTTTCTGTCGCCATAAGGTATGCAATTTTTTGATATCGGGAGTGGAAGATATGATTTTCCAAAGATAAGGTTCTTTTGCTTTATTTTTGAAAATGCTATTAAGTATAGATTTGTGTGTTTTATGCTTCGAGGCTACTCGTCGTGAGGATTTAAGCTGAATTGGAGTAAATGGCCTTAATGAAAGTTGTAGCTTGTCTTTCAATCTTTCTAACGCCAAAGTTTGCAATTTTTCGATATCGGGATTAGGAGTTATGATCGACTGAAATTTGGAAGTTGTTTAGGAAAAGTTGATTAGGGCAGTAACTTTGACTAGGTTTTTGACTCTTTTAGAGATGAAATTGATTTTTGGGTTCTTCATGGAAGTTGTAGAGCTTCCTTTTATCTTTCCATCGACACCAAATTTGTCAAATTTGGAGTTCTGAATCAAGAGTTATGATTTTTGAAATATTCAGTTACATTTATGTTTTTGAAGATCTGTAATTTTGCTTTCACTCCGACCCTTGTTCAATCTTTTATTTATAAATTTTCCGTCTGACATCCGATTGATTCAATTTTTGAAGCATTTGATTCCTATGATATTAAGCTACATTTTCATGGGAAATTGTGATTTTTAGGATATTAAATGGACAGAGATTGAGTGAACCAAAGTGAGAGGATTGGCTAAAGGTTATGAGTTAGAAAAATTTACTGAACATGGGTCAGTATTTTGAGAAATTTGGGAGCTGAGGAGCTCCGATTGATTTGATTCTTGAGGTAAAATAAAATTAATATATGGGGCTACAAATCATGTGAAGGGATCGAATTCCAATTTACTCCCTAAGATTGTCAATTTCTGGATTGAAACTAGGTTAATGTTCAGTCTCGAATTAGAATGAGCTGAACATGTATTTTGGCCATAACTCCTTCGTTTCTGAACCGATTTTGAGCTTTCTTAGTGTCATTTTAAAGATGAGACATATAGGAACATTGTTCAAAAAGAAAGTTTTGCCAAATTATGTCATTTAGCTGCTCAAAATTTGGAAGATGGCAATTTTTAAAGGCTAAGTGCAGGGGCAGTTTTGGAAGTCCACTTAAAAGGGTTAAGTTGTAGGCTTATAAGGAGGGGCATGTTGGTTATTTACCATTCATTTAATGAAAGACAAGAAGGCTGTCGTTTTAAGGGAAATGAAGCACGACAATGAGCAGAAAATAGAAAGAAAGAAACGTTAGAGAGAAGGGAAAAGAGAAGAGTCGGCAATGGAGAGGAAGAAGAAGATGAAGACAAAGAAGATAGGGTCGAATGCCATGGGGTTTTAAAGGGTTTTTGATGCTTTTCAAGAGGAAAGAAAGGGAAGATCATGAAAGCTTGTCTATAAATCCAAGAAATCCGAAAATGGAGGAGAAAAATGTAAGAAAGAGAAGTTGTTGGTTTTGAATTTTTCGTGAGATGTTGGTTGATTTGGCTTAAAATTGACATAGATTTGGATTTTCTAAGGTTTATTGAAGTGATTTTGCTAAGATGATGCTTAATTTTGGATGATTGATTAATTAGGGATTTTGTTGTCTTGAATTAGGGATTTTTGATTTAAGTGAGGATTGAAGGAATTGAGGCTTAAATCAAGTTCCAAGCATGGATTAGAGGTGGGTACCATATTTATTTTTGAAATTATAAGCTTTGTGTATATTCTTGAAAAATTAAGAAAGTGAAAGAGGTCGTTAAGTTATTGTTTTCGAATAGTAAAGTTTTTGTTCTGAACATTGTGATGAAATTGAATAATTGTTTGTTCAATTTTGAAAAAAAAATCACGATGAGAAATGCTCTTGTAAATTGATTTGAGAAATTGTTATTTTATTATGTTTGAATTATTTAAAGAAGTTATGTTTTGAAAAAATAAGAATGAGAAATGATTTGAAAATTATTATTTATGTTTGAATGTTTTATAGTTTGAATTATAAGTTTTGTATGAGTTTTGAAAATCAAGAATGAGAATTGTTTTGAAAAAAATTATTGTTTATGTTTGAAAAATTAAAAGAAGAAAAATATTTGTAAATTGATGTTTTAGAAATGATTAGATAAATTATTACAATCGCTTTGGATAAATTGATAAAATTGATGAAATTTCCAAATTCTTTATTATGAAAGAATTGACTTAATTATGAAAAATTGTTACATTTACTGATTTGGAAAGTTTAATTAAGATATTTGAAATAAATTAAGGAAATTATGTTTTGAAAAATCAAGAAGAGAAAATTTTGAAAATATATTTAAGAAATTGTTATTCATTATGTTTTAATTATTTAAAGCAATTGTTTTATTTCGGTTGATTTAAATAAAATGATCCAATTGATTACATTCATTGATTATGAATGTTTTGATAAAATAATTGTTAAATTAAATGTTTTGATTGATTTGATAAATTGATTACTTATGACAAGACTTGTATTTGTTGATTTTAATATTTGAGAAATTCTTTGTGTTTTAAAATGATTAAAATGTCGTTATTTAAATTGTAAAAAAATATGATTTCAAATTTTTTAGAGTGTTTATAAAAGATAGTTTATGTAAAGGTTTGAAAATTATGATTTCGAATATATTTGGAAGTGTTTAGAAAATATTGTTTATGTAAATATTGGAAGATTTTAATTCAAAATGCTTTTGAAATTGTTTAGAAAATATGGTTTATGAAAATGTTTGAAAATTTATGATTTCCAAATACTTTCAAAATTAGTTATAAACTATTGTTTATTAAAATGTTTGAAAAATTTTTTGTGATTTTCGAATACTTTCGAAATTAGTTATAAAATGCTGGTTAAGAAACTGCTTGAAAAATTAGGATTTCCAAATATTTTTGAAATTATTATAATGATTAAGTCCTTGCTTTTGGAGTAACTTTAGAAACTTTGTCATATGTTCAATGAATTCTTTTCAATTCCGAATGACTAAATGTAAGGGTTTGGAATGATTTAAGAAAGTGCTACAATTGTTTAAATTCATGGTTTTTGAAAAATCAATCAAGAAAGAAAAGAATTATGAATTTTATTATCTATGATGTTGAAGAATTGTTTTCGAATGATTAAATATGTTTATGCTTTGAATTATAAACTAATTTAAATGAGTTTGAAAAACAAAATCAAGAAACAAATTGTTTGTAAATTATTGTCTATGTTTATATTTGAAAATTTTGATTTCCGAATGAACAATGATTTTAAGAAATTATTATTCATCATGTTTTGAATTTTATAAGGATTGGCTACCATGAGTGAAATCTATGTTTTGAATGATTTGACGAGAATTGATACGATTTTTGAGTTAAATGTGTTTTAATGATTTGATAAATTATCAAAGGTGTGGCATACGTTGTTATGAATTGTTGTGAATTGATTGTGCTTTTGATCGTTATGAGTTGGTGATGAATTGTGATTATATTTTGGTGTGCTCTATGACATATGTATGGAGAATTGTAATATGCATGTATGTGCATTATGAATGTTAATGTGTCTAGTAAGACACGATGTGAAAAAAAAATTAAGTTTTGAAATACGCCTTCGGGCTTTCCGATTGTTTTAAGCATGAATATGTGAATTATGTGGGTTTGGTTAGGTCCCCTCCGTATGAGTCAGTGCACTGATCTCCCTTCGATAGCCTTCTCTCGGCTGCCCGCTAGTGGCATAGGAGTTCCAATTTCAGACTCCCCTCTATTCATGACTGCACAGGACCGCTATGCGGGAATGTGCAATACGTTCTGTTGCAGACCAACCAAACCACTTTGATATGTTATGTGTTTTTGATTTATTATTTTGCGCTGCATTTTTGTGTGCTGCATTTATGTTTCGAAATTTCTAGTGATTTGTGAAGTTTGAGAAATGAAAAATTGAAGTTTCAACCGAGAAATTTTTGTGAAATTGTTTAGAAATGTTTGCAAAGATGAGAAGCTTGAAAAATAAGCCTTTGGGAAAAACTTTGTGAAAAATGATTTTTACTTATGTTTTAAGCTATAAATATGTTATCCACTAAGCAGTCAAGCTCACCCCACCTTTCATCCCCATCTCCAGGTTTTCGAGCAGGAGATCGGATGAAGACGGTCAAGACATCAGTTTTGCATGTTTATGTAATAGGGTTAGTTGAGATTTTTTGGCGTTTGGTTTTGTATCGTGGCTGAGAATGCCACTTTGGTTTGATGATGTTTATAAATCATAAATTTATGTATGAACTTGAGTTCTAAGGTTATATATGATTATGGGATATACGTCGTGTTTGTATATGAAAATGATTGGATTAGTTTACGTTTTAGATTGACTTATGAAGTTGTATTCCAAATTGAAATTTGAATGTGGATGATGGGTTTTGCGTTTGGAATTAGACTTGTGAATGGTTTTAGTATGTAAATGGATATGCATGGGGTTTGTTTATATATGGAGATATGAATATGACTATGAATTTAGATATGAATAATGAGATTGTTGTGTTGGTTGATTTGAGAATGATTGAAGTGTCTTAGGTTTAGAATTGTGGTTGCTTATGTTAGATTCCGGACGGGAGGTCCGATGAGTAGTACGGTTGGATGTGATTATATAGAAGTGCGTTTTGAACTTTGCAGATTTTTGGGTTTTGCAAAATACATTCGTTGTGCTACCGAATTTTCGTTAGAGTAAGTTTAATTAAAGATGAAATTGCGAAATTGCGAAATTGCATGATTAAGAAGAATTATAGGAATTGAGGTTTGATTGAGAATAAAGTTCCAAGTGAGAAAGTGTTTTTGCTTGTATAAGCTTGTATTAAGGAATAAATGAAAAAAAAAAGAATTTATACCGGATTTTTCGGATAAACTTAGTCTAAGGATTTTCAACGCGACCGTTTTCTATGTTCGCTTTGGATGTCGGATCCGCTTGTTTGCAATTCGTTCTTGTTTCCGTTTGTCTTTCATTGTTTCCGTGCACGTTTGCTACCTCCGCTTTTGATTGCATCCATTCTCTCGTTGTCGTTCTTTGTGCTTCTGTTTTTTGTTTTCGAAAGTTTCCGTTCGTTTTTGTTTTTGTTCCTGCTTTTTCGGTTGGGATCCGGTTTCGAAATCGGGTTCTAACAGGGTGAAAGAAATTAAAGGTTTTTTTTGTTTGTATGTGTACAGATGATGTGTTTTTAAGTTAGATTGTTGGAAGGTAAGTCCTTAGACTTTTGTTGAGAATTTTGAAGTTGTATTATCTTGTGTATTTTGGATTTTAGTATGGATGTTGTATTATGGCTTGGAATTCCATTTATGTTTTGTAAACATATTAATTCATGATGGTAATGAGTTATGAAATTGTGTATGGATATGGAATGTGGATTTGCATACTGAATTGAGATGAGACGAATATGAATAGTTTTGTATATAAATTGAATTAAGATATGAATGTGATTTGGATATAGATGAATTGGATTGATTGAGCTGGTATTATAGAAGTGAGTTTAAAATTGTTTGCAGATTTTGATAAAATAATGTTTATGAGTTTGTATATGACAATTTGAGGGGATTGAGATTTTTGATTGAGGATTGGAATTGATAAATTTCAAATTGAAAAAGTGTATCACTTTGTAAGTGATTGAATGCATAAGAAAGAAAGAAAGAAAAAAGTTTATACCGTTTTAGGATTGGTTAGACGACACATTTCTTTTGTTTTTCAAAAAGTTTAAGTTTTCGGATGTCGGAAAGTTGTTGCTTTGATTCCAAACCAATTTGATTCGTTTCCGATTGGCTTTCATTTGGTAAATCCGATTCTTTGAATTACCGATGTGATTCGTTTTGTTTCGCTAATTTCGCTTTGTGTTTCGCTTCTGATTTGACCCAGTTTTGGGTTGAGATCCGTTCTTTCATTTCTGCCTCTTTGGCGAACCATTCGTATTCGATTCGCTTTGGACTTTGTTTCCGTCTCATGATCCGCTCGTTTGCTTTGAACTGTTCGTTTCGCTTTGCTTCCGTTCTTTCGTTTTTGTTTCAATTCCTTCTTTCGCCTTGTTGTTCCACTTTCGTTCCGTTTCGATTTGTGATTCATCTTCCTTTTCAAAATTTTCGTATTCGTTCTCTGTTTTTCTGATTGGGATCCGGTCTCCGAAATCGGTTCCCAACATAACCAAATGATTAATAATAGAATTAATCAAAACAATCAACCATTATAATTGTCATATATTGCCTTTTTTAATGTAAAAAATTAGACCAAACATAACCTAATTATCTATTAAGTTCCCAATACAATAACATTTAATTTTTTCATAATATTAGGGTACTTGAATGATATAAATATATTTCTAAATATCATAACATATAAGCCTTATTATGGTAATTTAAAAAAATATTGACACTAAAAGTCCTGAAGGATGTAGTTTCGCAAAGATCCTGTTTTGCCACAGTTGCTTTGAAATGTTTATGTCGGTTGCTTAATATAAAGCAATTGTGTTAGTAGTTGTCAATTTTTTATAATTAAAATGCAACAAAAAAAATTAAACATACAACAAATAAATCAACAATCAAATTTTGGTGATAAATTATTGGTGAACGAAATCAGGTGATATATACGCAAATTATTCATTAAATATATGATATTTTCGTATAATAATGTAGGACCAAAAGAATTTATAGTATGAATGTGAATGTATGATTTTCGTCCATGTCGAAATTCCAAAATGATACCAACTATGGGGAAGATTTTACTAATATGATATATTGCATTGGTGATAACATATAATGCGTAATGCCGCTGTATTCAAACACAGGAAGAAAAAGTCAAGTTTATGAATTAAAAATGCTGCGGTGTTTGGTGGTAAAGGCAAACAAAGTTTAAAAGAGAAAAACTAATTAAAATATAAGTCGTTGAAATCTTATATATCCAAAGGGTGTTGATTAAGTAAAAGGAGTGGAAAACAATTTATCAGTTGACATTCTTTAGAATTTGAGGAAAAGTAAAATAAACCTTTTTCAAGTATTATTTTATACCATATGCGCCGTACAAATGTGTAAAATCAGTCCGGCTTTTGTTGACTTGAATGGGAATGAAAGAATTGATTATTTCCATTAACCGTGTGGGTGTGGGTGAGAAAAATCAACATCATGAATGCTGCCAGCCCGCCGCCAAAACTCGTCCATCTGCATGCGCGCTCGGCCTATAAATAGAACACCACCTTGCTTATCACAATCATCCCTGCAACCAAGTTAAACATAGAGATCAATCAATGGCTTCTCTGAGTTATTCGCCATTTCTGTTTCTGCTATTCCTCTTCTCATTGCCTTGCATAATTGATTCAGCTCGCCTCCATCACTACCCAGCTCATACCAACTTCCTTCAATGCCTTTCCCAAAATTCGGAACATTCCTCCTCCATATCCAACCTCATTTACACCCCGCAAAATTCGTCTTACTCGTCTGTCCTGCACTTTACTCTACAGGACCTCAGGTTTAATACATCTTCCACCCCAAAGCCTCTCGTCATTGTAACGCCAACAAGTGTATCCCACATCCAGTCCGTCATTTCCTGTTGTCGAAAGCACGGGCTGCAGCTTAGAATCCGAAGTGGTGGCCATGACTACGAAGGCCTGTCTTATGTGTCTGCTGTCCCCTTTGTGGTACTTGACATGATTAATATGAGGGACATAAAGGTGGACGTAGCAAACAACAATGCATGGGTTCAAGCAGGTGCATCACTTGGCGAGCTTTATTATAAGATCACTCAGATAAGCAGAAACCTTGCATTTCCAGCAGGGTTTGCCCCAGTGTTGGAATTGGGGACACATCAGCGGCGGAGGCTATGGCCCTCTGTTGCGTAAATACGGAATTGCTGCGGATCAAGTCATCGACGCACAGTTGATCGATGTTAATGGCAGACTCATGGACAGAGCCTCTATGGGAGAAGACGTTTTCTGGGCCATTAGAGGTGGCGGAGGAAACACTTTTGGCGTCGTCATCGCATGGAAGGTGAATTTTGTTTCAGTTCCTTCTACAGTCACTCTATTCACCGTCCCCAGAACCTTGGAACAGAATGCCATCAAAATTGTCCACCGTTGGCAATATGTTGCAAACAAGCTTCCCGACGAACTTTACATATTATCCGTCATGGGCAAAACAAACGCTAGTGAAGTGGGAAGCGATTCCGTGAAAGCAACTTTCTTCGGCTTATTTCTGGGAGGCATCAACCAGCTTCTTCCACTGATGCAGGAGAGGTTCCCAGAGCTGGGTTTGGTTAAAGAAGATTGCAGTGAAATGGGTTGGGCTGAGTCTATCCTCAACATTGCAGGATTTCCAGCCAATACCTCCTTGGATAATTTACTTACTCGTACTCTGCTTAAAGCAAGAACCAAGTCAAAATCGGACTACGTGAAGGAAGCCATTCCTGAAGATGCCTTGGAGAGGCTGTGGAAAAGGTTCTACGAAGTGGACGACTTAGGGTTTATGTATATGGTGCCCTATGGAGGACGAATGAGTCAGGTACCAGAAAGCAGCGTCCCATTTGCACACAGAGCTGGATATTTATACAAAATTGGTTACTTCGCAACTTGGAATGAAGATACCAACAGGGCATCTCAAAGACATATAAACTGGATCAGGAAACTCTATAGCCGCATGACTCCCTATGTTTCCAAAAATCCTCGAGGAGCTTATATTAATTACAGGGATCTTGACATCGGAGTCAATAATGTTCTTGGTCAAACCAGCTATGCAAAAGCAAGCATTTGGGGCAAAAAGTACTACGGAGATAACTTCGACAGGTTGGTACGGGTCAAGACTGCTATCGATCCTACTAATTTCTTTAGAAACGAACAAAGCATTCCGCCTCTCCTTTAATCGTACACAAAACTTCAATTTTCACTTGTATGCTTATTTCCCAATTTATTTATTTTGTAACTTCGACTTCTTTATCATATTCTTTAATTTGTCTTGAAAGTTTGTTGAAATAAATGTTCATATGTACACAACCCAGCAATATTTACTCGCTAAACTACTTATTATTTCCAACAAGCAAATGAACATCTTTGCTCTTGTTTGTTATTTTTTCGGACAAAAGATGCATATATCTTATGTGAACTTATAATTCAATATTTTGAAATTATATAAGTGAACAAAAATCAACTATAATTTGTCTCACCTCAAATAAATACGAGGATTCAAATGCTAATTGCAATCGGTTTTCTATGTGCTTCTATGATATATGATTATGTTATAGAAGGGTTATTAAAGGTATAATGCTACTTAACTTACTTATTAACTAATTGATAAATTAATAAAATTATATATATTATAATATATATTTGGTCAAAATTATACAAATTCTTATCAAATTGTATTGAGTTGAAAGAGTAAAAGAATAAGAAAGTGTTTAAACTATTGACCTCAATAAAAGAAAATTTAAAAATTTTGGTCTAACTCAACAAAATGAATCCTTCAAGATAAAAGCACTAGTTCGTCTTTTGTTGACTTTAAGGAGAAGACTCGATATTTTCCCAACCGTGAAAAATCAACATCATGAATTTGCCCATTCTCTAAAACACTTCCTGCACATCATTGCAAGCTACGTACTAACTCCTACCTAATTTCTCGTCTCGATTATCAAGAATAACTCAAAAATTATCAGTAAAATTGGTAATTTTCATTTATAAAAATTAAACTTCTTGTGATTCGATTGGGCTAACATATTATTTGACTACCTGAACGTTTTTCTTACAAAAAATCATGTTACAATTGTCTGACAGATGGCATGTGTTTGACTAGCTAATATCCACTTAAGTATCTTCTAAAAGGTTGTAAAAATTTTCTTAAAATTTCAAAACCTTTTCAATTTTCTCAATCTCGTATTTATATTAAATGTTACATCTAATATGTTGTCTAATAGGGATAAAACTAAATCAACATACTTTTCACAAATATTTTCTTTTTACATGTTATCATCACAGTTAGTCCATTTTACACCTTTTAAGCATCTAGTATTATTATTATTCTCAAATATACTTAATTACATCCTCAAAATTTTGAGATATTATACCCTCACAGTCAATCTAACCTACGAACAAAAGGTAACTTTAAGATTTTAGTCATTCAGATCATTAATTTGAAAATATAAGTGAATATTATTAATCAAAATTATTGTATAACAAGGAGGAATGCTGGAAAGCATAAATGTGCACAGATAGACGCAATATGTAACACCAACGAACTATAGAAGTGTAAAAGAAATGATAGAAGCAACATATAATAATGATGAACTATAAATGTACAAAGGCAGATATAAATTTATGAGGGCAACAACAAATTGATCGATTAAAAGGAATGACACCAACATTATGATATACCAAACAACTTCCACGATACAAGGTTGTGCCTTAGATGGTGATGGTGCAATTGAAGTTTGTTACTCTGTGTTACCAAAGTTTAATAATTCTAATCGATGTGGATGACAAACTAAGCTTACTAGTATTGGAACCGTGGAACTCTTTCGATTTTATTTTATGTGATTTGATCTTATTCAAACCGCTTGATATAAAATAACAACCCATTTACACTAGATTTAGATAATATAAAAATTCATAGATATATAAATATAGTCAGGAGATTCTAAGCTATTTTTACTTTCTGAATATTCAATAATTTTATTTCACTTTGAATTCTTGCAAATATTTCAGCGTAATTATTACAGAATAATAAAAAAAATTGAATGGTTGTAATTTAAATTCTTTCTCGTAACATAAAAGAGGAACACACATTATTGTCTTGTAGAAGTGCATTACATATAATGATGTAGTTCATCTTCAACGGGTCAATCAGTTTGTTAGTACTACTTAAGGCTTCTATTTGAACACATTCATACTTTCTAGGCCAATTTTATTTTTGAAACAAGAATCCTCGTAACAAAAATTTTGTAGCTAAAGGTTATTTGAAGTTTATGATGCTTATGATGGTCTTGAGATAATATTTTTTAATTAACATCCGATAACAAAATGTTGATCACACGATATTAGTGTAAAACGATTACATAAGCATCTCATGGAGAGACGTTATGGTACGATAAAGAGCGTGTTCCCATCTCTTTGAACACAACATGCTCTCTTAAAATTTTTTTACTCTTCAAAAATAGTGGCAATGCTTAATTTGAGCGCTTAAGATCACATTAAACAAGAAAGAGCATCTTTCCAACCTGAAACTAATGTGAAAATTCTGTGATTGCAGAAAGACAAGAATCCCACTCATTGTATTGCAATAGTGAAACGTATATATACAGGTACAAGAACATCTGGGTAACACTAAACTACTAGTATGAATCTATCTAACTAGCTATGTACAAGATAAAGAAGAGTTTAACACAAACAAAAATATATCATGTACAGGATGAAGATAAGAAGTTTGAACGAGATAAACTATATCACTAATAGCCCCCCTTAAGTAGATAGCGGATCAGGGAGAAGTCAAAGCTTGGATTTATGACTATCAAACAATGCAATACACAACAGTTTAGCAAGAATGTCAGCAGTTTGATCCGAACCCTTATGAAATTGAATTTGAAGTTTTTTATGGCTGACTAATTCACGAACAAAATGGTAATCTAACTCCACATGCTTAGTTTGAGCATGGAAAACTAGATTCCTACTTAGGTAAATTGCCCCAATATTGTTGCACCACAAGATTGGTGGAGTTGCAGGCTTAAAGCCAAGTTCACCAAGTAACAAAGTAAGCCATAGAAGTTTAGCGATATAATTGGCTAAGGATTTATATTCACTCTCAGTGGACGATCGAGCGATTGTAGGTTGTTTCTTGGATGCCCAAGAGGTAAGATTATTTCCAAGATAATGGCATAGCCATTCATGGAGCATCGATCATTTGGACACCCACCCCAATCACTATCAATAAAACATTGCATAGTAGTGCAGGAGTTTTTGGAGAAGAACAGACCTTCAGAACTCGTATACTTAAGATACCGAAGTAAGCATTTTGCCACTTTCCAATTATCCTCATTAGAATTGTTCGTGAATTGACATAATCGGTTGACAGAAAAGGCAATATCCAGATGAGTAAGTGTTAAGTATTGAAGAGCACCAACAATTTGACGATAGACAGCGACATCAGCAAAAGGCAGACTAGAGGCTTGGGTGAGAGGTGAACAAGTCGCCACAGACATTTTGCAAGGTTTTGGCATCTGACATTTTGGTACGAGCTAGCAGGTCAGCAATGTATTTTTGTTGAGACAAAGTGAGACCTTGCGGATGAGGATGAACTTGAACACCTAAGAAATAATAAAGAGGGCCAAGATCTTTGGCTGGAAAATTGTGTTGAAGTTAATCAATGAACCATTGTATACGAGTACCCTTTGTTCCTGTTACAAGAATATCGTCAACATAAACAAGAACAAAGCACTTATCGGTAGCAATATATAAAATAAAAAGAGAGGTGACAGCTTTTGAAGGGGAAAAACCAAGTCCCTACAAGAAGTTGTGTAAGCGATGGAACCAAGTACGAGAAGCTTGCTTGAGACCATAAAGACACTTTTGAAGATGACAAACATGAGTAAGCCTGGTGGCATCTCGAAAATCAACTAGGTGTTCCATGTAGATGTCACAATTAAAAGAACCATGCAAAAAGGCATTGGAGTTATCCAATTGACGAAGCGTCCATCCACGCATAATGACAAGAGCAAGTACCATGTGAATGGTTGTTGTTTTAACGACATGACTGAAAGTTTCAGAATAATCAATACCATCCTGTTGCTTGAACCCTTTTGCCACAAGGGGAGCTTTATAGCGATCGACAGTGCCATCAGCACGGCATTTGATACAATACAACCATTTATTACGAATGACATTAGTAATAGGGGGACGGAAAACTAGTTTCCAAGTATGGTTAGCATGTAGGCCGGCAATTACATTTGACATTGCTTTTCTCCATTCTTAAAAAGGTTTAGCCTGGTTATAAGTGTGAGGTTCAGTTTGCAGATAGTTTGGTGAGGTGGGATGTTGATCGGAAGAGGCTTGGCGTTTGGTCATTGTGTAAGGGCGGAGAACCATGAAATGAGAACGATCTTGAGTAGGGGAAGATGGGGAAGGTCGGTAGGTGTTAAAACGACGAAGATCATCAATTAAATCTATGTTGGGAATATTAAATGGAACAAGAGATGGAGAGGGACTCTCAAAAAGAGGTAGTGATGGAATAAAATGAGAAGGAGACATACTTAAAGAGGTAGGGCTGGATGGCAAGGTGGAATAGTGAACACAAGCCATAGAGAGGATGAACCTTGAGGAAGAGAAGAAGAGGATGGGGAGGCAAGACGTAAGGGAAAATCATTATCAATAAATTTGGCATTCCTACAAAGAAAGATGCGACCAGAGGAGATATCTAGACAATTAAATCCAGCATGGTGAGGAGATTTAGCAAGAAAAACACACTTTCGAGTTCGAAAATGGAATTTTTGATGATAAGGATGTAAAAGGGGATAGATAACATAACCAAAGGGATGCATAGGATTATAAACAGGAATAGTTTTGCAGAAAAGATAACAAGAAGACTACGCACGAAGGACATTGTTTGGAAGGACATAAATGCAAGAAACAAGAATCAAAAAAGAAAAGGTCCAGTATTTAAAGGGAACATTAGATTGAGCAAGTAAGGTGAGACCAGTGTCAGCAATATAACGGATTTTGCGTTCCATAATTCCATTTTGTTCATGAGTATAAGGGCAAGCAATGCGATGTATAATACCAGTATTGAAAAAATATTTATGTCATTTTTGATATTCCTCACCCCAATCAGAATAAAAGGCTTTTATTTTAGAGTTGAATTGATAAAAAATAAGTTGCTCAAAGGAGAGAAGGAAACAATAAACATCGCCTTTATGTTTTAAAAAATAAATCCATGTGAATCATGTAAAGTCATTAACAAAGAGAATAAAATATCTATAAGCTAAATTGGATAGAAGAGAAGCAGGGCCCCAAGCATCAGAATGAACAATATCAAAGGTTTCCTACTTGTATGATCTACCTTAGCTAGAGGGACACGAGATAACTTTCCTTGAAAACAAAAAGAACATGGGTCTTTAGTAACGATATAACAAGGTAACTGATTAGTTTTGAGAATTTTGTGAACACGCTGAAAGTGAGGATCGCCTAACTTGGAATGCCAATCTTGAAGAGAGGGAACTTCACTAGCCATGGCCAATTTAAGGGAGGTGGGGTGCAAAGCATAGACTCCATGATCACTCTTGCCATCTAAAAGAGTTCTCTTGGTAAGTTGGTCCTTAACAACAAAATGGGTTGGCCAAAATTCAAAGAACCAAGAATTATCAACATTAAATTGTTGAATAGATAGGAGGTTTTTGACAATATGAGGGACATGTAAAACTTGTTTTAAAACTAAAAGACCATTAGTATAAGGGAGAAAAGCATTACCAGTGTTCACAATTGGAAGCCCTTGGCCATTACCTATATGGAGTTGGTCATTACCCGAGTATGCTTACGGAATCTTAAGAGTGGAGACATCTGGAGTAACATGGTTGTTAGCTGCCATGTCTCGAAACCAAGGAAGTGGTTGAGATGAAGCAGCAGGATATGGAGGTGGAAACAGATAAAAGCCACCATAAGAGATTTGATTTTCTTGAGGCATTTAGTTTTGAGTAGGAGCATAATGATGCCTGCACCTATCTGTTGTATGATTACGCAGTCCACAGATCTGGCAAGGGCCTCTGGAACGCCTAGAATGAGAATGAGAAGGAGACTTCTATGGAGTGGATGGCGGTGGAACAGAGAAGTGACTCGATGCAGGAGCAAAGTGAGCAAATACAGGAGCAGAGGATGATTTAGTTACTGTTGGAATTATGCCCATGACCTAATCGTTATGTAATAGATTGAACAATTTAGTTTTGTGATTATTAACTTTGTTTAATAACTTGAAAAATATTTTTATCATATTATGTTTATTGTTTTTATTCTAATATGATAAGTCCTTGATTAAATTTATATACTTGCCATCATAATGGAGATTATGATAATGAGAGTCAAGTCTTTAGGATTTAATTTAAAAATGTTCTTAATCATAGGATCATCAAATAAGGACTTTGATGATCCAGTTAGGTCAATATATATGTAATAGTATCTACTGGATAGATATTAATAGATCTCATTTACTAAGTTACATATATAGATGATGCATATGGGGATATGATCATTGAACTGACCAAATTGAGAATTTCCAATGGTTAATGTTACCTATAAACTGTCAAGTAGAATATTCTCATAAGGATTTAAATGTATATTTTTTCTTTGACCTGATATCATCATAGTAATCAATAGGTTACTTATTATGTTTTGATGTCAGACACCTAGTGTGTAAAAATGCTAGTTGAATGATCATTAGATGTAATTAAGTACTTATTTGATTAGTGGTGAGTCAAGATGGAATCCATCGACTCTAGATAATGAGTTTGAACTCTATGTTGTCATTTATCTTAATGATTGTTTCAAGACCTTAGCCAGGGTAATTGAATGAGTGAGGAAAAGAAGTTTTCTAAGTCATTCACCAATCATTAATGATCGACATATAACATAGTTGGTTATCTAATAAGGTTTGACAGTTAAACCATACCTTAGGATAATCCGGAGTTGTAATGGTGGAAGGTAATTATACATTATCTTTAACCAGGTTCCATCTCTGTAAAGTTGTTACTTCACACTATCCGGTCGTTAGGGTGTATTGTTAGACGTCAACTTTGATTAGTAATTAATTAGATTAATTACTAATGGCTTAGTGATTAACTTATATTGTCACACACTTACGAGTGTAATATTTACTTATAATTATTTAATTTATTATGAGATAATTTATTAAATAATCTATATGGCGATTATTATATCTTTTGCTAGCACGAAAATATTATTAATATTTGAAATTCTCTTGTACAAAATAAATGACTAAAATGAAATAGTTTTATTATATTTCATTTTAGAAATAATAATAAAATAAAATATTTTTATTTTATTTCATTTTATAAATCATGGTTATTGTTTTTGGATTTAATAATTAACCAAAAGGTATAACCAAACTAAAAGGATGAGTCTGTGCTGGTTTAAGTTTTTGAAAAGAAACGTTATTAAGGGTAAGATAATAATTTTTTTTTCGTTTCTTTTTGTGTGCGTGAAAAACGTAGAGAAGAGAAATTCTTATATTCTTTCAGTGTTGTTCGTTCGCTTTAGTACGGTGATATACAAAACAAAAGTTTTTGTTTTGTTTGCTTTCAAGAGACAACGTGCATGAAGAGGGAGAAGAGATATGGACGTTGTTCGTTTTTACATGTATGGGAGAATAGTTGTTTTTACTTTCAAAAGGTAAAAACACTTACAAAGAGAAGAGTGTGTGTTTGACAAACAGTGAAGAGAAAGTGAGACTTTCGATTTTGTACGTAGAGAGTAAACGAAGAGAAGAGTTTGAATATAGAGATATTCTTTATTTTTGTATGTTAGAAAGAAAATAAAGATGTAGAAATATTATTTGTTTTTGTTCTTTGTATGGAAAAATAAACAAGAGAAAAGTTTGAGAAAATTGTTTTCTTCATTGTTGAAGAAAGGGTTCTTCAAATTTATCCATATCCATATTAAGTGTTGAAAACGAGACATATTTTTCAGTGTGGAGCATATAGAGGCTTCGTGTTTTCGAAGTTCCATATCAAGTAATCATCACTTTTAAGGTATTTATTCTGTAACATCTCGTCCCCGATGGGAAGGGTAAATTTGTAAATTGGGACAGGCTAGGTTGTTGCATTGCATATTTGAAATGTAAATGTTCATTTGGCCTCTAATTGTAGAGGAGTGAGTCTTTTAGCACATGCACATGTAGGTACATGCACTTATGACAAGTCCCGACATTAAATTGTGATTTCGATGTGTTTTGTGAATTGGTTGAGATTTATGGGATAATTAGGCCTGAATAGTAAATTGGAAATGTTTTAGAGTGATGGTCGATGGATAATAACTCTCTGAAAATTTTCTGGAAATTCGGAAAAAAAATGTTCGGACCAGAAATTTTTCGAGTGGCGGACCGACTGATTGTATAGTATCGAGATGATGGTCTAATGGCAATGGGAAAGTTTGATTTATGATTTTAGAAATTGATATGTCGAGCTATTGAATTTTTGGAGACAAATTGGACTGGAAATGAAGTGAAAAGAGAGAGAGAGCCTAAGATTGTTGAGAAAATGGCATGTGGCAGGTTTCTATTGATGAGGACCATTTGATTAACTTTTTAATGCCTTAAGCTTTGACTTTTCCCCTTGTAAAGTCACCAAACCACTTTGGCAGTAAACCATTTCCTCCACTCCTAGGGCATGTCTTCGATTGATGCTTGCTTTCCTCCTCTCTACAAGATCTTTGTTGTTCACTGGCTTGCCTCTTCTTCTTGTCTAAAGACCAACGAAAAACCCTTGAAAAGATGGAAATTTGTGAAGGTTTGAAAGAGAACCGTATATGTAGATAGGGTTGGAGATTTTCAGGAATTTTAACAAGTGGAAGCTTGAGAAGGTAAGAAAATGTCTTTATATTGTTTATTGATTAATTACATGCATTTATGGGTTTAATTGTGAGAAATTGGGGTGGTTATGGGTGAGTTAAGGAAGTTTTTAGAGAGAAAAATGGCGGAAAATCGATCGGAGAAGACGAACCAGAGCCGCACGTTGTGACGAAGGAATTATTGGACGTCGCGACGAGCGTACGCCGCGACGTGCGTAGACGTCGCGACAAGCGTGCGCCACGACGAGCGGAATGTCGCGACGAGGGATTAAGTAGACGTCGCGACGAGAGTGGGTTGACGCCGCGGCGAGTGTCCTTACGTCGCGGCGAGGATGGTTTTTCTGAATTGATTGGGTTTAGTTTTTAAGGCATAACTTATGGTGTAGACCTCCAATTGAGGTGATTCTTGATTCATTATGAATTAGGGAAAGAGGTCTACAATTGAGGAAAAAGAAGAAAGTATTGAATAAAATTTGAGAATAGGTTCTATTGCAACCTAGGGGTTGTTTATGGATAATTAAGATATAATCGTGCGATTTTGAATTTAAGGAAATGCTATTGAGAGTTCTGGATACTGAGTATAAAGCGTGAATTTCGAGATATAGAGAATAGTGACACTGAAATTGAGATTTTCTTGAGAATACCCAAATGAGTATGACCTAGTAAATTAATTGAATGTTAAAATTGAAATTGGTGGAATTCCGTAACAGGTCATTGAAATGAGTCATTATTGCTCAATTGAGTGGAAAGGTAGAATTTGACAAAAGAAAGTGAAAATTGCGAAATAGTGCCGGGAAGATCATGAATAGACATTGTATGTCTTTTATTTAAGGCATGTACATCATTAAATTATTTTGACTGTGCATTTAATGAATGACTATTTGATTGTTTTAGAGGCACCGTTGGATCGTTATTCCACGGACAGTGCTGGAGCTTCCAGGCAACAGCTAGGAAGTTCATGTGAGTAACCTAGTTGGTTTCTCAACTTGTATGTGTTTAATATTTTGCAATTATGCCATGTGGTGATAATGGAGGGATATATGTGTTTGTTTGGATTGATTTCGGACCACGGGTGTCCTAAGTATTTGAGTGTGATATTGAAGTGCAAATTGTGTATACTGTATGTGAATGCTGCTATGAAATGAATTGTGAATATGAAATTTGTTAATGACTGACTTACCGGACCAAAGGTCCGAAGGAATGGGGATTTGTCTTTGAAATGAAAAATGATTGTGAATGTGAATTGATACATATGCAATCATGCATAAAGGCATGGTCAGATAAAGACAGTTGTGACCGGAGTAGCCAATAATGCCTTGGTATCGCTTGCCCCTGAGGTGGTGCATACCCTGAGGGCTCTCCCACGCAGTGCTCGGATACCATATTAAGGCTCACTGTATCAGGGCTTCAAGCCCACCAAAACACTGTTACTGAACTGAGCCTCGAGCTCGAGGGGAGTTAGTGCATACCCTGAGGGCTCTCCTACTCCTTAGACGCGTCTGATTACTGATCACTGATAGGCGCTAGGTCACAACACCGTAATAAATTGGAAAGTGTCACATGTGCATTTCATATATAAATGATTAAATGTGGATAGTGTGTTATGTCTGAAAGTGATATATGTGATACTGTGAATTGTGTGAATATGCGTGAGTTGAGTGAACCATCGATGATGGTTTCTCACTGAGTTCGCAAACTCACCCAACATTGCAAATATTTTTCAGGGATTGAAGAGTACCCCGTTGGGCACGGGAGTATGGCTACCGCTTGCAAGTCAGATTTCAGGTCGGGATCAGTTCACGTCTGCATTAGTGCTATTCTGTTTTTGTATAAGATTTATATTTCTGCAATTTCTGCAGAATTAGTACTGCCATTGTAGAGGACCCAAATTGATAAATGTTGTATTGTAATTGCGATTATTGAAATGGTATTTTGATTGAAATGTTTTTGCGTAAGATTGGGACCAAGTTGTTTATTGATTTCCGCACATATGAGTGTTTCAACGAAATAAAAATGTCATGCGGAGTATTTGAACGGTTTTGACTGCTCTAGCATACCACCCTTGTAAGACACGGGCTCGAATATCACCATCGATATCGGGTTCGGGTCTTGCGGGAGTGGGATGCTACATATTCTGCCTAGTCTGATTATGAGTATGATTATTCAATGCAATAGATAAATATATGATTGCAATTTTTTGTTTCCGCTGCGTATTGCGATCCTTCAGTTACATGTGAACTGTTGACAAGAATTTCATGGGCAACAAGATGGCCAAATAACTCATGAAATGGAACAAGGTCAGGTCAAAGGTTGAGGTGGTGATGATGCCATGATATTCACTACCAATGTTACAATAGACAATAACATTGGACTCTACTGTTGTGAGTGTTTGTTTGAACTTTGCACTTGTTCTTCTTCACCAATCACGTACGAAGAATTTTGATATTAGCGAATATACGTATAATATCACATGACTTATGGTGATAGATTATTGGTGAACGAAATCAGGAGATATATACGAAAACTATTCATTAAATATATGATCTTTTCGTATAATAATGTAGGACCAAAAGAATTTATAGTATGAATGTGAATGTATGATTTTGTTCCATATCAAAATTCCAAAATGATACCAACTATGCGGAAGGTTTTACTAATATGATATGTATCGCATTGGTGATATATATAATGCGTAATAATTACCAAAAAAAAGATATATATAATGCGTAATGCCGCTGTATTCAAACACAGGAAGAAAAAGTCAAGTTTCTGAATTAAAAATGCTGCGGTGTTTGGTGGTAAAGGCAAACAAAGTTTAAAAGAGAAAAACTAATTAAAATATAAGTCGTTGAAATCTTATATATCCAAAGGTTGTTGATTAAGTAAAAGGAGTGGAAAACATTTTAAAAGTTGCCATTCTTTAGAATTCGACTCAAAGAATGAGGAAAAGTAAATGCAACTAACAAAATATATAAACCTTTTTCAAGTATTATTTTATACCATATGCGTCATAGTGCAGGAGCCAGGAAGTGCCGTACAAATGTATAAAATCAGTCCGGCTTTTGTTGACCTGAATGGGAATGAAAGAGTTGATTATTTCCATTAACCGTGTGAGTATGGGTGAGAAAAATCAACATCATGAATGCTGCCTGCCGACAAAACTCATCCATCTGCATGCGCGTGTTAATGGATATTTTGAGTGGTTGTTTGCTATATTTTTGTATCTTATTTTATTTGAATTCATTCATTTTTTTGTGTTTAATTGCTCATCTTGAGTTCTTGTTGATTTTGCATGTAGATTTCATGATGAAATACAAATACAAGATTAAAGCATGAAGTTTTGAAGCCCTTGGAGCATTCTTTCACACCAAACGAAAGCATCTTTTTAGGTCCTCCTTAGCTTTAAAACACAGCTCCCATACACCCACGATCCCTCCACACATGCAGCTCCCATTCCAACCAACAGCATAACCCCACTCCATGCAAATAACACTCCATCCACCAGCCTTTCACATTGCTTCCATCCCTCACTCACCACTACAGGAATCCACTCACTTACCTTCACAATCAAAGTTCCATACCTTCAACTGACACAAGTAACTCACCAGAAGCATTTACAACTCACACAACTCCAACAAGAAGTAGCCTCTTCCAACCCCACATGCCATTCCTCCACTTACAAGCTCCATACCACATTAACGCAATTGCTCCCACAATTGTTTTTTTTATCATCATCCAACAAGACAAGCCTCTTGCAATTAAAAGGGAAGAGAACGTGAGCAGCTGGGGAGATGGAAGAAAAAGGACGTTGGTGCTAACTTGAAAAAAAAAAGAGCGTGAAGTAAAGTGTTAGAGGGGGGAGCTGGGCATTAAGGGAAAAACTAAGAGAGTGGTGTGTGCGTTAATTTTGTGAGTGTGGTGAGAGTTGTGAGTTACATGAAGGGGGGCGTGAGCTGAGGAGGAAATAAAAGGAGAAAGGCATTAGCTGAGGTAGCGTGAAAGCTGGAGGAGTGAGGCTGTGCGTTAACAGTGAGAGTGTGTGAGTAGCGTGAGTGTGTGCTGGGCAAAACCAAGGGGAGCTGTGCGTTACGTGAAGGGAAGAGGCGTGAACTGGAGACAAACATGAGCTGTTGAGTGAGAGTGAAGTAGCTGGTGGAAGACGTTACAGCCTTGAGAAAACGAAAAAAAAACAAAGATAGTTAAGGAGCTGAATGAGAGGACGTTGAAGTTTGGTGGGGTTGGAGACTTGAGGGAGCTGCATGAAGTCGTCGTTAGCTGGTGGATGAAGACGTGAATGAACCAGCTGGAGAGGAGGACGTGTATGAATTAAAGGAGACACAAACCTTATTTATCATGTCAATGAACAGCAATAAAAGATGTACAGTGCGTGGAATGAAGGCTTGAGGCACTAGCTGGTGGAGAAGGATTATGTGTGGAGCAGTGGCTAGCACTCACACAATTGCAGTTGCTGGCTTATCAACGTGGCTGCTAGATTCACGCAAGACGGCTGGGGACAAGAGAGAAACGTGGGGGCTGCTAGATTATGACACAAAACATCTGCTGACTTATCAACGTGGCTGCTAAATTAAGACACAAGGCAGCTAATGAAGGGAGATTCACGTGGACAGCTGGGGAGATATAAGAAGATCAACGTGGATGCTGGGCAATAAACGTAAGGCTGCTAGTGAAAGATCAAAGTGGAGGCTGGAAAATTCACCCAAAGGCAGCTGTCACGCACATTGGAGCATCAACTAAAACACTTTTTTAAATCCTAGCAACCACAAGTATCTTTGGGATTTACTTTATTTTTATTCCGTATTTATTTTAATTGTGTGGATTTAATTGATGAAAACATATATTATGACCATGATTTATGTTTCATTGATAAATATGTGTGAGTAAATTTTTCTTTTCGGTTAAGGTTAAGATTGAAATTGGATTAGGATAATTTTTTATAGTATTGATTTTTGCTTGATTAAATTCATATCTAGTCCTAATTTAGCTTGATCACCTAGATTAAGATCTTAGATGATTAAATGCCACAACCAATGGGATTTAATTTGTCAGAAAATTAATCAGGCGACATACTTGATACTTAAGTGTAGACCAGCCTTAGGATCTTATGTGAGGATACCTAGAATTAACGAACTTAATTTTAGGCTTCTTGTATTTAACGCCTTTTATTCCGAATTTTCTATGAACCAAGTAGTGACTCAGATTTAAAAGAGAAGGGAACACCATGAACATTGGGTTCGACTTTCTTAAGTGAAGTATTTTCTAAATAAATCCATTGTTACAGTTTTATTTTAAATGTGCAATCCAATTGAAATCTAATACCTTAACCGATTTTTGTCATTTGATTAAATTTAGTCGTTTTAAATTCATACCTTGCATTTTTCATATTTTCTTAATCTGCTTACTTTATTTTATTTTATTTTCAAATCAATCAACTTTAGATCGTCTGAGTAATTTTTAATCATTTAATTTAATTGTCTTACGTGTTGGAAATTTTTTCCTTAGGTACGATATCTGGTTCTTACCGATTTATATTACTTGTCGACGGGGTGCACTTGCCTCTAATTGGTTTAGATAAAAATTTAATTGTTTTGTTTAGATCGCAACATCGTGCGCGGCCTATAAATAAAATACCACCTTGCTTATCACAATCATCCCTGCAACCAAGTTAAACATAGAGATCAATCAATGGCTTCTCTGAGTTATTCGCCATTTCTGTTTCTGCTATTCCTCTTCTCATTGCCTTGCATAATTGATTCAGCTCGTCTCCGTCACTATCTAGCTCATACCAACTTCCTTCAATGCCTTTCCCAAAATTCAGAACATTCCTCCTCCATATCCAACCTCATTTACACCCCGCAATTGAAGTTTCAAATTGTTACTCTGTGTTACGAAAGTTTAATGATTCTAATCGATGTGAATGAAAAACTAAGCTTACTAGTATTGGAATCGTGGAACTCTTTCAATTTTATTTTATATGATTTGATCTTATTCAAACCGCTTGATATAAAATAACAACTCATTTACACTAGATTTAGATAATATAAAAATTCATAGATATATAAATGTAAACAATCGGTTCAAAGTTATTTGTATTTTCTGAATATTCAATAATTTTATTTCACTTTGAATTCTTGCAAATATTTCAGCGTAATTATTACAGAATAATAATAAAAATTGAATGGTTGTAAAAGTCTTTCTCGTAAAATAACAGTGGAACACACATTATTGTCTTGTAGAAGTGGATTACATATAATGATGTAGTTCATCTTCAACGGGTCAATTAGTTTGTTAGTATTACTTAAGGCTTCTATTTGAACACATTCATACTTTCTAGGCCAATTTTATTTCCGAAACAAGAATCCTCATAACAAAAATTTTGTGGCTAAAGGTTATTTGAAGTTTATGATGCTTATGATGGTCTAGAGATAATATTTTTGAATTAACATCCGATAAAAAAAATGTTGAGCACACGATATTACTATAAAACGATTACATAAGCATCTCATGGAGAGATGTTATGGTACGATAAAGAGCGTTTTCCCATCTCTTTAAACATAACATGCTCTCTTAAAGTGTTTTTACTCTTCAAAAATAGTGACAATGCTTAATTTGAGAGCATAAGATCACATTAAACAGGAAAGAGCATCTTTCCAAACTAAAAATAATGTGAAAATTCTGTGATTGCAAAAGATAAGAATCCCACTCATTGTCTTGCAATAGTGAAACGTATATATATAGGTATAAGAACATCTGGATAACATTAAACTACTAGTTTGAATCTATCTAACTAGCTATGTAAAAGATAAAGAAGAGTTTAACATAAACAGAAATATATCATGTACAGGATGAGGATAAGAAGTTTGAACGAGATAAAAGCAAGCACCTTAAAAAGTTTTGAAGGACAGTCCGTCTTAAAGTCTCCTTCCTTTAATAGAAATAACTACTCATACTGGAAAGAGAGAATGACCATATATATCTAATCTGTAGATATCGAAGTATGGTAAGCAATTAAAGTTGGTGTTATAATTCCCACTTCTGACAACATAAAAGTATAGACTGATGTTGACAGGAGAAATGCACAACTAAACACTAAGGCAAAACATCACCTAATATGCGCATTGCCTCCAAAAGAATATGAAAAGATATGTTATTGCTTTGCATTAAAAGAAATGTGGGACAAATTTCAAGTCACATTAGAAGGGACAAATGAGGTAAAGAAGCATAGAATAAGTCTTTTAGTGCATCAATACGAAACTATTAGTATAAAACAGGAAGAGACCATAGACAAACTCTTCAGACACTTCAATAACATCATTATGATCCTAAAGAACTTAGGAAAGATACATCCCAATGATTAGCTCGTAAAAAAGATTCTGAAGTCACTACTAAAGGAATGGAGACCTAAGGTGACAAGTCTAGAAACAATAAAGGAATTGAACATTATTTCACTCAATTGGGAGCTTAAGCCAGATAAAGGATCTTCTTACAAAAAAGGAATGGCACTTAAAGCAACTGAAGAAAATTGGGTGTTATCCGTGAAAGAAGAATTGAATCAATTTGAAAAAAACAAAGTCTAGAATCTAGTACCTCGTCCTCAAAACAAGTCAATCACTAGGACTGGGTAGGTATTTTGAAACAAACTTGACAAAATGGTAAGGTGGTAAGAAACAAAACTAAACTTGTAACTCAAGGTTACAATTAATAGAAAGGTATTGATTTTGATGAAACTTATGCACATTTCCTAGATTGGAATTGATTAGAATCTTACTTGCCTTTACATCCTATAAAAACTTCAAGTTGCTCCAAATGGATGTTAAAAGTGCATTCTTAAATAGTTACACTAATGAAGAAGTATTTGTTAAGAGATACCTAGGTTTTAAAGATGAAAACTATTCGGATTATGTGATGAAGTTATCCAAAACTCTTTATGGTCTAAAGCAAGCTCCTCGAGCATGGTATGAGAGGTTAACTAACTTTTTGCTTGAGAATAACTTTGAAAAAGGAAAAGTCGATAAAAACTTATTTATCAAAAGAAAGGAGAATCATTTACTCATAGTGCAAATATATATTGATGACAAAATATTTGGTGCTACTAATCCATCTTTTTGTGAAGACTTTTCAATATTAATATAGGGGGAGTTTGAAATGAGCATGATGGGAGAATTATCATTCTTTCTCATATTACAAATTATATAAATAGAAAAACGAATCTTCAATAGCCAAGACAAATACACAAAGGAACTCATCAAGAAATATCACTTTGAGAATGCTAAACTGATGGGTACTCCTATATACATTGGAACCAAACTTGATAAAGATGAAAAAGGCAAAGCTACGGATGAGACAAAGTATAGAGGAATGATTGGATCACTATTATATCTTACAATCTCAAGACCAAACATTATACTTAGTATGTGTCTTTGTGTACCCTTATGTGTCTTTGCGTACGCTTTCAACCAAATCTAAAAGAAAGCCATCTTCAAATAGTTAAAAAAATCTTTCGATATCTACAAGGAACTATGGACTTTAGACTATGGTATCAAAAAACTGATTCATTTGACATAATGGGCTATTATGATGTAGATTATATAGGTGATAAAGTCAATTGAAAAGAATAAGTTGTCACTATCAATTTCTTGGAGGACGTCTAGTATCCTGGTCCTACAAGAAGCAAAATTGCATAGTACTTTTGATGATTGAAGAATAATACATAGTAGTTGTCAGTTGTTATGCTTAAATCTTATGGATGAAGCATTAACTACATAATTTTTCTCTAAATTTTTCTCATATTTCTATATGATGTGATAATACGAGTGCTATAAATCTTTTTAAAAATCATGTGCATCATTCTAAGACTAAGCATATAGATGTTAGGCATTAAATTGTAATCGTTTTAGGCCCTATTTTGCATAAATTCTATTTGATTAAGTTTCCAATTTCCATTCGGTTTAATAAAATTTTATGCATTCTCTTCTTGTTTTATCTCTATTTCCATTTTGGCTACTTTTGTGGGATAAATGCTTGTTTCAGGCCAACGGTGGTAGATTTGGTTGTGCAATATGAAGATCCTGCCAACTCGTGTCTGAGCTTTGATGACATGGCACCTACTTTTGTTATAGGAACAGATACGTGAAGCCCAATGAAGTGGACCTAAAAATTTTTTAGGGACGGAACAAAACGCGGGGCATAGGAAAAAAAAGTGGGACATAGGGAAAAAAAAGGAAGGAACGAACAGCCCAGGGGAGGAAGGAAGAATCAACCGGAGGACTCCAACTTCAGACGCGACTACTCCAAGTCTTCTTCTTCTTCTTTTCCTGATTTATGTACGAGACTTTGGCAAAGATTTTGTCGATATCTCTCACCATAAGTGAGTAGATCCTATTTGGGAACCGATTTGAGGAGGAACATTCCTCCTCGCTGTGGATTGGAATTGAGTTAGTATTAAATTAAGTTGTTTGCTTTATCAAATTTCTGTTTTGTGATTATTTTCGTGGAATTGTACAGACCATGCTTTTCATACGTCTTAGTTGTTGATTGAGGTATCGAAAGGAAAAAATTAATAATAGAAAACCAAATTAGAAAACTCATTAACTCGAGCCCTAAGAGTAGGATGAGGAATGAGGGGGATTCCATAACTGAACATCAATTGTAATGGGTTGGGATTAAACCTTGAGCCACGAAAGTAGGAACTGGTTTGATTTACTGGCACATCTTTAATACCTCAAGAGGGGATTTCAGAGTCTTTAATGTTGAGTTTGGCTTCTTTGTTGTCCCATATTGGTTGGGGACAACAATTGGAATAAGGCTCTTACCTATATAAGGAGGTTGCTACCTCCTTAGTTAATGCACCAAACAAAGTCAAAGATTTGTATGACAAATTTGACTCTAGTTAAATTCCTTTTTTGAGGTGAGAATTGGAGAGTTGGAGAGTTTGTCTTGTGTATTTCTTTATGAGTGTATTGGTGTATTGGGGGATTAGGTAAGAGGAAAATTTGTGTGATTGTAAGAATTTTTCACATAGTGAATTTTCTTCTCGGTGCCCATGGTTTTTCTCCGGTTTGGGAGTTTCCACGTAAAATCTCTTGTGTTGTTATTTTCTGATAATTTTTGTCTATTAAATATCCTTGGGTGTGGGTTTGAAAGGTATAAATTCCCAACAAGTGGTATCAGAGTCAAGGTGTGTTTTTCTTGAAAATTCTAAGTATGCTCTGTGGTCGCAATTTTGACTGATCTTCTACATCAGAAAAGATTTTTTTGAGAAAGGTTTATTAAGTGCGGTGGAGTTTTGGTGTGGTAGTGTGGTAGTATATGTCTAGGAAAGTTTTGGCTAACGAAAGACTTGGTATTTAAGAGTGTCCGTTGTGACCCACCTCTCTTTCCTAGAAACTTTCCTGGTGTACTATCATTTCTACGGTAAAATTCATCAAGGCATAATAGCACAGGAAAAATTCAGGAAATAAGGCTTCGAATCCTCTTAGATTTGAGGTGGAGAAATTCGACGAGAGAATCAATTTTGGCTTATGGCAAGTACAAGTCAGGGATATTTTGATTCAGTCAGGGTTACACAAGGCATTGAAAGGCAGATAGATCCCTGATAGCAGTACAGGGAAATCTAGTATGAGCGATGAAGATTGGGAGGATTTAGATTTGAGAGCAGCCAATGGGATACGTTTGTATTTGACTAAGAATGTCCTTGCGAATATGCATGGAATAGATACAACAAAGGAGCTCTGGGAAAAGCTCGAGGAGTTGTATCAAACAAAGGGCGTCTCAAATCGGGTGTACCTAAAGGAGCAGTTTCATACACTACGGATGAGAGAAGCTACTACAATTTAAAATCATTTAAGTGTTCTCAATGGGATCATCTCTGAACTGGAGGCAATTGGAGTTCGTATAGATGATGAGGATCAATCTTTGAGACTCATCTGGTCTCTTCCACCTTCATATGAACACATGAAACTGATTTTTATTCATGGGAAGGAGAAGATAGTTTTTTTTTAAGTTGCCGGAAAACTCTTTTCAGAAGAGAGAAGACTGGGTGGTGGAAATGTTCCTAAAAACTCAGCTTTGATGGTAGCTGGATATCGGAAGAAGAACTCCATGAAGAAAAATGTAGTGTGCTGGAATTGTGAACAATCTGGGCATGTGAAGAAAAATTGTCCGAGAGATAAAGCGGGTTCGACAAAAGGCTCTGGATCAGTTAATGGAGAGACTGACAATATTGCTAACATTCTCTCCATAGATGATGATCTTGCTCTTTAAAAGGGGAGTATGTACATCCTCATGGCATGTCGCTAATCCCAAAGTTGTCATGATAAAGGATGTGTTATTGTTAGCGGGTCCACAAGTTTACACACGGGCATTGGTTTGGCATTAATGCAAGATGTGTGGTAGAATTTATGTCGATAGCTAATGAACTTCTAGGAAAGCCAAACATGGGAGTTGCACCATAATTTTTTAGCAAGGTTATTTTCAACATGTGCCGAAGTAAAAGGCTTAGAATTGGTTTATTCTAAGTTGGTATGCTTTTATGGTGGAGCATGATGCTATAAAGCATGATAATTCTCTCCCGTGAGAGTTATGTTATCTTTATCAAGGTGGAGTGTGGTTGTGGGATCAACCAAAGTCACCAAGGTGGAGATTGTTGAGTTTGGCTTCTTTGTTGTCCCATATTGGTTGGGGACAACAATTGGAGCAAGGTTCTTACCTATATAAGGAGGTTGCTACCTCCTTAGTTAATGCACCAAACAAAGTCAAAGATTTGTATGACAAATTTGACTCTAGTTAAATTCCTCTTTTGAGGTGAGAGTTGGAGAGTTGGAGAGTTTGTCTTGTGTATTTCTTTGTGAGTGTATTGGTGTAATGGGGGATTGGGTGAGAGGAAAAATTGTGTGATTGTAAGAAATTTTCAAATAGTGGATTTTCTTCTCAGTACCCGTGGTTTTTCTCTGGTTTGGGTGTTTCCACGTACTCTTATGTTGTTATTTTCTGATAATTTTTGTCTATTAAATATCCTTGGGTGTGGGTTTGAAAGGTCTAAAGTCCCAACATTTAAGTTCGGTTTCCTTCATGGGCTTCCAACTTAATTTATGACTGGTTCAGGATCAACTCACAGTAGGGAGAGTGCGAAACATAGATTGGACTCGTTGTTTTATTCTTGATTTTCATTCACGATTGTGTTTGTCTATCAGTTTTGATTAATTTAATTAAGC
Organism: Erythroxylum novogranatense; assembly: GCA_029891385.1. Taxonomy (NCBI): domain Eukaryota; kingdom Viridiplantae; phylum Streptophyta; class Magnoliopsida; order Malpighiales; family Erythroxylaceae; genus Erythroxylum; species Erythroxylum novogranatense. The sequence goes on from CM057230.1 coordinate 88,145,153, forward strand.
TTAGTTACTGCATCTTGAAATTCTTTGTAATCAATCTGATAAGTAATCACGCCCAAATAATTGAATGACTCTAGCCTAGTACCTATGCAATACTCCATATGGGATCGATATTTTATACTACTTGCATGACCTGTGAACTTGCGGGAGCAAACAAGTTTTTGGTACCATTGTCGGGGAGTATTTTTTTGTGCAATATTAGATGACTTTTTGATTAACTACTTTGGGTATTTTTAATTCTTGTTATAGACGTTAGTTTTGCTGTTTTATTTTATTTTTCATTAGTTTACTTTTTATCACTTTTACGCAGGTTTCTTGCATGTTTGCCATTTGCATGTGTTTAGGTGATATATGACAAGGTCTTCAAGTGCTAATGACCTCATATTTGACCCAGAAATTGAGAGGACAGCGAAAACACTTTGAAAGGACACTAGAAATCGCAGAGCACAAGTAGGTGAAATTGCACAGGTTGTGCAATCAGAAAACCAACAAGAAGAACCTGAAGAGGTAATTGAATGCCTCTAACACAGGTACAGGAGTGGTGTTGTCACGATAAGGGCATCTAATAATCTATTTCAGCAAATAATTATCTACTGCACTCCATTCTTCATCAACATACTCTCGAGAATTGTATTACATCACCGAAACTATAAGAAAATAATGCCACTACCTCTTAGGACATACGTTCATTGTGGAAACTAACCACCAAGGTTTACGCTCACTCCTCCATCAAACAATGCAAGTGCCAAAACAAAAAAAGTGGTTAACTAAGCTTCTAGGATATGATTTTGGTATTGTTGTTGAGTAATACTTCAAAGCATGTGGAAATTATTTCATTTGCTTTAGGAATAATTGTTTCATTATTAAGATATTTTTGGTTTGTTGAATAAGTTAGAATGTGGGCCATAACTCCACTATCTGTTTTCTATTGTATATTTTAGCCTTTTTTCAATTTGTCATGTATGTGTATTTATATGTGGGCCTTTTTCGCATTATGTGAATAATAAGAAAGCTTGCAACCACTATTGTCTTATACTTCATTATTTAATTCAGTCCTTCAGATAAAACTTTTCCTTTCACCAACAATTTTGGTATCAGAGTTTATGTGAGAGACGGAGAGCACCGCATCCTATTTCCTCACCTTCCAAGTTCGATCGTGAGTAGGGTGTTCATTTGTAATGCATCACTGATTGTGAACTAGTGCTTCCACTAAATAGTGACCTCACTCATCTCTCGTTCATGGCAACCAATAGGGTCTTACCAGCAACCCCAAATGTTTCAATGACCTCCCAGCGTTTGATTCCCATTTTTGATGGGGATAAATACAAGTTTTGGTCCATCAAGATGAACATCCTCTTTCGATCTCAAGATTTATGGGATTTGGTTGAGGATGGATTTGCAAACTCAGACACAAATACACAACATTTGAAGGAAAACAAGAAACGTGATGCAAAACTCTCTTTTTTCTTAAACAAGCAGTGCATGACAACCTCTTCTCCAGAATTGCATAAGCACTGACTTCTAAGAGGAATGGTAGATTTTGAATACTAAGTTTCAAGGCTCTAACAAGGTAATTTTTGTGAAGCTCCAATCTCTTTATTGTGAGTTTAAGAATCTTCAAATGCAAAAAAGTGATTTTGTACAGGATTACTTGTCTAGAGCTAGTTCTGTAGTTAAAAAAATGAGGTCTTATGGGGAAATATTACTAATGAAATAGTATTTCCAAAAATTCTAAGAACTCTTACTCCTTGGTTTAATTTTGTTATTGTTGTGATTGAGGAGGCTCTTGATATGTCTAAATATTCTTTTGATGAACTAATGAGTTCTTTGCAAGTTCACGAAAGTGGGATGAATTAATTCTAAGACAAGTATGAAGAACAGGCATTTCAGGTGAAGGGGGAGTCTTCTAAAGCCTTATATTCTAACGACAAAGGAAACGATAGAGGAAGTGTTGGACCCCGATTTTTGAGTAAAATTTAGAAATATTAAGTGAAATTTATATACATTATATTTATATATATATTAAAAAAAGAAAAATTTTGCAGGAGCAATCTCGCGAGGGCGAGGCATCACCCTCGTGAGATCAAAGTTTTATTAATTAATTTTTATTTATTTTTTAATTATTTAATTATTATTTCCATTTTTATAGGAAATATAACCCTCTTCCGATCTTTTGTTTATAACTTTTCTGTCCAACATCCGATTGACTTGATTTTCAAAGCGTTGATTCCTATGACAATTATCTACATCCTCATGGGAAAATTATCCATTTTTGAGATTAAATTGAGGTTGATTAATATGTGAAAAATTAAGTTTTCGATATGTTCCTTCGGGCATTTTGATTTTTAAGAATTATGTGTTATGTGGGTTTGGTTAGGTCCTCTAAGTGAGTCAGTGCACTGTCTCTTTTTAAATTAAAAGCTTCTCCCGCCTGTCCACTAGTGGTACTGGAGTTTCGATTTCGGACTCTCATAAGTCATGACTACACCGGACCATTATACGGGAAGGTGTAGTACGTTCTGTTCAAGGCTGCACAGGACCGCTATGCGGAAATGTGCAGTAAGTTCCGTTTTGGACCGACCCAAACCGTTTGATATGTTTTATGTTTTGATTTGTGATTTTATGTGATTGCATTCATGTTTCTTTTTAAATTGCTTATGATTTATGATTTATGAAAATTTGGAAAAAAATTTGAGAAATGAAAAAGTGAGCTTTTAACCATGTAACTTGAGAAATTGTTTATGAATGATTTTGAAAAGTTAAAAAGTTTTGAAAATGAGCTTTTGCTAAATTTCTGACTGTAAAATGTTTAAAAATGTCAAGCGTCTTGAAAAATAGTTTTTGCTTATTGTTCGTTTTATAAACATATTATCCACGAGCTTTGTGCTCACCCCCCTTTCATCCCCATCTTCAGGTTTCGCGCGGGAGATCGGATGAAAGACGGTCAAGACATTAGTTCAATGTTTGCATGTGTCTGTATTTTGTGTACGTTGAATTATGGATTTTGGTTATATATGTGGCTTAAATTGCCTTTATTGTATTACAAACATTTATTTCGGAATGTTTGTGAAATTCAAGAAATTTTGGGATGTGTTTAAATTGGATTAAGAAATTGTATATTTCATATGAGTATGCATTGTTATGAGAATGTATGTGAATGAGATTGGGATATTGAATTGAGATATGTACTGTGGTTGAATGTGATTTGGATTCCGGACGGGGTGTCCGATGATACTGGTTATTGTGTAAGAATTATAGAAGTGTTTATTTACCACCTTGCAGATTTTGGGTTAGTTAGGATGCAGCTGTTATGCTGCCAAAATTTCGTTAGATAATAAGTTGAAAAAGAATAAAAATAAGAATTGGATGTTTAAAAGATGAATTTTGGGATTGTTTACACGTATAAGAAGTTGGTATGATTTGAGAATTGGATTGAGGATAATTTCCAAGAAAAAGGAAATAAGACTGTCTTGTATGAGTTTGATTTATGAGTAAAGAAAAGAAAAAAAAAATATACCGGTTTTGGAATGTCTTAAGGATTTCCAACACGATGTTTTCTTCGATAATTGCGTTCGGATGTCGGATTCAATTTTTGTTCTTTCTTTGTTTGTTCGTTTCGTTTCATTCGCTTCGGTTTCCGATTTTGTTTGTTTGATTCGTATCCGATCTGGTTATGTATTCTGCTTTCATTTGCGATTCGATTTCGTTGTTACTATTGGTTTCTGCATTTTTCTATTTGTGTCGCCTTTGGATTCGAATTATCCGATGTGCATTTGCTTTGTTTTCGACCACTTTCGTTTCGTTTTTCGATCGGGATCCGGTCTCCGGATCGGGTTCGAACAGGAAGATTTCATGGCAAAGTCAGAGGTCGAGTTCATGGTGGTGGTAAAGGCTGTGGTCAATCCAATGAACATAAGCAAATATATTTTCAAAGAAGCTCAATTTAGTGCGATCATTGTAAAAAATTTAGGCATAATGAAGCAAAATGTTGGGTAAAGCAAAGAGATGAGCAAAAGCAAGCTGACTTTACAAAGAAAAAAGAGGCAAAAACATTGTTTATGGGATAATCTTATGACACTAACATTCCTTTTGATGATATTTGGTTTGTTGATAGTGAGTGTTCCACTCATTTGACAAGTTCCGATCATTGTTTAAGGAACTGAATTTGTCACAAAAATTCAATGTTCAACTTGGAGATATCATAATACTTCAAAGTAAAGGTAGAGGTAT